>LR991077.1:14078834-14354062 GCA_905163555.1 Notocelia uddmanniana
TCTCTTATTGTTTATACTACCTAATATCATCTTTGACTGTCTACATCCAGTTGCTTGTTCCCACAGCATTTCTGCCTCTTTCTCCTTTATCTTTGCTATTACTCCCTTTGTGACAGCGGCCGAGATTGGAAGTGTTGGTTCCGGGCCCATAGGTTCCCTCCCTGCTCCAATCCTGGCCAGCTCGTCCGCCTACTCATTGCCTATCACTCCACAGTGGCCCGGGACCCAGGCTACCGTGACTTTGTGATATTCTCCTATCATATTTAGCGTCTTGTTACATTCTTCTACCAGCGCTGATGTAACCGTTGGTTTCTTTAGCGCTTTCAGCGATGCCTGACTGTCCGTATATATGACAATCGATCCAGTCTGCTTCACTTCTTCTTTTATTATCTGTGCACACCTCGTGATCGCGCACACTTCCGCTTGGAAGACACTTGTGCATCTGCCCATTGCCATGGACTCTCTTGTCCCTAGCCTGGGTATCACTATGCCTGCTCCCGCTAGCTTAGTGGACTCTCTTCTTGAGCCATCTGTAAAGCAGATTGTCGCAGGATGCTGGATATCTACTTTCCAGTTGTCTCTTTCTCCTAAGTGTATTCTATACTTGTCAAATATCTCCCTCCTCTTGATAAGGTCGTTATTTGCCATCAGCATTTCTAGCTTTGATAGCGCTTCTTTTTGTATCAGCGCGTGTCTCTTGTCCACGCAGCTTCCTCTCCACTCTTTACATGCTTTCATCCTATACCACTGTTCCCTGGCTTTCTTCTCCACTTCAATTTGAAGCGGCCTCAACCCTAGCATCACCTCCATTGCCTGTGTGGGGGTTGTCCTCATAGCCCCCGTCATCATTAGGCATGCTAGTCTCTGCACTTTATTCATCTCCTTTTGATACTCTTTAACCTGAGCCCTGTGCCACCACACAATGGCTCCGTATAGCATCCTGGGTAGTATAACCGCTTTATATATCCAGCCCACTATCTGCGGTCTCAACCCCCATTTTCTTCCCACTGCTCTTTTACATTGATACAGCGTTCTTATAGCCTTTGCTGACTGTTCTTTGATGTGGGTTCTGTATCTAAGAGTATCATCTAGCGTTACCCCTAGATACCTTATCTCTTTTACCCTCTCCAGTTCTTCTCCTCGTATTCTAATTGGGTCCATCTTCCCCACCTTCCTCTTGTTGGTGAATAACACCAACTTCGTTTTCGTGGGATTTAGATCTAGGCCCTTCTCTTTGCACCATCCCAACACCTGCCTAAGGCTTCTATTCATTATATCTCTTATGATGTTCAGGACGGTTCCCCTCACTATTAACACTCCGTCATCGGAGTAGGCCTGTATATACACGCCCCCTCCATTGACTTTCTTTATTAACGAGTCTAAAAGAAGGCACCATATCAAAGGGGAAAGACATCCCCCTTGCGGGAATCCTCTTTTTGGGTTTATTCTCTTTATGATTCCTCCTAGTTCTGCCATGATAGCTCTTCCTTCTAACATCTTACATATCCAGTTCGATATGGCTGGCTGGATTTCTCCTCTTCTGAGGCTTTCCTCGACAGCCCTGAAGGTTGCCCTATCAAAGGCTCCCTCCACATCGAAGAAACATCCCAGTGCATATTGCTTCACATCGAGGGCCCTCTCTATTCTCACCGTTAGGTTATGTAGAGCTGTTTCCGTCGATTTTCCTACCATGTAAGAATGTTGGTTCCCATGTAGAGGGTCCCTACTAGCTTGCATTTTCTTCCTTATTGCTGCATCTATCATTTTTTTAAGTGTTTTCAGTACAAATGATGATAGACTTATGCTCCTAAATGATTTTGCTTCTTGGTAAGTTTTCTTTCCCGGCTTTGGTAGGAACGCCACCCTCACCTCTCTCCAGCTCCTAGGTATGTAGCCCGTGGCTAAGCTCACCTTGTAGAGTTCTATCAGTTTCTCCTTGATATGCTCATATCCTCTTTGTAACAGTACAGGTCGTATTCCATCCGGGCCTGCAGCCTTGAAGGGTGCGAAGGATCTGATCGCCCACTCCATCCTATCCTCCTCCACAACCTCCCCTGCCGCTATCCAGTCCGGAGCAATACTTCCTACTGTATTATCCTCCTTTCCTGTCTCCTCTACACAGTCTGGGAAATGTGTTTTTAGCATGGTTTCTAGTATTTTCCCCGAATCTGTAATTAGCTCTCCATCTACCTTCAGACTTCCCAGCTGGCACGACTGCTCTCCTGCCAACAGTTTCACAACTCGTGCCCCCTCTGAGTAGCTGTGTATATTCTCCGTAAAATTTCTCCAGCCCTCCCTACTGGCTTTCTGTCTAAACCTTGTATATCTATTTCGAACTTCTCTATACACGTCCCAGCTCTGAGTATCGCCCTTTTTTATTGCAGTTCTCATTGCCTTGCGTGTTTTCTTTCTTTGTTTCTGTAGCTCCTTGTTCCACCAAGGTTGCCCCTTGCCTGTCCTTACTATTCTTTCTGGGCACGCCTTGTGGTATGCTTCTATGATATCTTCTTTTAGTGTCATTGCCTCTATCTTCAAGCTTTCCGGTCCTTCACGCTTGTTGTGTCTTCGGATCCGTTTGCTTAGTTCCTCCTCATACTTCGTTCAATCCGTTTTCCGTGGATTTCTTATCTTCATCTTTTCTATGCGACGTTCAATACTGTAGAGTAGTCGCCGATGGTCAGACATGCTATCCTCTTCATCCACTCTCCAGTTTTTGATGATGTCGCTTATTTCTTTCGATGCTATAGTGATATCTAGCACCTCTCTCCTAGCCCTAGTTATAAACGTTGGTGTATTACCAGTGTTCAGAATATCTAGGTCATAGCTTGTGATAAATTCTAGCAGTGTTTCCCCCCTACTGTTGGTGTCGGTGCTGCCCCACACCTCGTGATGTGAGTTGGCATCGCATCCAACAATAAGTGGTATATTCTTACCTTTGTACCGTAGTACCGTCTCTTCTAGTTCTCTTGTAGGCACCTCTCCATCACTCGGCAGGTAGCACGAAGCCAGCGCCACCTTGTGTCTTCTTCCATCCTTAGCAATGAAGAACGTCTCCACCACTATTAGGTCTCTGTAACATATGGTCATTACACATCCCATATTTCTTACATTTGCGCTAGTGTATATGCATGTTCTAGGAGGTAGCTCACCATTTTTATTGTAGTGAAGAGCTCCCCCCAGATGTCCCAGGCCTGCTACCTGATTCCTCCATGCATATGGTTCTTGTAGCAGAGCTATTTCAATCTTGTTCCTCCCAATATACTGTCCCAGCTCGGACATAGCATCTTTACAAGCCTACCTAAAAAGTTAATGGTTTCGAAAAAAAATTTATTATGAAATTAATATTTCTGCGAATCAATCAATGAAATCTATGAAAATGAAATCATCAAAAATCATCTATGAAACTTTTGTCTGCGAAACAAGAGAACACCGCATTACCAGTTACCCAGTAATAGCCGAATTTAAGAAATGTACTAGAAAAAGCAAATTTTCCTACAATTTCGATTGATTACTTACATACGATGTACTTAAATTATGTCAAATAATATTAAATATAACTCTGTGTAATTTTAAATCCGCATAATGTGATGGGTGGACAGCTACGGAACCCTACATTAGGCGTGGCCCGAGACGCACTGGGCCACTTTTGTTAATACTGATAGTGACAAAACCGCGCGAATTTGGGCAAACGATAGTGTCACTGTGCGGCGGCGTTAGCCGCGTTCGGGTGACTTTGCACTTCGGAGATGCGTGACAGACGAGTTTAGCCGAGAGAAACAGGCTTCCTACTAGTATATAATGGCTAATTACATAATTACTACTAGTAATCACCATCATAAAGCATCAGGTATAGCGGCATTGCGACTACACAATTAAGTTAAATTTCATAAAAAGACAGTTATTAGATGAGTATCGTTGTCGGTTATGACGTTTTAACATCTTTATTTTTAACAACAACAAGTTAGCGAGCAATAAATGCCAAGCGCGAGTTGGTTTCCCGCGTTCGTGGCTCATAAAAATTACAAGCCGTTTATTTAATAATAATATTATGTCTTTAGATGTAATAAATGTTCTCGTATATATATTTGTTCATTTATTTCGGAAATTTCGGAAACGAGTAACGGTTCGGTGAAATTTACAGTATGGACATTTCAGGGGGCGATAAATCTGAGCTAGGTATCGGCTTCGGAAAAACTCGTGTTTTCCGGAAAACTACGAATGGTGCCGAGCAAATCTTAGTCACCCAGATACGTTGCAATAATATGGTTAAAGATTTTAAACTAGTTCTCTCCACTGGAGCCGTGGAAAAATTATAGCTCACTTCCATGACCCCCCCCCCCCCCCATATGGAGTATTGCTGTCATCTCTGGGCGGGAGCTCCTGGATACCAGCTTGGGCCTTTTGACTCGCTTCAGAGACGTGCTGTGCGAATCGTGGACGATCCCAAGCTCACGAGCGATATTGAGCCGTTGAGTTTAAGGAGAAATTTTGCCTCCTTGTGCGTGTTCTATCGCTTATATAATGGGTTGTGCTCCGAAGAACTGTTCGACATGATGCCAACGGCCGCTTTCTATCATCGCACCGCTCGCCGTCGGCAGGGCATTCATCCTCACACCTAATAACTTAAATGGTCGCGTACGGTACGGTTTCAGAGGAATTTCCTCCCTCGGACGCTCCGACTGTGCAATGAGCTCCCTGCCGAGGTTTTCCCGACGGACTACAGTATGGGGTTCTTCCAGAAAGGAGTGTATAAATTCTTAAAGGGTCGGCAACGCGTATGTGACACCCCTAGGAGTGGCAGGCGTCCATAAGCTGCGGTGACCGCTTACCATCAGGCGGGCCGTAAGCTTGTTTATTTATTTATTTTTTTAATAGGCACACAAAACAGACAACATTCATTGACAGAAAAATAGCATAGTTAACATGGTTTTGATTTGAATGCTATCCAAAATATGTATACACAGCATGATTAAAAGTAACAGCGAGCGTAAAACTAAAACTACACTAAACTAGGTACATAAATATGATATAATATATTTGAGCAAGCTACCAACAGATAATTGAGTAGACACATGACTAAAAAAGAAATACAAATCAATCAAAAAACCAATTTAAGCTGATTTAAGCGGCTGAATACTTTGACCAAGAACTGTGACTATCTGCCTCCTGAAAATCGCAAGTCGCGAGTCAAATATGTCAATATCATTATGTTTCAATACCAGGTCATTATATTGACGACACATTCTTACAATGGGATTGTAAAAAGAAGTATTGTTCCTATACACTTGAAGCGCGAAAGTTTTAGGAGCACGGGACCTAAACCGGGGTGTGTTAAACGTAACTAGAGACAGGATTTCAGGCGAGTCGATTTTGGAATGGAGTAGTTTGTGAAGAAATGATAAGTCAAGAAGTAGACGCCGTGATTCTAGGGAGCCAATACCAAATGAACGCAGTCGCTGATCATAACTGTGATGTATAAGAGCGCGCTTGTATCGATAAGACATTATTTTAAGGAACCTTTTCTGAACTCGTTCAATGTTATTAGAGTGTACAAAGTAATAAGGAGACCAAACTGTAGAACCATACTCGAGTACACTGCGCACTAGACTTTGGAAGAGGCAAAGTAGACTTTTTGGACTCTTAAAATTTTTTGTGACTCGAAGAATAAATCCGAGCATTTGATTTGCTTTTTTTGTAATAACCTCGTAATGAAATTTAAAATTAAGCTGTTCATCAAACCAAATTCCAAGATCTTTAGCAACCGTTTGGCGGGCTAGTCTCTGGCCAGCCAGTTCATAGTCGTATATAATTCTGTGTTTTTTATTAGAGAAAGAGATAACAAAGCATTTACTAACATTCAAAAACATGCGGTTGCTGACACACCAGTCAGATATTACATTAAGATCCTTTTGCAGCATTAAGCAGTGAGAAATACTGTCCACACTCGTGTACACTTTCAAGTCATCCGCGTATAAAAGAGAATGGCAAGACAGACGATCCACCAGATCATTTATAAAAACGATAAACAATAATGGACCCAAGTGCGACCCTAGAGGCACACCAGAAGTTATGGGCACAGGAGCAGATAAAAAGCCATTTATAGCTATCAGTTGACTCCTATTATTTAAGTAGGAGGAAATCCATCGGAACAAACTACCATGTATACCATATAAAGCAAGTTTACGACAAAGTATACTATGGTCTACCTTATCAAAGGCCTTAGAGAAATCCGTGTATATGGAGTCAACCTGTCCTCTAAGTGCAAAATTAGTACAAAGGAAATTTTTGTATTCCAGCAAATTTGTTACAGTGGATCTGTTTTTAACAAAACCATGTTGCCTATCGGACAAAAAAGCATTGAAGTGATTATACAAGGGTTCATAGACAAGGGATTCAAAAAGTTTTTTGTTTGCACCCGACGTGGAATAAAAAAAAATAGAATGGTCCTTCGGTATGAACATCCCAATTATTAGCGCAAAAGTAACTCTGTCTATCTGTCTGTTACCTTTTCACGCTTAAATTGCTAAATAGATTTAGGTGTAATTAATTGCATGGGGATAGGTGTAGATCCCCAGAACGACAAAGAACAGTTTTTATATCGGAAATAATTCTTTTAGAGGGTGAAAAGGGGGAAGATTGTAACAGCGCCTAAAATAATTTTATAGCAATTATCTTTATTTATACGCGGCTGCAGGTTGTCGCGGGAAAAACCAGTACTTAACCTGTTGTTAAGCTGTTATTGTAGCAATATAATTTATTATAAATATAGGTAGCTAAAAATATTATGGTATAATTAAAGTGATACCATTGACATTTACAAATTATAAAATTTACTCGAATAAAAGACAAGTACTGAAAAAAACAAAAGCGTACTCCCATCTTAAAGGCCGGCAACGCACTTACAACCCCTCTGGTGTTGCGAGTGTCCATGGGCGGCGCTAATCGCTTACCATCGGGCGATTCGTCTGCTCGTTTGCCTCCTATGTCATAAAAAAGGTAATAAAAAAATACAGTAAAGTAAAGTAAAGTAAAGTAGTTTATTCTTCAAATTAGGCATATAACATGCACCTATGAACGTCAATAAACTACCACCGGTTCGGAAAAATAAACCTCTGCCACGAGAAGAACCGGCGTAAGAAACTCGGCGAGGTGTCATTTTTTCAAAACAATATACATTGTATAGTTAAATATAAAATTACAGTCTCAGTTACTACAAAAATAACAAGCTACAGTAGAAAACCTATTTTCGCGATAGATTAGCCGTGCAGGACACTATCACTGCCAAACATCCCTGTCCATGATGTAATCGTTTACCTTATAATATGCTTTTGAAATAAGTGTTTGTTTTACTACAGATTTGAATTTAGAATTGCTAAGTTCAGTAATGTGTTTTGGAATTTTATTGTAGAATTTAATACAATACAAAACACAACATAGCGTGTGTGTAAAATAACACGCAATAAAACAACAAAATAAAATCTAGCACGTATACGTATTTAAATCGGTTTTTTCAAAACAATATACATTGTATAGTTAAATATAAAATTACAGTCTCAGTTACTACAAAAATAACAAGCTACAGTAGAAAACCTATTTTCGCGATAGATTAGCCGTGCAGGACACTATCACTGCCAAACATCCCTGTCCATGATGTAATCGTTTACCTTATAATATGCTTTTGAAATAAGTGTTTGTTTTACTACAGATTTGAATTTAGAATTGCTAAGTTCAGTAATGTGTTTTGGAATTTTATTGTAGAATTTAATACAATACAAAACACAACATAGCGTGTGTGTAAAATAACACGCAATAAAACAACAAAATAAAATCTAGCACGTATACGTATTTAAATCGGTAAATTAAATAGATAATAATATTTCATCAATGATAATATTGTTAGTCGGCCTGTTTAGCCTAGTTGGTAGTGTCATTGCCTCCGAAGCTAGAGGTCCCGGGTTCGATTCCCGGTAAGGAAATTTGTTCCTGAGACTTGGATGTTTTCTATGTATTTAAGTATATATCTATTAAATATATCGTCGTCTAGTACCCATAACACAAGCTTTATTGAGCTTACCGTGGGACTAGTTCGATTTGTGTAAAAAATGTCCCCTAATATTTATTTATTATTATTTATTATTGTTATTTACCCGACTAGTAATAACATAACCAATTTCAAAGCATTGCGATACAGCGAGGAAATGTCGCCAGCACCCTTGGTACAATGCCTCAAGGGCCTGTTTTTGATTTAAGTTAGTTGAAATTTTATTTGTATTATTTTGGTTAAGTATTCTTGTATATATTTTCATTATACATAAATAAATTATAACAAATTCAATGACATCGATTACTGAACCCTAAAAATGCTAACCATAATGAACGATCACTTGATCCGCAGACGTTTTATACTTAAGTCATAGAGACGCGATACGAGCAACCATCAAATATTATACTTAGTATAGTGCTTCTACCAGACGGACAGACAACTGTGTGATCGCTTCATATGTTAGGCCAGTTTTGATAGCGCACACTAAAATGTCTAAAACTGAAACTAGAATAGCTACTCACGACAGTGTATGGAGAACGAAAAATGTGCAATATTTTAAGACATTTTTCCATTTTGTGTCTAACGTGCATTTCTGGTCTGTGTCAGCGTATGCTATGTACATATATATGAATATTACCGAGAAACAATTAGAGGAACCATTGATATTGATGGCAAAAACTTATGTGATGGCGTATGGGACGCTATGGAATGCGGTGAGTTATAATAATTATAATTATGTTTATAAAATTATTAAAACATAATTCAAATTAAGAGTAAAAAAAAGTAAAAGTAGTTTATTCTTCAAATTACGCATATTACATGCACCTATGAACGTCAATAAACTACCACCGGTTCAGAAAAATAAACCTCTGCCACGAGAAGAACCGGCGTAAGAAACTCGGCGAGGTGTCATTTTTTCAAAACAATATTCATTGTATTGTTAAATATAAAATTACAGTGTCAGCTACTACAAAAAAACAATGCTACAGTAGAAAACCTATTTTCGCGATAGATTAGCCGTGCAGGACGCTATCACTGCCAAACATCCCTATCCATGATGTAATCGTTTATCTTATAATATGCTCTTGAAAGAAGTGTTTGTTTTACTACAGATTTGAATTTAGAATATATGTATGTGTATTCTTCAGTATTTAACTATTCGTATGTAAATAGGTATCATAAAATAACTATCTATTTTGTGTAGGTATATTGTATTTTTATTTACACTTTCAAAAAGCCTTTGACATGATTAATTGTGATGTTTGATTGCAAAAACTGGCTGAGTCAGGATTTTCAGAATTACTTTATGAAAGTTTTTGCTGATGTCAGATATTGTTGTACGTATTTTTATAAACCTTTCCAATAACATCTGAATAGCTGCTTAATCATCAGTCTATGATTTATACAGCCACCTACTTAAATATATTTACTGGATGGTGCCCCTGGGTGGTGCTAAAAGTGCAACAAACTCGCAACGATGCTTGTCTTAACGAAAATCGCACGGTTTCAAAATAAATGAGATACGATTATTATTATCAAACAGTATACTTAGGGAGCATACCCAAACTGCGTGACCAGCTTTTTACAGTTTTTTATCCCCCTCGCCCTCCGGTGACCAAGCGTAGTATATGCCAAGACCCCTACCCTCCCCCTCTAGTTTTCACGTAGTATAATTTATTAATCAGTTTTTGCGGAAAGTTAAACAAATGGCTCTTGGGTGTATTTTCTCATTTGGCTCCTAGTGCATAACGTCGAAAGTGCATGCGTAGTTAAATTGTAATTGTATTTAAGTCTAAACTGGAGAAGTTTTAGTGGTGGGGTAAACCGTGGCGCGTTAGCCCGCTTCAATTAGAATGTTTCTCAAAAATATTCCACTAGCAACGTGACGCGAAGCTACAACCCTCCCACCCCCGGTGACCAAGAGTAGTATTTTGACGACCCCCCCCCCCCCCCCCCCTAAACGAGTCACGTAATTTGGGTACGTTCCCTTACTTGAGTGCTTGCAATCTATTAAAAAGTAAAAGTAATTTATTCTTCAATATAGGCTTATTATATGCACATATGAATGCCAATAAACTACCACCGGTTCGATACGAGTACAATATTATATTTAGAGCTATTCACTTCACTCCCCACTCACATATCACTTTCAGCTTTCATCATGATAAACAATTTGTTTCAAACTATTTTTATGAGGAAATAACACTTGAATTATATTATAGATAACAATTAACCCAGATTGTTTTAATAAACGGCACTTAATCATGTATTTATCACATCAAACATAATTTTTCGCGTGAAAACTGGCAAGAACGGGTCCACGTTTTCTAGCGTAAGTTATTGACGAACTACCCGCATTTAATTTTTATCGATCTCTTGTACATTAGGGTTAGTACTTACTTACTTATTAATACTTAATCATAATGATTAAATAATACCTAAATACCGTGTATGAATGAATAAATGTAAAATGGAGATGAATATAAGATGAAGCCTCTGACTAATTTTCAATTGAAGTGGATAATAATTGAAAGAAACAAACAACTGACTCGGACAAGATTACATACATTTCGTTAGTTAGTAGCTTCAACATCCAAGTATTCCTTAAACCACTAATTTTGATATTTTTGAATACTTAGTTATTTCTTTACAAGATTGCCTTTTAATAATCTAAGCAATATTGAACTTCATATCCATGCCATAAGAAAGTTCAAAACAAATATAATATATAATGCAGATTCAATAGGAGGTAAAATATTGATGAGGTTATTAACGATCTCACATTACCAAATTACTGAGTTGCCAATTCAATTAATTAATTTTCTACTCATTATAGTAGATTGTATGACTATATATACCTTTATTTTTAATTCCATGGAATTCTGACGTTTCTTGATAGTAGATGTCGGTATGGACCCGTTATTTGTATGTGATTCGACACGCACATGGCCGGTTTTTTAGGCCGTAGTAAACAAGGAACCATTATCCTCCTAATGTAACGTGTGGGAAACTACGGAACCCTAAGTTGCGCGTGGACATAGCCGCTTATTACCTTTTTAACCCCCGACGCAAACAAGGGGTGTTATAAGTTTAACGTGTCTGTCTGTGGTATCGTAGCTCCCAAACGGATGAACCGATTTTCTTTTCGAGGTTTTTGTGTTGTTTTGAACTCTTCAAATATTTGAGGTGCATCTATAGCGATTTGGGTATTTTGTAAATTAACTCGTGCATTCGCTCTTAAAAAGCACCATATCCAATCAAAACATAAATGTGAAATTGGGAGCCAAGTTCAATATTAAGAATATGTGATGCTTGTTTGTCGTCTTCACCGACAAAAGAATCGAGATCTAAATGGGTGCCAAGTTCCGTAGATTCTCTGAAATGGTGCTAAGTCCGGCACTACATTGCTTACAGTAAAACTAATTTACTGCCGCTTAATGCATTTTGAGCCTTAACTTGGCAGTTTTCTATGCAGTATGTTATAATACCATAAACGCTGCTCGAAATTTAAGAAACCTGCCAAGTTCAAGCTCAAATTGCAGTAAATTAGTTTTACTGTAAACAATGTAGTGTCGGACTTGGCACGATTTCAGAGAATCTACGGAATTTGGCACCCATTTAGATCTCAATTTTTTTGTCGGTGAAGACGACAACCAAGCATCGCATATTCTTATTATTCAACTTGGCTCCCAATTTCACATGTATGTTTTTGATGGGATTCAGTTTTTCTGTGTACTGATTTATTATTTTCTTTTGATCATCTCTATAAACTGGTTCGAATGACGCCGTTAAAAATTATCAAATATCGTATTCAATGTCATTATTCAAATTAAGAACGATTCAAACAACCTGTATAGATATTTATGTAGCAAGAGGTGTAGTTAAAAAATATACGCTTTAACGTAAAGTTTCAACTGTTGCTTTTAACGTAAATATATCTATGGCACATTCATAGGAAATATTATTACGTAACAGTTAATGTAAATATACATTTGTTACAATTGGTGACGATAATTCTACTAAAGTAAGGTTGGAAACATAACTTGGAGCATTGAGTGAAAAGATGAAACTGTTACGTACGTTATATGCAGGTACTCGTATTTGTCTTAGAGCTCGTTCCCACTATGTCGTCTGTCGGGACGATTTTTTGTCGTGTATCGTAGCGGTAGAATATTTTATATGAAGCTATTCTCACTTGCCGGACACCAATTTGTATGAGGCGCCGACACCCGATAATAATCCGGGTCCGAAATCCGACAGTGGGAACGGGGTCTTACGGTGTGTAAACTTATTTAAATGTAAATATATTTTTGTAACTCTCAATTGTAAATGTATTTTTGACCTCTACTGTACTATAGGTTGTGATGTAACAGGCAATTACGGGCGTAACAGGGGCATAATTGAAAAGTTTGTATACACATGATTAAGTGATTACAATCACACTACATAATTAAAATCAGTTTATCATATGGCGAGTGACGTCACACGGCATGGAAAGTACGACCTCTGCGGGCCTATGATTGTAGTCATTTGATCACTTATTAATTTAAGCTTTATTGCACAAAAAAAAAACAAATATACAAATGGCGGACTTGTCCACGATTATGCGTAATAAAATACGCCTCCTGTATAATATAAAAAAAAAACTAACAGAAACTACCTACACGAAAACACCAAAAAGCGAAAAATAAACTGATTTAAAGGACAGAAACGCGCGATTTTTGCTAACTAATTAAATTGAAATTTACTGCATTGTGGTAGGTATTGTACCTACTGATCTGTTTGAAGTCAGTGCCAATCCAAAATCAACAAGCAAGCCAAGGCTTCAACAGCGCATCTCATCATTTTTGACAAAATAAGTAACAATACATAGTGGGCCCTGTAACGGGAGCAAAAACTTAAACGTTGAACTATTTAGCGGGCCAGCAGTTATTTCCAAGTGGTCTCAGTTGGAAAAAATATTTGTATTTTTTTTCTTCAAAGATGGCTTACGTGTTTTTTTATTACTTTTCTGAAGTGACATTAATGTCAATTTATTTTAAAAAGTCAGTCAGTTAAGTTGAAGAAAAAAAACCTTGAAACAAAAAATGCAAAAACAATTATGACTCATAACTTGATACTACCTCAAACACTGCATTGACTGATGTGCTATAATCTCGTGGTGTCAAAATCCATTACTCGCAGGTCATAACTTTAGATCAAAATTTCTCCGAATCGAAAATTTTTGAACAAATATTGTATACCAGGGTGTTACACATGCCCAAGGAAGCGTCCTTTTAAATGTTTGCTCCAGTTACAGGGCCCACCTTGTATACATACTGATTATCTTTACAAAACCGACGAAGTAGGTATCCATTAGTATTCTCTCACAACAATCTAAATATGATACCACAAGGTAGTCGTTTCAAAAAAATAAATACAACTTTAACCTGACTGACAAGTTTCACGCGTCATAGCTCTAGTAGTTGATCAAAATTTAAATTCATAATATTTCCACGTAAGAAATATGACTTTAGTCCTCGCGCTATTCTAGGCTTTAGGCCTCTAGCAGTAGATAGTAAAATTGTCTGTAAAGTTCATAAACGTTCAGAAATCTGTGAATCCTTGTTTGGGGTCGTTTAGCAACGTGACATGACAACAACAACAAGACTGAAAGGACGAGTGATTTTTTATTTATAAGTATATTTGTTTTGTTTATGGAACGAGCCTGTTGCTGATTTATTTTTTGTTCTCATTCAACGAAGCCTGCCCGGCTCGTACAGCCAACAGCAAATGTAGATTATCATTTAAGTACTTTGTCGCACTAACGTAACAATACTGCGACAGTTGGGAAACGTCAAAGTACTGAAACTGACAAGGTACTAAAATGATCATCTACTTTTGCTGTTGACTGTATCACAAAGGTTTTCATAAATTTATACCTGTGCACGAAATATCATTCGATATTTAATGGCTTTTCGTTGATGGAAAACATCGTGAGAAAACCAGTAAATTCCAATATGAAAAAAAAAAAAACCGGCCAGGTGCGAGTCGGACTCGCGCACGAAGGGTTCCGTACCAGAAAAAAGGCTAAAAGCTGGTGCCATTAAACACTTGTTTTATTGAGTTTTTTTTGTATTTGTTGTTTTAGCGGCAACTACTCTGTTGTATGTGAGCCCCCCTAATTATTATTATTATTTTGATTTTAGTATTTGTTGTTATAGCCACAATAAAAATACATAATCTGTGCAAATTTCAACTGTCTAGCTATTACGGTTCTTGAGATCTAGCTCGGCGAGTGGTAGCCATGAAAAAGGGCTAAAATATCACGTTTTTTGTATGGGAACCCCCCTTAATTATTATTATTATTTTGTTTTTAGTATTTGTTGTTATAGCGGCAACAGAAATAAACAATCTGTGAAAATTTCAACTGTCTAGCTATTACGGTTCTTGAGATACAGCCTGGTGACAGACGGACGGATGGACGGACAGCGAAGTCCAAGTAATAGGGTCCCGTTTTTACCCTTTGGGTACGGAACCCTTAAAAAGTAAATACCTAGGTTAATTTCTGATTTGCACTTCTTCAATCTGCAATTCTATTCCGTCGCCTGTATTTCCGGAAGCATATGACCTCGATATCTTCAAGGTAAGAGTGAATAGGCATCTTCTGGGTGAGCGTGTTCCATCTTAGACCTTGTCTTAACTTTCCATCAGGTTAGACTTAGGATGCAACAGGGAAAAACGCTAGGATGATGATAAAAATATACTCACTACTCAGTTGCATATCAGCCAAAGGACGTCCACTGCTGGACATGGGCCTCCCCCAAATTCACGGGGGTATATGACATAATCGCCACGCTTGGCATGCGGGTCGGCGATCGCAGTATCTCCACCGCACTCCAGGGACGCTGCTGGCCATCCCCCGGTGGAATTGGTCGTAGTTTTTAGGACATACCCGGGGTCCTTTCTGTCGGGTTGCAGGAAAAATGGACCAAGTTTGATTCGGTGTATAACCTACATACTACTTTGATTACGAGTCAATAAAAAAAAGTGTGTGTTTATATGTACTACATATACTTATACATTCAGATGATATATTGGTTATTAAGGGGCTACCCGGGGAAATCAACCGATTTTGGTGTGTTTTTAAATTTTATTTTAAAATGGGTTTGCTCTTGGCCAGTAGGGCATCTACCCAGGGGGCAAAGATGAGGCCGACGATGAATCGAGCTCACCCAGAAGATGCCTATTCACTCGTGCCTTAAAAAGGTCCAGGTTATATGAACTCGGGAATACAGACGCCGGCAGAGAATTCCAAACCTTAGAAGTGCGCATTATGAAAGATGATGCAAAGAGCTTGGTTCGAATTAGAGGAACTTCGACCAGGTAAGGATGGTAGCCAGCCGTACGTCTGGATGTCCGATGGAAGAAGGGGGAAGGCAGTATGAGCTCATGGTATGGTCATTTTGTATCGTAACTTAGTTCATGGGGTCTTAAGCTTTCGCATTCAAATTATATATGTTGTTTGGTGGTCTTTATTAACACTTTTGTGTGTTAGAATTTCGATATAAGTTCTGATCACTTCATAAAAAAAATCCCCGGGCAGGCATAAAAAACACAAAAATCGTAACAATTTTTTTTTTGGAACTACTTATAAACTGGATAACTACTTTTTCCGTAATTGCATCTGCACTTATTTTCTTTTCTTATTTTCTTTATAGTTTTCGAGAAAGTAATAGTACATTACTACAGAGGCCGGGACAAAAGGGGTTGCCGGCCGAAGACATATAGACGGCTGAGCGAAGCGAGGCCGGATAGGTCTAAGGCCGACAACCCCATATTTCCCGCCGAGGTGTGTATAGTGCTTTTCTCAATCATGCAATGAAATAAACAACAAAAAAATCAAAGTTTTATTTTTAATACGCATAGTGGCAGAATGTCATGATGCCTGTGCCACAAATTTATGTGGAATGGAAATTAAAAAAGAGGACTTTGCAGGCCTAGGCCTGCAAGATTTGTATGAAATTCCATTAACTACCTCTTGTCCTAGCCGCACCTGAAACGTCATACTTCGCAGCCTATTATAAGGAAAATAACATCAATATTTCATTGCATGTTTGAGAAAAAAAAGTAAAAGTAATTTATTCTTCAAATTAGGCATAATTACATGCACTTATGAACGTCAATAAACTACCACCGGTTCGGAAAAATAAACCTCTGCTACGAGAAGAACCGGCGTAAGAAACTCGGCGAGGTGTCATTTTTTCAAAACAATATACATTGTATAGTTAAATATAAAATTACAGTGTCAGCTACCACAAAACTACAATGCTACAGTAGAAAACCTATTTTCGCGATAGATTATCTGTGCAGGACGTTATCACTGCCAAAGAAAGTGTGAGAAAAGTACAAATAACTGTTTCTTGTCTAAAAAATTACAAAGTTTGATGGCGTATATCTTGATTTCAGTTACTTTACTCTTTCTACCAACGCACCGCTCGCCGTCGGCAGGGCATTCATCCTCACACTTTAGAACATAAATGGTCGCGTACGGTACGGTTTCAGAGGAAATTCCTCCCTCGGACGCTCCGATTGTGGAATGAGCTCCCTGCCGAGGTTTTCCCGACGGACTACAGTATAGGGTTATTCAAGAAAGGAGTGTATAAATTCTTAAAGGGTCGGCAACGCGCATGTGACACCCCTAGGAGTTGCAAGCGTCCATAGACTGCGGTGACCGCTTACCATCAGGCGGGCCGTACGCTTGTTTGCCACCGACGTGGTATAAAAAAAACTTGTCCAGGTAAAGTGAGATAGTGTATTGCTAAAGGTAAAGACTACCGTAGTTAATATGATGAGATACAGATAAAAACAATGCGGAAAAGTGAGGAGTTACAGATCGAAGGTCATTGAGATAGGGTAGCCCCTTAAGAGTCCGCAGGAACCTCGGTTCTCCATACAAACGTAGTTTCGTTCTCATTTTAAAACTGCATGCTGGAATAACATGAAACTTGGTACACACAATGCGATCCAGCATTATCTAGGCCGGAAATTAGTTTCAGTGGCTTGAAATTATAACGGAGAAAAAATACAGCGATTATAAAAGTTTTCATAGAAGACCTAAAACTCACTGTAGTATTTTTTCTATTACAATTTATAGCAACAGAAACTAATTTCCGGGCTAGATATGGTGGATCCCATTGTGTATACAAAGTTTCATGTTATTTCAGCACGGCGTTTTAAAATTTGAACGAAACAACGTTTTTAAGGAGAATCGAATTCAGTCAAGCGTGCGGGATACCCTTAAGGCTTACTCGTATGAATAACGAGTCGTTTCATGCAAATGGTCCCCTGCCCTGTTAGCATGAAGTTTTACGGTCACATACGAGGGTCAAACTGAAAATTCTTAGGAAATCAAAAACTGAGCACACTAGCAAGTTATTCGTTTTATTATATCTTTTCAAAATAGTGTCCTTTCACGTCAATCCGATGGAACCACTGAGAAAAGCACTTTGCCCACTCGTCTTTAGAGGTCTCTTCGACGGCCTTTTGAAACGCAACTACTGCTTCCTCGGCGTGCATAAAACGTTTTCCTCGAAGTTTTTCTTTTATTTTCGGGAATAAATAAAAATCGCAAGGTGCGACGTTGGGGCTATATGGCGGGTGACCTAGTAATTCCACGTCTGATGTCATCAGATAGTCGATCGTTCGCCTGGCGGTGTGCGACGAGGCGTTGTCGTGGTGAAGGAGGATCCTACTGCGAGGTCGTTTCTCCCGAACTTTTTCCAAGATAAGTGGCAAACAATTGTTAGTGTACCACTCTGCAGTAACTGTTTTTCGATCCTCTAAAACAATTGTCGCGTAATGACCGGTCCTTTCGAAGAACGAGGCCACCACCTTTTTTCCCACGCTTCGACCTCTCTTTACTTTAGGTGACAACTCCTCGTAAGGAAACACCCACTGAGCAGACTCTCTTTTGGTTTCGGGATCATAACAGTAAAATCAGCTTTCGTCACCCGTAAGTATGTCAAAGACAGCATTTGAGTCACCTCCGTTAAATCTTTGAACCATTTCACGGCACCAATCAACACGACGGATTTTTTGGGCCTTGGTCATATCATGAGGTATCCACCGGGCACAAAGCTTCCTGACCGCTAAATGTTCATGCAGGATGTTGCGCACTTGGCTCATACCGATGCCTAAACTTGCCCGAATCTGCTGATAGGTCATTCTTTTGTCAGTCTCTATCATACGTCGCACAATACTGATGTTCTCTTCAGTCGTTGCCGTAGAAGGCTGTCCCTCACGCAGATCATCGGTGAGATTAGTACGACCACGTTTAAACTCATTAAACCAGTTGTAAACAGTGGCACGAGATGGGGCTTCATCGTGAAAGGCCAATCGAAGTCTATCATAACTTTCTTGTTGACTTAAATGACAACGAAAGTCATAAATAATCATTGCACGAAAAATTTCTCGCGTTAAATTTATACTGACGTGATACAGACAATTTTCAATTTGCCCCCAAATCGTAAAACAAATGACAAATTAATAAAATACATATTGGCAAAGAGTTCCATTTTCAAAATTTAAACTTATTTTTTTATTATACTGTTTACAAGTGGCCAGTACTAAAGACTTTCAGTGTCGCCCTCGTATTAAGGCCGAAATGTACTAAAATGTTACATGAACATGACAAAACTATCGTCGTAGCTACATTGATATTATGTAACTTGTTATCTTCATGATTGTCATAGATAATTGTCGATAATCATCGCATGAGACGTCATGGCAGCCATCAGGATGCCCTGTGACATTGGAATTGTGTACATCATTATAAACCGGTTGTGGTCTGAAAAACGGCTAAGTGTGAGTGTAACTTAAGAAAAATGTTTTATCAGACCTATAGTTAGTTTGAAAAATTGAAGTGCCTCATTATATCCGCCCAAATGTACGAGTATGTACCGCCTATCTATACTTGGGAGTACGTAATAATCATACGAGTACAAAAACCAATTATTTCCCGTTGTGCTAAACTTTTAAAATCCTGTTAGCATGTCAACAGCAAATGTAGTGATCATTTTAGTACTTTGTCGCACTAACGTCACAATATTGCGACAGTTGGTATGCGTCAAAGTAGTGACAAGGTGATCAAATGAACTTGTACTTTTCCTGTTGACTATACAACATTTTCGATTTTACCAAACCAAATGAACCCAAAGAGAAAACTAGGCCTTTTTGGGATTTAACTGGTTGACGATTTCCATCACCGAAAATAAAGGATATTTCTCTCTAGATTGAAAGTCGTGTGCCTCTTCGCTTATGGTGCTTTATGTACAGTCAGGTCTGCAGCTGAACGGTAAGCTACACACAAGCCCCAGCAAAGAATTATCCGCTTCAAAAAACCGACTTCAATCTCCTACTACAAAAATGGCGCGTGTCTTTTTAAATACTAAAATCGCTATTACTTTGCTAATTAACTTTTTAACCGACACTGTTATGTCCGTTGTCCACCTTTCAAGTATTAAAAAATAAAATAAAACTGGGGACTTCTTGTTAGTGAAATTAATTTAACCTTGTAATAATATCATTACCCTATTTTAATAATTCACATTGTAAGGGCGATCTCTTACATTCTGATGGGCCCTAAGCAGGGTTCGAATGAAACCACTGCTTAAGACTGTTGATAACTAACTTTATTCAATATACACTGGCCTGAAAAACAAGGTATAACACTCATACGAGGCTTGCACTGAAAGTGGCGGGAATCGAATACTTATTAATTTATTTTTAACATGTATTATACCTTTTTATAATCTCTGTAGTTTCCTTATCTCAACACACTGGCCACTTAGAAAAAAAAAGTATGGTTCGGTTTCAATTGTTTATTGAAGTCGTCGAGTCACTGCTTAAAATGGAATTGTGCCGTGAACAGAGCTATGATTTATTATGACTTTAAAAGTGGACTAACACAAAAACAATGTGAAGAGCGGATGGTTGCTGCTTTTAATATTGAAGCTCCTTCAAAGACTACAATATACAGGTGGTATTCAGAATTTCAACGTGGCCGTGTATCCCTCACCGACGAAGTGCGTGAAGGTCGACCAAAATCGGCAGTCACGCAAGAAAACGTCGATGTTGTGCGTCGTCTGATAAATGAAGACCGACATGTGACATATCGGGAAATTCAAGAGCACCTGGGTATTGGAATGAGTCAAATACAAATTATTTTAAAAGAAGAATTAGGCGTGAAAAAGTTATTTTCCCGTTGGATACCTCACCTATTGTCTGACGAGCAGAAAATAGTCCGTGTCAATTGGTGCCGCAAAACTTTGAAAAGATTTAACAAGGGACGCTCAAATGCTGTTTTTAGCATAGTATCAGGTGACGAGTCGTGGATATACGCTTATGAGCCTGAAACTAAAAACCAATCCCGAGTATGGGTCTTCGAAGACGAGCTCAAACCCACAAAAGTTGTTCGTTCTCGCAGTACGGCTAAGAAGATGGTGGCTACGTTTATCTCTAAATCTGGTCACGTAGCTACTGTGGCTCTTGAGGATCGTAGAACAGTCAATGCTGATTGGTACACCACTATTTGTTTGCCGAACGTCTTTGCTGAACTCCGAAAAACAAACCCTAGTCGTCGCATCATCCTTCACCACGACAACGCCAGCCCACACACCGCTCGGACAACAACTGAGTACCTGGACGGTGAAAAAGTCGAAATATTGGACCACCCTCCATATAGCCCTGACTTAAGTCCCAACGACTTTTTTACATTCCCCAGAATCAAGGACAAACTGCGTGGTCAGCGGTTTCAGACGCCAGAAGAAGCAGTGGAGGCCTATAAAATAGCCATTTTGTCGACCCCTACTTCAGAGTTCAAAAAGTGCTTTATGGACTGGTTTGAACGCATGCATAAGTGCATGAAATACAAAGGAGAATATTTTGAAAAACAATAAAAATAAATAAACTCACTTATACTGCATATTTTCTTCTATTCCCGAAACTTTCAGTTTTACCCTTAAACGTGACTTGAATACCTTTTGCAGGCCAGTGTATTTACACCGTTATATAATAGTAGATTATACACTAAGGGGATAAAGCACTGTTTTATGTCACGGGAGCGAATTGAATCCCGAACGTAACGAAGGACTCATAATTTAACTCCTGAGCGTAGCGAGGGAGTTATAAGTTAATTCCTGAGCGAAGCGAGGGAATTAAGACTGAGTCCTGAGTGCAGTGAGGGGTTCAACCGCCCAAGACTAAAACAGTCTTATCCCCGAGGTGTATACTCTACTTTTCACACCTTATGCGAGACAAAAAAACAGGCTCACTAGATAAATAATGTTTTCCTTTGACTTCTCTGGCAGCAGATTGTTGACAATGCCTATGGCATCTAATTTGATAAACTCAGGAGTCAAAACACTTTCATCACTCGACATTTTCAATATTATTTTTGAAATTAAATCTTCTATAGGCACCTACAAGAACTCGATTTGTTCGTCACGCGTGAACAAATGAAGGCGCGCGACGTTCCAAATTCGAAAGCACAAGCCGTGGTCCTAGATTCGAAATTCGAATTTCGAACACCGCGCTCCTCCGGACCGGGGTTCACACGGAGGCAAACTTCATTTATTTTGTCAAATCAAGTAGGCCATGGCCTAGGACAAATTGTGTTTAGCAAAATTAAACTTTATGCATATAGTAATAAGAATTATGAAAAGTGAAATCATATTATTAACCAGCGGGTTATAATGAAATTCAGTACAACATTATAACCCGGCTAATACCAAGGGATTTAATGTCTTGCTTTCGGTAGGGTTTACATGACCTATAATTCGGCATTGTCGAGCATGTGGTTTGAAAAATTGATTTACGTGCGTAAGAAATTTCCTGCATCACGTAATTCACGTACAATAGATAGTTTATTAAATCTTAATTATAACAATTGTGCATATTTGGGCACGCGTCACACGCATGTTGTGTTGCTGATAAGCATGTACGCTTGCCCGTAGACACGTTGTATTATAATCAATTGTTTAAATTATTACCCCCCATAAAATTGGGGGAGGCCTATGTCCAACAGTGGACATCCATCGGCTGATATGGTGGTGGTGGTGGTGGTTTAAATTATTTATGTACAAAGAAAATGTATACAAGAGTACTCAACCAAAAATGTTGTTTAAATTGAATGTAATATAGTACATTCCAACCCTGCCTGCTGATCGCCAACCCGCATACCAAGCGTGGCGATTATGGCATTTACCCCCCATGAAATTGGGGGAGGCCTATGTCCAGCAGTGGACGTCCTTCGGCTGATACTGTGGTGGTGGATAGTACATTACTACAGTACGCAGCGAGGCCGAATACGTCTGAGGCGGGAAACCCCATATTTCCTGCCGAGGTATGTATAGTGCTTTTCTCAAACATGCAATGAAATAACCAACAAAAAAAATCAAAGTTTTATTTTTAATACGCATAGTGGCAGAATGTCATGATGCCTGTGCCACAAATTTATGCGGAATGGAAATTAAAAAAGAGGACTTTGCCGGCCTAGGCCTGCAAGATTTGTATGAAATTCCATTAACGACCTCTTGTCCTAGCCGTACCTGAAACGTCGTACTTCGCAGCCTATTATAAGGATCATAACATAACATCAATATTTCATTGCATGTTTGAGAAAAAAACATTATAAGTCAGTAGACAATTCACTATATTTGTCATACTACAAATCCGCGGACAGTAACTCAGTAGACACTTTTACCCAATTTTCACAAGTGTAGAAAATTAAAATAATGTTCACAATACTTGGAAAAGATCGATTGATAATCTAGTAACTTAACTACAGCGTCAAAAACGAAAATAAGCACTGATATTATAATATATAAAAAAATATTTGTTGAAATCCGGTATAATAAAAATGAGAGTTAGATTGGCCCTAGTATGCTTATAATAGGTACAACATTTGTCGAGTTCCCTAGATTTCTCAAAGGTCCCGCCACCCGATCTTGATTTGATGATTATGGAACCAACTAGGAAGCATACCCATTTAAACACAATAAAGTAATCGTTGAACAAAGATAAAAAAAGATTTCGACGAATTAAGAACCTCCCCCTTTTTGGAGTCGGATAACAGGCTAAATGAGTTTTTCAACTATCCACAGATCCCTACTCATTATAATACGTCAACCTATTACAAGAGCATCGCGTGAAACAAAAAAAAAACATGTTTCTTAGCGAATAATGTGTGTCACGTTAACTACATTTATCATTTTCTTACTGTAACGGTTACGGAGAGGTAACTTGAAGGTACTAAATAAATACTCGCTTTTAGTTTAAACGAAGATTTTTATAACCAGATATCTATTGTTTTGCATGTTATTATCGCTACAGATCGATCTCTTTTTGACAACCTTTGAGTTGCAGATTGCATATGTATTAAGCAGCAAATACAAAAATATACACTGCGAGAAATATATTTAATGCTGCTAACAACTAAGGAAATAGTGCTCTTTTATATAGTAGAACTCTGAAACAAGTTAACCTTCGTATGTTGTTTTAAATGTAATCTCATTCAACCAGTCTTATAAAACAATTACTGTTCTTGAAAATACGACATATGATGTCTGGTTATAACTAAAATCATAACTTTTGATCAGAGTAAAAGCAAAGTTACTAAAATGGTGAAATCAAAAACCGAGACAATAATAGCTATAAGTGACAATGTGGCTGTCGGTGAAAAAACTGTGTTATTGAATTTATTCAAGACGTGCTTCCACCTGTGTAATTTCGTGATTTTTTTCGGAGTTGGTATTTATGGTACCAGTATATTTTTTAATCTGACTGAGGACCAACTTAAGGAGCCGTTAATATCGATGATGAAGAAATATTTGACGTGTTATGGGACTAACTGGAATGCGGTAAGTTTTTAACTTTACTTTCAAATTATAGTAAAACTTGATTAGCACAACGTAGAGTCCTAACCACTAGAGGATCACGGGCAGCAGCATCCCTGGAGTGCGGAGGAAATACTGCCACAGCCGACCCGAATGCTAAGAGTGGCGATTAAGGCATTTACCCCCAATGACATTGGGGAAGGCCTATGTCCAGCAGTGGACGTCCTTCGGTTGATATGGTAGTAGTGGGTGATTAGCACAGTGACGTAGCAAATTTGCTCATTAAATAATAAACAAGAAGTGGTAAGCAGATACCTTAGCCTATGGACACTACAAAAGAATCACGAGCGCGTTATGACCCTCTTATGACTTGAGGATTCGTTGTGTGGACAGCTAGAGACATGTAGGTCCCTAACTCTCAACACATCCTCGGGAGCTCTGGTGACCTTACACACCAGCAAGGACAACACCACATACCGAAGGAGCAAGTAGTGGTGTTATTATAACTGCGGTAAGGTGGCGGTACTTCCCCAGTCGGGCTGCTCCAGTTATGAGCGCGTATTTAAAAAAAAACGTATGGCATTTTATTTTTTGAACCGTGAATTCCGAAGGCAAGTACGGTGGCCAGTTTTTGGTGCACTTTTAGCACCACCCAGGGGTCACGTGTAAGGTAACGGTGGGTCCGTAGGGACTTCCCTACGGACGTAGTCCAACTTCGGCCTCCCTTGTCAAGTGGCCCACTCACTTGACTGTTAGAAGTTCTCAAGCCGCCCGAAGGCCTCTAACCTGGCTTAACGACTGCTGTCGACAGCAACCGGGATCAACGGCTTAACGTGCCTTCCAAAGCACGGGAGCGCTCAGTTAGTAACCACTCAAAGCGGTCACCCATCCAAGAACTGACCTGCCCCCACGTTGCTTAACCTTGCCTACCGCACCCGGTACGCGGGCGCCGCTGGGCCACGAGCGCTAGCGCGTATTAGATAACGTACATACGTAATTCCACCGTTCGAGCCACAGAATAAGTAATAGTACAAGATTGCGCAATTTCGAATTACTTTTGAAGTATCTAGACACGCGGCAGCGTGTCCAGCCAAGTTCACTCCAGGAACTGCCGGGCAGGACAGCAGGCGTGTGTTATATTACACGAACCGTTTGGAGCCACTTTTGACCCCCCAATAACTTCAAATCTATCTAACATTTAAAAAAAAACCACTGACTGGCTGACTGACTGACTGACTAGTAATCAAAAACCTAACCCACTTCTAGGTGACCTAGAAAGCTGAAATTTGGCATGCAGCTTGGTAATTATGTGTGTACACCAGAAAAAAACAGAAAACAGTGATTTTTTATTCGTTTTATTATTATTATTATTTATGCTAGTTACCTCAGAACTCCGTCATTTATT
The DNA here is from genome assembly GCA_905163555.1 of Notocelia uddmanniana. Lineage (NCBI taxonomy): Eukaryota > Metazoa > Arthropoda > Insecta > Lepidoptera > Tortricidae > Notocelia > Notocelia uddmanniana. The sequence continues at coordinate 14,104,159 of LR991077.1, forward strand.
AACCGATTCGGAAAATTCTTTTCTTTGTTTAAAACGGTATACTTCATGTGTAGTCTTAGTTATCAGGTAAGAATCTGAGCATAGGGTCCTGGAGAAATCGAGGGAACTCTTCAAATATTTAAGGTGCACCTATAGCGATTTGGGTATTTTGTAAAGTAACTCGTGCATTAAAAAACACCATTTGGCGAAAATTTACAAAAAGTAATGATATCCCATCAAAAATATAAATGTGAAAATGCGAGCCAAGTTCAATATTAAGAATATGCGATGCTTGGTTGTCGTCTTCACCGACAAAAGAATTGAGATCTAAATATCTAAATGGGTGCGGAACTTTCCGTAGATTCTCTGAAATGCTGCCAAGTCCGGCACTACATTGTTCACAGTAAAATTAATTTACTGCAGCTTAATACATTTTGAGCCTAAATTTGGCAGTATTCTATGCAGTATGTTATAATACCATAAAAGCTGTTAGGAATTTAAGAAAACTGCCAAGTTAAAGCTCAAAATGCATTAAGCCGCAGTAAATTAATTTTACTGTAAACAATGTAGTGCCGGACTTGGCACCATATCAGAGAATCTACGGAACTTGGCACCCATTTAGATCTCAATTCTTTTGTCGGTGAAGACGACAACCAAGCATCGCATATTCTTAATATTGAACTTGGCTCGCATTTTCACATTTATGTTTTTGATGGGATTGTATTAACAGTAAGACGCAAGAGAGATATGGAGCGTTCGTGGCCTAGCGGAGCCCGCGTACCGCATGCGTTATTATTATCCTAGTCAGTTAGATTGGAATGGGATATAAACAGGTTTTGTGCTTTTACTATATTTATGAACGTGTCGGAGAAGCAGTTGATAGCCTTTAATTCGGATGGCTTTTACATATTATCCTGCCTACGGAACTTTCTGGAATATGGTAACCACACAAATACATACAAAAACTAAAAAACAAACTCCTGAAGCAGCCACTGCGCGTGTTTGTATCAGCTTCGTTACTGCGCAATTCAGGTGTCAACGGATCAAAAACAAGGAAAAGTTGTACAGAAGTAACTCCACTACCGGTATCATATGCTCGACACCGAATCCCGGCGCCGTGACGCCGTATGTTAGCCTAGTAAGTCCCCACGTACAAATTAACAATAGAACTTCATACCTGACATTTTAACTGCATAGCATAAATTACTGCACAATGTACTTCACAAAGTACAAATTAGGGATGCGTTAAAAACCATAGAGATACTGATTCAAAACAAATGGCAAGAATTTATACAAAATCGAAAATTATGCCTGGGTTGGAAGCACTACTCTTAGTTTGTACTTCGTATAGTACATCCGTGAGATATTAAAAGTACAAGTAAAAGTAGTTTATTCTTCAAATTAGGCATATTACATGCACCTATGAACGTCAATAAACTACCACCGGTTCGAAAAATAAACCTCTGCCACGAGAAGAACCGGCGTAAGAAACTCGGCGAGGTGTCATTTTTTCAAAACAATATACATTGTATAGTTAAATATAAAATTACACTCTCAGTTTCTACAAAAATAAGAAGCTACAGTAGAAAACCTATTTTAGCGATACATTAGCCGTGCAGGACACTATCACTGCCAAACATCCCTGTCCATGATGTAATTGTTTACCTTATAATATGCTTTTGAAATAAGTGTTTGTTTTACTACAGATTTGAATTTAGAATTGCTAAGTTCAGTAATGTGTTTTGGAATTTTATTGTAGAATTTAATACAATTTCCCAAGAATGACTTTTTCGCCTTTACTAGTCTATAGAAGGTTATTTTCAGTTTCCCAGTGTTTCTGGTGGCTATTGGTTTATCAGCGTTCGTTGGGAAATTGCACAAATTCTTCGTAACATACATTATTATTTCAAATACGTATAGGGACGGCAGGGTTATAATATCTATTTCTTTGAAAAAATTTCTTAATGAGTCACGCGACCCCAAGTTATAAATTGCCCGGATAGCCCTTTTTTGCAAAATAAAAACAGTTTCAATATCTGCAGCTGATCCCCACTAGATAAGACCATAAGTAATTATACTATTAAAATAAGCAAAGAAAACTAACCGTGCCGTTGCCACATTGGTAAGCTGCCTTATTCTCCTGACTGCAAATGCAGCAGAGCTCAATCTACTTCCTATCGCTGTTATATGGGAACCCCACTGCAATTTTGAGTCCAATGTAATACCTAAGAATACAGTTGACGTAGCAAATTCTAATGTTTGGCCATTAAGTTTAATATTTGTATCTAAGTTTCTATTTGATGAGTTCGCTAGAGAGAATTTCATACATTTAGTTTTTTTCGGATTCAACACTAAGTTATTGGCAGCAAACCAGTCAGATATCATGGACAGGGTTTGGTTCAATGAGTTCAGTATCTTTCCTATTTACCTTGAACAGTAATGAGGTGTCGTCTGCGAACATTACAATGCCTGATCTTCGGCTTACCATATATGGTAGATCATTTACATAAACAAGGAACAGGAAAGGGCCTAGAATAGACCCCTGAGGTACTTTATTACTGCCGCTATTAAAAAACACAGGGATTACGAGGTCAGATAGCCATTGATAACGTCACTAAGCGTTAAATGGACCGTCCGCCGCTTCACACCCGTTAAATACCCTTAAAGTTATACAAAAAAAAAAAAGTTTACGCTCCTTTCGTTTTCGATTAGGTATTCGCTTGAAACACGGTAATTTCTGACACTGCACACGGCAACTCAATACTGGACAGGAGCAACACTGGTTAGTACGGCGGCAAAAACGTTAAGATTTAATTTAGTATACAGAGGAGAGGTACCGCGGAATGTCATTAATTCATCAAGTCATCACTCATCTCATGCATATTTGAAGCAGTGCAACTGGGGCTGTACCTCCAGAAGAGCACAGACATAATAACACTGCATGCCCTGTGGCTATACGAGTATGCGGTGATGTGTTTCCTGGTAGTGAACTGGTCACCAGAGCTGCCGAGGATGCGCTGTGTTGAGAGGGAGGGACCTGCATATCTCTCGCGTCATCATCATCCTAGCGTTATTCTCAGTACAGTTGCATCCTGAAGGATGCCCAGGGCCAGCTACCTAATCCCAAGAGTTCGTATAGGCACTAGTTTTTACGAAAGCGACTGCCATCTTACCTTCCAACGAAAGGGGGAAACTAGACCTTATTGAGATTAGGCTAGTCAAGTGAGTGGGCAACTCGACTGTTAGAAGATTCTGTGGCCTGTCCCTCTCGCCGCACCTGGGGTATCATGCTACTCCCTGATGCGGAACCCCCCATCCCCCCATTGGTTGCATCTGGAGTGTCCTCCGCTAAACAGAGGAACACCCAAAGCGACCCCGTCTCCTAGTTATTGGTAGCACCGGTAAGCGATCCTTCCGAAGATGAATTACTTACCGTTGCCTCCAGGGCGCACCGGCCAGAACCCTTCCCCTTCCCCCAGACCCGCGAGGGTCCAGGGGAACTGGAAGAGCCCAGACACTCGTGGAGGTTACCCGACTAGCGCCCCATCCAAGGACTGACCCCAACCGACATCGCTTAACCTCGCATATAGCACGCGGTACGCGGGCGCCGCTAGGCTACGAACGGTCCATATCTCTCTTGCGTCTTGCTGTTAATACAATGAACCCAGGATCGTCAGTGCGCATGTGGTAGTCTGGAATCGAAAATGCCGTAGGCTACGGTGTCTGCCTACCATCAGGCAGTTTGTATGCTTGTTTATCACCATCGTGCTCGTCGCACTATAAAAAAGTTTCCGTGTCCGCTCTAAGAATTATTAAGAATTCTACAGACCCCTGCAACCGGTTAACCTTCATAAGTAAGTTTTTGATGTTCTAGACATTATCATGCTCAGTATTTTTAAAACGTTTGCCAAAACATCACCTATAAATATTGTGTATAATTTAATTTAACTAATATAACTAATACAAGTAATAAATAAATAGTGTTAAAACTCATACTTACAAAATATTTTAGCTTTGCAAAACTTAAAAAAGATGGCGGATAATAAAATAAACATATACTCGTATGATAATGTCAATGACCAGAAGCCGGTAAAACTGTTTATTTTAAAAACTTTGTTTCATTTTATTTGGATAGTGCATTTTTCTGCTGTGTTTTGTATTGGTGTGTACATATATACGCATATTACGGATAAACAAAAAGAAATTCCGTTAATTTTGATGGCGTACAATTATTTTCCGGCTTATTTGACTATTTGGAACGTGGTAAGTGTGTATATTTGATATTTTAAATACAACAATATAGATGGTTAATCGCTTATACATTTCTATATAGCTATCCATGCCGTACAAGCGTGAGCTCAAATGTAGCTTGCAAAGCTTTTAAAAATTCTCTACTCGGGTCGTCGCTCGGGCCTGTTGTGGTCCGGGGAAGCTATGAGCGGCTTTGCCGCTTTCAGCGAGATCGGGCGCCGTCCGCAGCTACGGACGGGTGGCTGGGGTGAGCAGAGCTCGTCGAGTCCGGTGGTGGGGTCATCTGCTTCTTCCGTCGGCGAGGTCAAGCGCTGCCGGGTGAGTCCCCGTTAGGGGAGGCCCAGCGAGCGACACTCGAGCCGACGGAGCAGGAACATCCAGGTCTTCTTCAGGGTAGTGGGGCGAGTAGGTCCATGTGAATCAGGTCCCGCGGTAGGGCCCTCTTGTCGGGTGGTCTTCTGTGGTATGGGTCTATGTTTTGAAGGTGGGTTTTAAAAATTTATATCGCAGGTGGGGCAGTAAAGCTGACCAGACATATTATAGTTAGGTGTAAGTATTGGAGGGTTCCGGTCGACACTTTACGTATCTGACGTTTCGCATCAAGATCAGTGAGACGAGCGTCTTCAGAGTTATTTACGATCGTTTTGACATGAGAATATTTCTATACAAAAATGTACAACACCTGCGAGAATATTTATGGCAATTCTGAGTATTGTACAATTTTTGTACACAAAATGCCAATGTAGTTAGTAGATCTTTTCAAGAGAAAACTAGGGTATGTTATTCACACACCGACTCGGCTTCACCTCACACTTCACACCTCACCCCTCACTTCACAACTCACCCGTTTTTAAATGGAAACTGTCAAAATTTTAGTAGTAGTTTCCGTACAAAAACGATGTGCGAGTCGATTTGTGAATAAGAGGGCTGTAGTTTAAATGTAGTGAAAATCAAATTAAAAAAGTTATTATTGGGAAGAATACCTTACATTGTCACAATTGCTAGTTAGTACCTATACAAACATAAACTCACGCCTATATTCCCAATAGGGGTAGGCAGAGCACACGAAAAACGACAACGACGAATTTATATATTAAGGTATACTCGTATTACATAAGGTGGACTTGATGACCTGGTAAAGGTCGCGGGAGTCCACTTGATGCGGGTGGCGCAGGACCGGTCACTGTGCTTCATAGGCAGTGTCACTATTACCTAGGCTAAACAGGCCGACAAACGAGTAAGGTATCAAAGATGCACATTGACATTTGCAGTGTAACCGGGAGTTTTCTATAAGATATACTGACATCGACAATAACTACAAACTTGGAAAAGTTGAAAAATCCCCGACATTTTCATTTCAAAGCTCAATATCTCAAAAACGGCTGAACAGATATTCATGAAACATGGCCTAGAAAACTCAGGATAAAATTATCTATGACACAAAAAAACTAAACGTAAATCGGTTCATCCGTTTGGGAGCTACGATACCACAGACAGATACACAGCACAGATACACAGACACGTTAAACTTATTAACACCCCTCTCTTGCGTCTGGGGTTAAAAAAACTCTTGCTAGCGAATGACGCATAGCTTTGTTTTTAAATATGGCAGATTACCTTGACTATGTAGCTAAATGCACATACATATTTATAACCAAATGCTTAATTATCACCATAATGTTATGTTACGCATTCTTTGATCTGTGGTTACGCGATGACATCGACATTGAGAACTTGTCTCGTCGCATTGGGACGTCATTATCTGTTTTATAAATATTATATTTTATGAGACTCACTACACTCGAGTTTTTGTCAGATTGTTTTGGACTGAAAAGTCACCTTTTTCTTTTTTGTTGTATTTTTTAACCGGCTTCTATAGAAGGGAGGAGGTTCTCAGTTCATCTTTAAGTTTATTACTTATTTGTTATGTATGTTTAGTGCTAATTCTGTACTATGTTATCCGATTATATATTGTTTTGTTCGAAAGTACGAATGCAGAACAGTTAAATTCAGTCTTCTTCTTCTTCTTCGTCTTCCTCGACTTCGTTAAAATGGTCCTAGAACCAACAAAGCTGAGAGTGAGATCATTAAATAGGTCTTTAAGTAGATTTAAAGAGCTAGTATTCACTCCGACAAATATATGAATATTTCAGTTCTGCAATGGAATTCAACTTGCATGGTGCCCATAGAATGAAAAAAAAAACAACTCAAGTCAATAACCAGTTGTTTGACTTGACCTTCCCAAGCCAAGGTGAGACTAAGGGCAGGAAGCACCAACCATTGTAGGTATAAGACCGATCAACAATAAAATATGGCGGCAGCAGCTGACACCCAAACTTGTCAAACTTTCCATACAAGATCTTAAGGAACACCGCTTACTAATGGTTTAGTGCAACCCAGCCTAAATGATTAAACTAGCCCTCTTATACGGTACTGAAACGTGGCCACTCACAGTGGGCCTAATAAAAAGGCTCAAGGTCACCCTATGAGGGCTATGGAGCGAGCTATGCTCGGAGTTTCCCTACGAGATCGAATCCGAAATGAGGAGATTCGTAGGAGAACCAGGGTCGTTGACATAGCTCAGCGAGTTGCAAAACTCAAGTGGCAGTGGCACATTGCTCGTAGGGGCAGAAAGTTTCTTAAGTGGCTACCATGCACCAGAAGACGCGGCATGGGAAGGCACCCAACAAGGTGGACTGACGATCTGGTCAAGATCGCGGGAAGCCGTTGGACGAGGGCGGCGCAGGACCATGTCATTGTGGAAATCCTTGGGGGAGGCCTTTGTCCAGCAGTGGCCGTCTTTCCGCTGATGATATGATGATGATGATCCCTCTTATTTACAAACCGACTCGTCCTCACCTGTCACCTCACACCTCACCCGTTTTTATATGGAAACTTTCGAATGTCATGTGTCTAATTTTGACAGTTTCCATATAAAAACAGGTGAGGGTTCCGTACAACCATCGTGTACTCGTCCCCACCCCATAAATTCAGGAGGATTTGAACGCCATGGTGTGTGCCATCTATCGGAGCCATAGGAATACGAACTTAGTTTAAAAATGTTTTTTGATGGTAAAAAATATATAAACTACATTTAGTGATACTTTTCCTGTACTTATATATACGTTTCCTGTATTAACTTGTGTATTAATTTCTTTTTTTGTCAAACTTCGGAGTTAGTGGGGTGGGGGAGACGGTATTTTTATTTTAACTCGAAATTTATCATACATGTATGACACGCCACTTGACATATTCACTACACTTTGAATTGGCAACTGTCAAATTTTGCAAGTTTCCATATAAAAACTGATGAGGTGAGAGGTGTGGACGAGTCGGTTTGTGAATAACACCCCTTACCAACGCTTAACCTCACCTTAGGCCAACTAATGCGTCTGACCTCCGATTACGTGTTATTACGATTCTCGGGATATTATTCCCAAACTAAATCATCCTCACCTGTCACCTCACACTTCACCCCTTTATATATGAAAACCGTCAAAATTCGATAAATGACGTTTGCCTGTCTCCATACAAAAACGGGTGAGGTGTGAGGTGACAGGTGAGGACGGGTCGGTTTGTGAATAAGGGGGCAGGAATTCGCCGCTGCTTTGAGCTCTGTCAGAACTCAATCAATGCGTTTTTTGCGCACCGCCGCTGCGTGACATATTTGGGTGGTGATGGATGAATGTCTGCTATGAATGCCTGAGATTATGCTAGGAGGTGGATACTTGGCAATCAACTGTACCGTCTATGTAATTTAAATGTGTATGTACCTAGTTAGTTACGTTTAGTTTTTTTGAAACATTGGTTTTACTGTAATGTCATATTCAGTGATCGTAACTTTTGTAGCATTTTTGGTGCAGCGTATTGCAATTTCAACGGTTAATTAAGGTTATTAACGTTACTAACGCTAATGAATCATAAGAATTTAAATCATTTATCCCAATTCCGTTAACACCACTACGCTGCACCGAAAATACTACAAAAGTAACGATCATTGGTCATGTTAACATGTTTAAAATGAATCTTAATCTTTGCCTTCTTGGGCGTGTTCTATCGCTATTAGGGTTGTGCTTCGAAGAACCGAACAGTTCCCACGAATGATGCCCAAGGCCGCTTTCTACCATCGCACCGCTCGCTGTCGGCAGGACATTGATCCTTACGCCTTAGAACCTAAATGGTCGCGTATGGTGCGGTTTCAGAGGAATTACCTCCCTCGGACGCTCCGGTTGTGGAATGAGTTCCCTGCCGAAATTTTCCCGAGGGCCTACCAGTATCGAGTTCTTCATAAAAGGAGTGTATACATTTTTAAAGGGTAAGCTACGCGCATGTGATACCCCTAGAGTTGCAACCGTCTATAGGCTGCGGTGACCGCTTACCATCAGGCGGGTCGTCCGCTTGTTTGGCACCGACGTGGTATAAAAAAATTATGCTGGTGACTGTACCTATCCGAGAACAAAGACACAGTATATATAATATTTGTTTACTGTGACACAGAGTCAGACTGTCAAGAGACTGAGAACTCAGGCAGGTTTTAGGCTGTTAACTAAATAACCTGTTCTAAGACACGTTCAATGACGTCAATCGTTTAGCTTGCCTAAAGATGAGTATTAAGATAATGTAATTTAATATTTTACCTTTAAAATTGTTGACAATGTCGAAGATCAAGTAGGTATAGAGGGTGTGTTCATTTGTTCTGTTCGCATATAATAGGTAGATGTCATCATTAAAATTAAATGATTCTTACATTACACCGTGATTACACCTACCAATAAAAAAACTCGCAAAAACATCACGCTAAAAGATCTTTTCTTGAATTTATAATTTTATTACCATTGCTTTACAATCCACAGAGAAATTTTAACACAAATGTAGGTATACAGTATAAACAATAATGCTTACAATAAAGGTAATAAGTTATTTGTGTCTTTTTTAAACATGAATAATGACGTATACCCAAAAAAACCGACTCCAATTTTGTACTTCGCTTCGCTATGCCCCAATTTGTGGTTTCCGTGAGCCAATGCTTGGTTACCTACAGAAACAAACGAAATCAGCATATACAAATACATATGTGTGCCTATCAAATTCGAGGAGTTCTCTCGATTCCTCCTAGATCCCATCATCAGACCTTCACCAAATGTATATGGGACCAACTTGGAACCTAAAACCTGCTTTGAAACAAAAAAAGAATATTCAAAATCGGCCGACGTGGTCAAGAGTTATCGGGGAACATAAACACATAAAAAAGGGAAGAAAAAAAAACAAACATGCAGTTTATTGCAAAAAACCGGCCAAGTGCGAGTCGGACTCGCGCACGAAGGGTTCCGTACCAACACCTCCTAACATTTAAAACCACTATACAGTACATTTAATCAAAAAAGGTCGTATCTTCATAGGAAACTTACGGCACTTAGGCCCTTTTGTTTGGGAAAGACAGTTTTTCAGCAATAACTCAAAAACCGTTAAACCTATTTCGTTCAAACCAATTATTGTATCGTATATACCTCTAGATAAATAAATAAATAAATATTGGGGTTATTTAGTTCAGAAATCGAACTAGTCCCATAGTAAGCTCAATAAGGCTTGTGTTACGGGTACTAGACGACGATATATTTAATAAATATCTACGAGTATATGTATATATATTAAATACATAGAAAACACCCAAGGTTCAGGAACAAATGTTTCTGCTCACCGCAGAAACAAAAGCTCTTACCGGGGTTCGAACCCGGGACCTCTAGCTTCGGAGGCAGTGTCACTACCAACTAAGTAGGCTAAACAGCCCGACAAACGTATATTACGTGTTGTTGTAAAAATATGTTTACAGCGTGATTTTTACGCTGGAAGGTTAAATCTATACCTGTTTGCATGACCTAGGTTTTTAGGTTATACTCCATTGACGCACACAGCCCCAAAGGTCGTTATTAACAGCCTCGTTTAGGATTCCTATGTTTTATTAAGGATTCTTATGTCTTAGCAAGCTAGTTGAGTGTACCTAATATAATCCCATATAAAACATAAATGTGAAAATGGGAGCCAAGTTCAATATTAAGAATATGCGATGCTTGGTTGTCGTCTTCACCGACAAAAGAATTGAGATCTAAATGGGTGCCAAGTTCCGTAGATTCTTTGCAATGGTGCCAAGTCCGGCACTATATTGTTTACAGTAAAACTAATTTACTGCGGCTTGTACGATCCATGCATGTATCAAATTTCATTATTTTATGTTGAATAGATTTGGAGTTATTGGGGGGTCAAAAGTGGCTACAAACGGTTCATCTAATATAACACACGGCTGCTGTCCGCCAGTTCCTGGGTTGAACTTGGCTTGACACGCTGCCGCGTGTCTGTATGTAACCAATTTTAAAATGAAGCCCCTTCTCGTTTCTCTCGTTTCATTTGAAACAACTGATGAACCCTGTATGCAGTTATCTTTAGGTGCAATATCATTGTTGAACTTTTTTTTTTTAGTTTTACAAGTATTTTATTGTACACAATAACAGGCTAAAACAATTGTTGAACTGAATTTGAATGTGGTTATATAATTTGTTTTCGTACTAGTTGACATTGAGAGCCGAAACCACATCCTATTTATTTATTTAATTAGAATATCTTCTGAGTAATATTTCATCGGCTTCGTGAGCACGGTCACTACCAAATATACTTGTTTTTTTAACTATAATATAAAGTAGTATGCCATACAAGGTTGCGAGCGTGCCATACATTTTACTATGAACAATACTTTTAAGTAAATAAAAGTATAGGGTAAAGTGGTCGTCAAATGGTTTTACATTACACTAGTAATACTGGTGAGAGTAGAAAACAAATATCCGACAGTTTTTACTCTGCCAGAGACAGAGATATCAGAGTAAGGCAGATCCGCCGCATTTCTGTACAAGTGATTTATTCTCACTAATGCACAAATCAAAATGTTTGAGAGAGACAGACAAGTGACATCTGACAGGTCTACACCTGTCATGTCTCCGTCTTCATAACTGAAAATCGTTTATATGGGAATTAACATCCTGGTGTGCTTTCATGTGGAGACAATTCAGTCGCATTCTAACTCATTTTGTTACATCATAAGGATTTAACGAGACAACTATATGAAAAATCATCTCAGTGTTAATATTGCGAGTCTGCTTTTCTCTGATGTCTGTGGCCACAGAATAAAAAAAGGGGTAGTTTTTTTAACTAATCTAATACCCACTCGTTACAAAATGTTATAATATAATCGATTTAACTCACTTAAAAACTTCTTCGTATAATAACTAACCAGCCAGTTGCCATTAACCATTTGAAGAAAACTAATGTCAAACAATTGACAGCTATTGTTGATTTCAAGTTTTATCGTATTACCGACATGCCGAAATTTACTTACGATTTCGAGGTCCAAGAGCGAACTAGTACAGCAAAAATGGTGTCTTCTCGTAGTTACTTGCGTTTTGAGACGTTGTTCCATTTTATGTTCTTTTCTGTTAATATGATGGTGCATGTTATATGGCTTGTGATTATCGAAGGTGTCCGCGACCATCCCTTGGAAAAAATACGCGAATTGAGTGTGTATATGTTTTGCTACGTCACTGTCTGGAATTACGTAAGTGGTTGGTTTTATTGTGTTTTTCTTGTATTGTGCGGCGTGCGGTTGTCAGCTGTTATCTTATTTATGTTTTGGACGAAATGACAGGCGATATAGCATAAGACCTAAACTAGTGGTTCTGTGAGTTGTAGACCTCACAAAATGAAATCGTTTTCAAATTTTAAAATTTCCAACAACTGACTCGACAAAAAAAATCTATATAATTATCGAACCTGCTCACAAAATTTCACGAGAATCGGTTGAGAAATGCGGCCTGTAGAGGAGAACATCCGGACAGACATACGAAAGAATTATTGTCGAAAGCTGAAACGGAGATGCTTCGCTCGCTCGGTCAGTGAGTAAACAAATAGGAAGCGGTTAAAGATACGGAGAATAACCGAGCGCAAAGAATATAATACTCACTAGCCCGAGCGCGAGAACGACAAATATAGAAACTCGCACTCTCGCTTCTCGGGCATTCTTGGGTCTTATTGCTGTTAGTCTTTACGAGCGATGCTAACTATGTAATTAGCTAAAATGAGTATATGCGAACTAATGCGATTGAAATCATAGATATATTTTGGTGCGATCCAAATCGAACCACTGTAAATACATAGGCTGCTTTTATAATAGACCGTATAATACACATCAGATAATTAGTGAATTTGGGTGGCACTCCGAGCGAAACTCGTATGGATGCCACCATCGATGCGAAGTCCCACCGCTGGAATTGTAGTCCATCGTAGACGGATGTCACCCGGACCGCCCTCACCGCCTAACGACGCCACTGCTACTTTGATTTTGTGTATCAGAATTTTTCCATACAATATAAGCGGCAACGTTTTGCACCGCCTAATCCTGAAACGATTTGCATGATTTTTTAGAACGTTGTAGATATTATTATATACTAGGTTTATACGTTTTGATTGTTTGAAAATATGGACCCTCAAAAGTTCGTTTTTTTGACTCGAAAAAAATCCTTTTGGTTTTTGATATTATTTCTTAAACGAGAAAGAATAACCAAAAAAAGCAAAGCGTATAAACCTAGGTAAGGATGTAAGGAATCAATCAAAGCTAACATTATCGCATTTTATAAAGTTTTAATGAGTGGAAAACGTTGTCATCCGTAGCACTAATTCGGCGAGAAACGTAAGCGCCAAACTGCCGACGGTGATGACTCTGCGTACGCGCACGGCGGAAGACTGCGACGGGTGAAACAGATATAGTATTGCCAAATACCTAATCTCGTCGCGCACGATAGGTTCACAATAGTCTCAAGATGATTTTGAAATCAATAAGGCCGTAGGCTCATCATCATTACTATAACGAACTGACCATTAATTCACTCATTCATTACTATAACGAACTGACCATTAATTCGATTCATTACTTTCAAATTCGCATTCTAATGGCATATAAATGTGTCTTGCGCTCTTTCTGATTAGTCACCGCAACGCGCGTGAAAGCAAGCGCGCATACAAATTGATAGGCGATTAGAATGTCAAGCGATGAATAAAAATATACTTCTTAACCTCTATGAACACTATTGACCACGAGTATTATCAAAATGATAAGACGCATTCCTGTAGGTAATCTTAGGTCCGAAGTGAATGAAGTCCATTCTGTATTATATACAATTACATTCCCAATTGCTATACACTTACGTCCTGGAATTGAGTGGGTTCAATTGAATTCGAGTCATTGTAGTTCTTTGATATAGACATGTTCTAATTATGATTATTATACTGGATTATTAATTGCGTACCTACCTACTTATTTCTAGTCAGAATGCGATACCAGTTGCACCAGTTTTGCGACAGCCAGTATAATACGAGTATTTCTTTAGTTACCTATGAGTTATGGTAGCATATAGGTTAGTAGTGTCAGTAAAGGGAACCCGAGCATCTGGCGCTTGTTTATTTATTTATTTATTAATACTTAGGATGACAACTGCCGTAGATATATAACTTTTACATAATTACTAATTACATAAAAGAAGGCCAATAACAGGCATCCATTAAATTAATTTTTCTTTTCTTTTATATTAATACTTCTAAAATTATTTAACTTTTCATATTTTCTTTTTATTTCACTCAATGCACCCACTTTTACAAGTTTTTGTTTGGCCCTATGGTTGACTGGTAGAGAATGCTTCACGGCATTAAGTCCGCTTTTTGTATTAATATGTGCAATAAATAAATTACATAACTAAGCGGACAAGTAACCGGACACCTTGGGACCTTGTTGCTCTGACCCGTTGGAAATTGTTTTTCGCATCTTATCTGTTACGAATGGGATATGTAAAACCCGACCGTTTTTGAAACTCGGGTGATACTCGACTTCAAGTACTAAAAACCCGGGTATTTATGTATGTAAGCACTTTATTGTACACAATAATAGTTTAAAACATATACATGTCACACAGGATCAGAGTACAAAGGCGAACTTATCCCTATGACGGATCTCTTCCAGCTAACCTTTCAGGGATTGAGAGGAGAATTAAAATAAAAAAAATGAGATAGTCAAACTTACACCGTGTACAACAACGTTTCAGTAAGTGAATATAATTTGTAGCTAAACAATAACTAAATAAATACCCATAATTACATATATAATAAATAAATATACATATATAATGAATAAAAAAATATACATATACCTATAATAAATACATAATAATTATATTCATAATTACAATTACAAATAAATATAGTACTCAACCAAATCACAGGTCGTTGGAGAGCCATAATTTCTTCAAATTTTTCTTGAGTAACGCGACAGACCGGGTCTGTCTTATTGACAGAGGTAACGGGTTCCACAACTTCACAGCGCCCACCGCGAAAGATTTAGAGTACATTCGCGTCTTATTTGACTGCTTTAAAATTCAGTTGCAACATTTGATCCGAACCATACACAAATTGAAACATTTCAAGTCTAATTAAATCTTGTAATAATTTATACCGAAAAAAACCGACTCCAATTTTGTACTTGCTATGCCACAATTTGTGGTTTTCGTGAGCCAATGCTCGGTTACCTACAGAACATACCGAAATCGGCATATGCGTGCCTATCAAATTCGAGGAGCTCCCTTGATTCCTCCTAGATATCATCATCAGATCTTCACCAAATTTATGTGGGACCAATGTCGGGTACCTGCTTTCAAACAATTAATAAAGAATTATCAAAATCGGCCAACGTGGTCAAGAGTTATCGGGGAACATACATACATAAAAAAGAGAACAAACGAACTTGCAGACGAATTGAGTACCTCCTTCCTTCTATTGAAGTCGGTAAAAAAGCTGAATAAAGCAGGTTGTTAAATATTTTGCACTTGACAAATATAGAGCAGCCTATATATGAAGCTCACAACTGGAGACCACTATACAAGTAGCTAGGGTTCAAAAGGTTAAGAAGCGGGCGACGATATACTCGTGAATCGTGGGTAACATGTGATATAACGGCAGTGTTGCCAAGCGAATCTGTCTTTAAAAATGTTCGCATTTATTTTTAATTTAACTGGAATTTAGGTTGACTGGAAGAGATCTCTTGAAGAGATAAGTTCGCCTCTGTACTTCTCTTTTTGTAAATCATATACTCTGTATTGCGTGGTCGCTTACTATGGGTCTCAAACTCACCCAAAGAGGAGTAGAGAGGGATAGCGCAGAGAAACTTCCAGCATAGGTTGGGAGTTTATCTGCGTGATAGCATCAGGAATGACATCATCCGCAGCAGAATCAAAGTAACTGTTATAGCCCCCCCGAATCGCTAAACTTAAGTGGCAGTGGGCGGGGTATACATACTTACATAGCACGTAGAACCGATGGACGTTGGGGCGGAAAGGTGGACTGATAACCTGGTAAAGGGTCGCGAGTGTCCGCTGGATGGGTGGCCAGGCACCGGTCATTCCTCCATGGTATGTCCGATTTTTTTTTTTTTAAATCTAAACCATCATCATGGTGTCACCTACCGACATGCAAAATGTGAGCGTGATCGGTTGAAGCGTATAAGAGGAGAACGAACTCAAACGAAATACATCTTTTGCCTAAAAGTGACAATGACACAATAAATTTCGTTGTACTCGGCTAAGGGACATTTATATAAATAATACTAATAATATTAAGTTCTCACAATAATGATAATATGCGGTATCAGAACGCTTTGCTGGCAACCCGCCGTTTGAAACATACGTTTATCAATCTACCCACTGCATCTCAGTAACCAATGAACTATTATCAAAACAACAGTTAACTTAATAAATTTAATCTTAATATACCAATAAAATCAAAGAGTTAATCTTAAATAGTGTTCTGTGCAGTGATACAAGTAAATGAGCTAATGAACTGTGATGTGGAATTGATTGACGAAAATAAAAAGAAAGAATTAGTTTACGTGAACGGCGATAGTAAATTTTAAGCCAATTTTATAGCAACACTTTTAGAGCTGTGAATATGGACGTTCTTTGGAAAGAAAATAACGTTTTATACAACATTCTTTGTGTGTTAATAACTGAAAATGAGAAATTATTTGATAGAAGCGACTCGAGATTATACTGGAAAACTGTGTACCATATGTTTTTGGTTTTGCACCACTGTTATGTAGTAAACTTTGGGGCTGGGTTAAATATGAAATTTGATCATATGGAAATTAAGAAGTTGAAGAAGTATAGAGTCGCGTATTTGACTGGATGGAATTTTGTAAGTACCAACGTATCGTGTAGAATAAACCATTAAACTTTTTTATTGAATAAATTAAGCTAACACAAGGTTTATTTTTTCAATATTAACCATTATCATAATATATATATAGATTTATTAATAATCAATCATCATATTTAGGCTTTTGATTTAGATCATAGCTTAATTTGCATAAAATTATAAACTAACTAAATATTTTTTTAGAGTTCTGTCCAAAGAGGTAAAAAAGGAACTCTGTCCGTATGTTCGTCTGTCACATCCTTAAATATCTCAGGAACTACGTATGCTATAGATTTAAAATTCGGATTATATTTATACAAAGCTAACATGTTTATGGAAAATTAATAATACACAATATATTTTTATATTCTCAGAAAAATGACCGGTCTGAGAGGAATAAAAATTTGAAGTGTGAGTGAGATATCGTAGGAAAGGGCTTGAGTTGCATCCACCATATCAGCCAAAGGACGTACACTGCTGGACATAAGCATTCACGGGGGGTATATGCCATAATCGCCAAGCTTGGCAAGGCATTCACGGGGGGTATATGCCATAATCGCCAAGCTTGGCAAGGCATTCACGGGGGCTATATGCCATAATCGCCAAGCTTGGCAAGGCATTCACGGGGGGTATATGCCATAATCGCCAAGCTTGGCAAGGCATTCACGGGGGGTATATGCCATAATCGCCAAGCTTGGCAAGGCATTCACGGGGGGTATATGCCATAATCGCCACGCTTGGCATGCGGATTGGCAATGGCAGATTGAGTTGCATATTCTGAAATAATTTGTGGTTGAAAATGAGAATTTTGAAAAAATATAGTATAGTTTCCTCATCATAAAAGTTATCCAATTTGTACGCGTATCTCGTAAAAGGTCTTTTGATGGTGGAGGTGATTTAGGAAAGAAACCTTAATCTTAGCCAAATGTTTGCTTAAACAGTTTTTAGGCAATTATTTTGGAATTACGAGTCGAATTAATATTAATCTACGTTTTTTTTATTTTATTGTTAATGGGATTACGTTTGACCTTAGTCTAACCTGATGGAAAGTCTAAGATGGAACACGCTCACCCAGAAGATGCCTATTCACTCTTACCTTGAAGAGATCGAGGTTTATTTTCTACTTAACTCACCTCCACCAGAAAAGCATCTTTTCCCATATTCTTACAACCTGTGAACAAGTGAAAAGGCACTGTCTACGTACGCATGTAATACACTCGACCTCATCATCACTAAGTTTGAGCTGAGATAATGGTCAAATGCCTAACTTTTTTACAAGATTTTATTTAGTTTCACCGGTCCCGTTGTCTGTCTCTCGGTCTGTAATCAAATCTTGCAAGTTAAATTTGATCCACTTCCCGGTTTCCGATTGAGCTGAAATTTTGCGTGCATGTATAAATCGGATGACAATGCAATATTATTATGACATAGAGCACGTGATGAGCAGTGATGATGGAGACGGAAGGTAGTTAGGTCATAGCAATTCCTAAACTACACAAGATAAGCCCATCGTGTTGGAACCGACGCAACGAGTAGTTTATGATTGTGGAAAAAAGTACAGTCGGCAATAAAAGCTTGTACCAAAAATGAAATTTTTGACCAAAAACTTATTAAATATATCGTTGGCTGATAACCAAACCTCATTAAGTAACAAATAAATATTAGGAGACAGTCTTACACAAAGCGACCCAGTCCCAAACTAAGCAAAGCTTGTACTATGGGTACTAGACGACGATATATAGGTATATACTTATATAGATAAATACATACTTAAATACATAGAAAACATTGGATCTTGGATGTTTTCTATGTATTTAAATATCCGTGCTAAATGCACAAATAATGCCCTGGCCGGGATTCGAACCCGGGACCTCTAGCTTCGGAGGCGGTGTCACTACAAACTAGGCTAAACAGGCCGTCGAACCGCCGAACAAATACCTACTTAAACTAAAAGTCGTATCTCAGCATCGATTTAGTACTGAGATACGAGGTTTCCAAGAGTTATGACCTTATGACAGATTTTATAAGTGACTTTTGGTTGTCAACCGGCAATATAGAACTAGTGGCTGTGTACCACAGAACATTAAATAGGTGTAGGTAAAAAACTTAACAAGATAACCTGTTGTATGTAGTTGTAGCGTGTTCGAATAGACATTACATATTTAAAATGTGCAACACAAACAAAACAAATGCATATTCGTAGACGTCACAACGTTATACAACAGGTCATCTTCTTAAGTTTTTCCGCTATAACCTATTTAATGTTCTGTGCTATGAACTGTAGACTTCTTGATTATTTTTTCTAAAACTAAATCGACAATTATAATCTACTAGCTATACCCTGGCATGCGTTGCAGTGCCAAGTTTTTAACGAAAAAATAAATTTCCTTTATATACCTATAGACTTTTCTGAGCCAGGAACCATCGCGGCTCGCGGGCGTTTCGATATCAAAGTTTAATCAAAATCTGATCAATGGTTTCGAAGCGAACAAGCATACAAACAACAAATTATTTTATATATATATAGACACAAAATTCATGAGAATGCGACCTGTAGAGTAGAACAGCCAAAAATCCGGCACGAGTGAATAGGCATCTTCTGGGTGAGCTCGCTTCATCGTCAGCCTCATCTTTGCCCCCTGGCTAGATGCTGGACAATAGCAATCCCATTTTTAATTTAAAAAAAAAACCGCCGTCATACGAAAGCATTTTTTGCCGAAGCTGAAACGGAGACCTTCGTTTCACTCGATTATTAAATAATCTAGTGGCTCTATGAGCTGTAGTGGTCAAACTATTTTTTCTTTTTTTTTTAAATTTCATATCTTTTTTACACAAATTGGTCATCCTACACCACTGTCAACTCTCGATACTATCCGTCAAAGAGAGTAAGGGTAACCATGTTGTCTTCAGCACACAGACCTACTAGTGTAAATGTAAACTTTGTTGTCATGCCTGCAATAAATAAATAAATATTAGGGGACATGTTTTTACACAAATCGAACTACATAGTCCCATAGTAAGCTCAATGAGGCTTGTGTTATGGGTACTAGACGACGATATATTTAATAGATATATATGTATACTCGTATATACTTAAATACATAGGAAACATCCAAGTCTCAGGAACAAATGTTTCTGCTCACCACAGAAACAAATGCCCTTACCGGGACTCGAACCCGGGATCTCTAGCTTCAAAGGCAGAGTCACTACCAACTAGGCTAAACAGGTCGACTGTAATAACTAGTAACAAGCTTTGACTGTTGGAGCTCACTCCAAAGTGGTGCACAAAACGGTAGACCTCATTGCCGCCTTACATCAGACAACCTATTTCACTATCTCCTTCCGTTTACCGTAGACAGATAATGCAGATAAACTACACTAGAATGAACACGTGATGTCTGTCCGTGTGCACTTCGCCCTCATGTCCACTACCCGATAACAGCCACATGCCAATATGTGCCTTAATACGATGAGATAAGGTGTTATCGCGAGAAGTGATGTAATTTTTTGTTAATGGGTCAATGACACGTGGATCGGTTGATTATGTGCTATCTTCAACAGGTTTTGGTTTACTTGTTGCGTAACAATGGCTTGTTTCTTTAATGTATATAGGTTACAGTGGCGTAGCCATGGGGAGATGAGGGGTCCGCTCTGAGGGACACTCCTCTGCCACGTCTAGGAACTCTCCATCTTCACCAACTAACCACCACCAATGGAAAGAACCACTTAAAACCAATTAAGAAGACTTGTTTTAGCAATCAAAACCTGTTCACACGAAAGGGGTCGATTGGTGATAAGTTTCGTATTCCCACTTGATGAGAGCAAGAGACATATTGAAACAAAATTGAATGCGAAGTTTATGTCCCGGATTGACTTGAAGCAGTTCACTAATTAAGCCTTCTAATGAGGCAAACTCATTATCAACTCACTGACATTACATAAATCGGCGCTAATTGAAATGTACAGGCATGTCAAAGTTTAATTGGCAACCTATTTAGAAATACCTATATCTCTTGACATGCTTATCTTAATCGGGGCTCTAGTTGACATGCGGCAAAGTCATGATCGCGTCATGTGCTCATGTGGCATATCTGTTGGTGGTTCTATTTATTCTGTAGCTTGGTCCTATTAGCTGTTATTTTTATGTTGAATAACATATATTTTATGGTTGACACAAAAAAAAACATCCCCACTTTACGTGCAGGCGTGGTACCCTTTTTTATTTAGTTTATTTTATTTTAGTACTTTGTCAGATTTATTGATTTATTTATCCATACCAAATTGCAGCTTTCTGGCATTAACAATCACAGAGCAAAGCCTCAGACAGACAGACGGACAGACAGACAGAAAGATGGACGTGGTGAAACTATAAGGGTTCCTAGTTGACTACGAAACCCTAAAAATGGCCTTGAATATTTCCAAAAACTAACTCGACAAAATAATTCTATCTAATTATCGAACCTGTTCCTGCTCACAAAATTTCACGAGAATCGGTTTAAAAAGCGACTTGTATAGGATATCAACTGGAAATCCGGACATACGAAAGCTTTTATGTCCAAGCTGAAACGGAGACTTTCGTTTCACTCTATCAATTAGGCGGTGGTTTGAGGGGTAATAGGAGGATAACAACCGGAAATCCGGACACACGAAAGCTTTTATGTTGAAGCTGAAACGGAGACCTTCGTTCCACTCTATCAATTAGGCGGTGGTTTGAGGGGTAATATAGGAGGTCAGGCAATGTGATTATATTCTGGAACATTCATGCCAGACTCGACCTATCCCTATAGGGTTGTCACCACTGGTAGGGATGCATGGATTTCTTTTCCGTCTTTCCCCACTGGTAGGGATAGGTGGAACCTATTTAGATGCTCCTATTTTTAATGGGGATAGGTGGAAATTTTATGTCTTTGTATCTCTACTGGTAGAGATAGTTAGACAAAATATTTCCACTCATCTCTACTAAACATGAAGTGTTTTCTTGAGTGTCTAGATATGATACAAAAACTCTTTTAATGTCGTATGATAATTTTGACTACTGGCTGTCTATTTTAATGTCATTGCTGTGCTAACGACAAGTCATGCGAGTCATTAATAATGTTGGAAGAAATTGTTATTATAAAAAGAAGTCGTGGAAACACTTTACTTTACGATGGATACCAATACAATTGCGAAAAGAAATATGCAAATGGCAATGAATATTGGAAGTGTGCATCTCAGACCAAGTAAAAAATATAGACGGAGCGTCACGAACAACAAAATGAAGCCACTTTTCTAAAGATGTGTGCGTATCAGTGTTGCTACTGGAAGGAAAAGGTCCCTATAAATGGGGTAATTCGTTCAAGTTCTCTGATTTATTCGTAGAGGGTACAATAAACCAGGATAGGCTAATAATTAATAATGAAGATGATGAATACTAGCAACCGTTAGTCACTAAACGTAATGGGATACTCAACATCCTATTTTGAACCCTTGAACTATTTTGTATGAAATTTAAAAAAAATGCAAAAGAAAACGTTCCGTTTTGGTAACAGAATTGAACTATCTACCTATTGAAACTACATGCATGCTGTACGCATTTTTTGCATATCGCAAAAAACAATGTTTAAATTTCTATTCATTATGACAGGACTGTCAACCTTCAATGGGTCACAAAAAGTCTTTGTACAGTCAAACGCGCGAATTTAATTGCATAATTATTTTTTGAAATGAATAAAATGACGGCATTTATAATGACGGTGTTTCTAATTACAGGAAATAAAAAGGTCATGTAGAAATGTTAGTAGGTTTACATTTTATTGAAGAACAAAGTTTTTTCAACTAAAGTTAGTTACATTTTAACAGACCCTAAAGAAACAGCGAGTCGTATGCATTTTATTTGGGAGTTATTGAATGAGAATCTATAAAAAAAAACGAGTAACTATGCTTTTAGTTCGGTTCGTCACTTCATCTAAGCTAAGTGGTCGCAAACCGGCACATCAAATTAGCTGGTCGTTAACCGACCTATCGACCCTACACCTACGGTTGGGGTAACTAAAATCATATTCTGGTATCCCTCGTGCTTTATGTTACGTCAATCAACGTCAACTGAATGTCGAGGTTTTGTGTTCCAAGCGAAGTCAAATTTATTTTCTAAGTAGTGTTTTAGTCCAAAATTTACAAATGAAAAGTTATATTTTTTGGATTTATTGCACGTCCTGGTGTTATTTTTACACCCCCCTTAATCACGCAGGAGACCATATTTTCAGTGTTGGTTTTTGACGGTAAGTGACAGCATGTCGACATGTACTGAATAGTTTTGGGCTTGGTTTTGGTTTGTGTATGTGTGAGTGAACGTGTATATACTTAGTGGGCTTGGTTTTGATGGCTTCAATAGGTTGTTCGTGACACTCCGTCTATATTTTTTACTTGGTCTGAGGTGTGCATATACTAAAACAAGTGTCGGATCTCTCACATTACGAGTAAATGTAAGCAGCCGTGGACCTTCAGAGTCGGGAGGTTTTGGTTTTGAACGTCTTTTGCGTATTCCTTGGATTCAGTTTTTTTTTGCGTTACAGGATAACCGTAGTGTTGAAAAAAGAGTTGCTCATTTAAAGTCTTGTGTGTCTTGTGTCCCAATCGCCATTTTACAGAAGCACCTGTAAAGCCAGCGCAATCTCTTTACGGTGGGTGCAGCAATGTACCGCTGTTGACAATACCAGCGTTTTTAAAGGCGAACTTGTAGTGCAGATATTATTACTACATACCTTCTTCTAATTGGATGTGTCAAGAACACCTACACGGACATTGGGATGAAATGGTGCATGCTCCAGAAAATGTAAACAATTTTAATGTTGAGTTTATCGAAGACATTATTGATTTGTTTAGGCAGGTGATTCGCTTCTTTAGTTTTTTCTGTTTCGTCTATAGTAGAACCGCTATAGATAAATAACGTTACGCTCTGGGAACAAAAGTCATACACCATTTTGGGTCACCTTTTTCATGTTGAAAGTACAAATGACTTTGAGTAAAATGAGCTTCATATGGCAACATTTTGGAGATGTAAATGAAATATACAAATGAATTAAAAAACTATACTAAAATAATCTAATCAACCCCGATGAACAATCTTCCAAAACCACCAAGAAATGACAACGTATGCAATTAATGCAATATCGTTTTCTTATTACATTATCGACACAATACATAACAGTCACTTAATTTAATAAAAAAATATATAGGTAGTAGACATTGATGAAGTAAAATGTCCAGGTCCTGGTAGCGAATGATGGAAAATAAGTCCACCTATCCCTACCAGGGGGGATCGCTTAGTAGAGATACATGACCTTTTTTTCCACCTATCACTACCGGTAGGGATAGATGGAAAAACAATCCATGCATCCCTACCAATGGAGATAACCCGGTAAGGGATAGGTGGAACAGGCGCTCGATCTGTTGTGGGCGATTCGATATCTGATCGGTCCATCCTAAGTGTCACCCTTCTTCTATACCTATAGGTAGCTAATGCGTGACAACAGTTACGGAAATCGTCTTTGGTGGTCGGGGGTTCCCCCACCGATGGATTCCGGGTGTCACACCTTTGCTATTGATCTGGGTCACCAATTAAATCCATAATTTTATTTGCCATTAATGTAACGTTTGCTATAATCATCATTTGCCCAAAGTCGTTTTTCTCAGAAACTTATGTCTTCACATATAACTTTTTCAGGATTTTCCTAAAATAAATAAATGGGGGACAATCTTACACAAATCGACCTAGTCCCAAACTCAGCAAAGCTTGTACTATGGGTACTAGACGACGATATACATACTTATATAGATAAATACATAGAAAACATCCAAGACCCAAGACTTGTAACACACCCTTTTTTCTGCAAATAAATTTATTATTATTATTATTAACAAATATCCGTGCTAAATGCACAAATAATGCTCTGGCCGTCATAACCTAACCTAAAGGGCCCTATACATAATCTATTTAAACTAGCCTGTGGCTTTGACAGTTTTAGATATAATCACTTTTATGGCAAATGACGATTATGGTAAACACTATTGTTATGGCAAATTAAATTATGGACATCGAGGGGAGCGGCATTGATTTGATTTAAGTAAATACATTTATATAATATATCTTAATACAAATAACCGATGAATGTATGTCTTTGTCCACAGTCCTTCCAGACGCTGTTTCTCGGTCTCTCTCTGGTGCACGACGTGCTTCGTTGGTTAGACAAGCACGACTCTAAGCTTGGAAAGAAGATAAAGTATTTCCGTGACGTCATCTTCAACGGGCTGGTCTTCCCGTTCACATGTGTAAGTATTAATGAATTAAATTCTGGAGAGTAAATCTTGAAGTTGTAGCAAGGATTACAAGCATTTATAAAAACTTAAGAAATGGATCTGTTGAATGTAGTTGTGACGTGGTCGAATAGACGTCTACACTAGGCATTTATGGCAGATTGTGACGAACCACTGAATTTTTGTTATCTTTACTACCACTCACTTTCTGACAGTAAAGTATTTGTATTGTATTGACATTACATATTTAAAAAGAGTAACACAAACAAAACAAATGTCTATTCAAACACGTCACAACTACATACAACAGGTTCTTTTCTTAAGTTTTTTATCTATACCGCTCTTTAACAGCGGTCATGGTTTCGAATTCATCTTGGAGTAATGAGTTTCTGGGACTTAAATACTAAAATATCATTTGACCACCACCATTACATTTAACATTAAAGCAGAACATGGTAAAGACCATGACCACCAAACAAGAAGATCTATGCGAAAAACTTAAGAAAGATTGAATGATGAAGAATGGACGAATTAAGGTACATGCCGAGATCTTAACCCGCACTCGGGCAGCGTGCAGCGTGGATTAAGAACTTGACTTCCCTATCCATTTAATCAATATAGTTTTGAAATCATTATTATTTGGTATTGTCAGTTTTAGACTGCAAAATCACGTTTTGACATGTAAAAGTGCCCTTGGGGCCTATTTGCAGAATATTTGATTTTGATTGATTTTTGATCATTTTATCCCTTAAAGCAGCAAGCGCAGTGAGATGAGACTAAAAGGCTGATGATAATGATGAAACGTTTCTCCAGTTTTATACAGAAAAGCTCTGTCTCTAGTAACGAAGACGTGATTAATACTTTTTCATTGTAGCTAAAAAGCGTTAATCAAATGTACGAGTATTACAGATGCAAATTTATTAATGGGTTCACTGCCGAAACCTTTCAGGGCTACCAGTTCTTGTGGATACTGGAAACGTTTGCATAGTAATCTTTTGCTGGCTTGACGAAGTTACGCGTTCAATACCGAATGTATTCACCTTGGGGCCTATAGGAAAATTGATTTTTAACCCTTTTAATTAACCTTTTTCCAGTTCGTCACCGGAATGTTCTGGTGTGTCTACCTCATCGATCGCGAGCTGGTGTTCCCCGAGGTGTACGATCAGATCGTGCCATGGTGGCTGAACCACTGCGTTCACACCAACATCTTCATCGTGATCACTATAGAGACCCTGCTCACGAGGCGCCGGCAGCCCACCGATGTTAGAGTGGAGAGGTTCTTGTGGGTGTTTGTGTCAGTGTTCTACGCTGTTGTGTGAGTATCATTTATAACAATTATAACATTCCATATATGCCATGGCGGTGCCGGTGGTACACCGCTAGAATCGATACATTATTTTTAAATTTATTACACACATATGTACATTCAGTTCTTACTTTAAATATACAAACTAACTTAACCAAGATCAGGCTTACAACTAAATTAATATTTTGTAGCTATCAAAACATACACACTGGCCCCTACACTAGTCATAGTCTGTCCCATAGGTAGCCAATCCGAGTGCGAGTTTACATAATAGGCGCGAAAAGTTAATAAGAACATCAGAATACTAAGATAATATGAGACAGCAGCTGAATTGGTAAAATCTAAAATTAATGATAAATAAGATAATAAGACAATCCTGACGGATGTTTAATATATAGTCACCATCTGCCACAATAAGGCGCGCAGATTTTTTTACCCGCCTCTATTTCGTTAAGACGACTAAGATATTGCGCATGCCAAGCGTGGTGATTATGGCATTTACCCCCATGAAATTGAGGGAGGCCTATGTCCAGCAGTGGACGCCTTTCCGCTGATGTGACGGTGGGATCAGATATTAATGCTTGCTTTGTTGTGGTTGATATCAGTGCTGATTGCTGTATAATACAGATATCGTACTTAGCCTTCAAACTCCAGAGCAACATGCAAGATAGCTTGAATGAACTAACCCTAAAAGAAAGCAGCACATAATTAGTAATTAAAGACAACCTATTAAATATTACATCTCAGTAGTCATGATTGATTGGTAAGCAAGTAGTTTGATTTATTGGTTTGAGAGAAGCAAAGGCAGAATACCTAGTTACCTACTCGTTGGTTAGAAGCAATCGGGGGAGTTGCGCACTAAAAATCCAAGGTTCTTTGGTGCAGGAAGAAATTCGGTCAAAAAATTATGGTATTCAAGACCCTCACGCATGGGGTTTCATCTAAGAAGTCGTGATTACGTCATCATTTTGTTAGCGTGATCTATCTCGACGGCAGCACCATCTCTTGATGACTTCATGTAGTACAATAGTATAAAAATCAACACGTGAGTCAGATTTCTAAATCTGGAAGGTTTCCAACGAGTTTGAAATCAATAACAACAGAAATTATTAATTTCAGATACTACTCAATATACTTCTTCGGTGGCTGCTGGCTCTACGGCGTCTTCGGAGTAATGACCTGGTGGCAAGTTTGCATCTACCAGGCCTGCATATGGGGCTCCACCTGGTTATTCTACAATATCAACTTCATCGTCAACAGAATGATACACCGCGAAGACGATAAGGCCGACCTGAAACCTAACAAGTCTAACGGTGATTTAGAATCTAGTGAAACTACTTTCCAAACTGTTAAAAAAGGTGTTGAAGCGAATGTGGATTCTAGTAAAGGAGATAAGGATAATGTAGAGAGTGTTAACGGGAAAGAAAATGAAGCGTATGTGTCTGATGGGGCGGAAAATGGTAAAGAATGGAAGTCGATTGGAAACGGAGTTAGTGAGGAGGATGGTAGTGGAGAACAGCCTTTTGATAAGTCTTGGAGCACGAAGTATAGGACGAATAGAAATCAGTTTGAGAAGTCTA
Organism: Notocelia uddmanniana; assembly: GCA_905163555.1. Lineage (NCBI taxonomy): Eukaryota > Metazoa > Arthropoda > Insecta > Lepidoptera > Tortricidae > Notocelia > Notocelia uddmanniana. Next base: position 14,131,846 of record LR991077.1, read on the forward strand.
GTTTGTAAGTCGGATTGACTGGGTTAGTACTGGGTAATATTTGTAACTGACAGTGGCTGTGAATGTTCAATGTGCGCTAAAAGACCCTCAGAATATGGCAGGTTCCCAGATCAGTTCCTCATCATACGCTAGGTCTTCCCAGTTGCATCCTAGAGGAGATCAGGGTCCGTTTTGACACCTAATCCCAAGATCGCTGCCGTCTGCCCTTCCAACCACATTAAGCATTGTTAAAAGTAAAGTAAAACGTAAATGTAATTTATTCTACAATTTAGGCATATTATATGCACCTATGAATGTCAATAAACTACCACTTATCTGGGTCTGTTGGAATTAGACCGATCTACTCTCGATGATGTGGGTTTCTATGGCTGATCTTAGCGTCACACTGATGGTTGGTGCGGACTGCAAATCAGCGCCAAAGCGCGGCTTTTAGGGTACGCATGTCAGCGCCGTTAGGGTGAGTGTCCGCTAGATATGTGATAACTGTGGTAGTCAAATACAGTGTGTGTACTAAACGTAAGGCAAAGAAATGGACCACATAATTTTTATATCATTAGTATGATAAGGGTACCTGATTTATTGAAATCCAGTAAGTTTCCTCACCCATACTCTAAGGGCGGGTTGCAACAACTCTGAGTAACAAACCGATCAACGTTAAATATGGCGCCGGGAGCTGTCATCCCATAGAAACTTGTCAAACTTTGCATATAGTCAGATTTTGACGAACACGCTTACGTTTACTAATGGTTTGGTGCAACCCAATTTAAAACGCTTCGGGAACAAGCATACCTGTCGACCTGTCAGGCCCAGGGGTCTGCGTGACACTAAAATCAGCCTATGACACGGTTTTGGGGTTATGGCGCGCGTAACAGTATGCGTTAATCCACAATGGATACCTCCGGTAGCTCAGGGTTAAGAGTGATGTACGGATCCCAAAGGTTGTGGGTTCAAATTAAACCAGGCGTCATCAATTTTTAAGTTTTTCACTCTTGTTGGAAATTATAATTTCGGCTAAGCGGCGATTCGGCTTGTAAAAAATAAGCGCTTTTCAGTCAAATTGTGAAACGGGTATGTTTTTGGATCAGTCTGGTAGGTATTCAAATATGCAGAGATTTGCTCCGTTATCTTTTGACCCCTGTTAATTTGCGATTTTTAGTCTTGTATAAAAATGTTTATTTACATATCAGTTCGAGCATAAAATATCATCCTACTAAAGACGCGTCGAAAGTAAACTGTTAAGTATATTAATTAGTAACTTCGGTCAATGATTGCAGATATTTCATGATCTGCTGAATTTTTTAATTGTTTAGAACTTTATTGTGACCAATAAATACACTTTTTTTATAATTTATAAACCTCTTTATTTTGCTTTAGGAAATATATTGCAAACGAAGTACATTATGAAGAGACGAAAGATGTTCAGACCACGAAACTGGTCGGCCACAATGATATCATAAAAAGCAGTGTTGATATTGAAGCAGAAGAATTTAGTGAATTGGCCCTTAAGTAAAGTAAGCGTTCTTTTGTAGCATTACCATTTTTAGTGACCGTATTTGCTAGCGACGGCGTAAACGTTACCTAAACGTACGTACCTACTGCAGAGAAACGTGACTCGCATAGAAGTTTATGTAAGGAGGGTCATGTTTCTCTGCAGCTGACCATATTGTATGAACGATTGCACGGTGCTTAGTTTTAGAACTGAAAATCGGTAGTCCGAGTCCAACGGATTACCTGTCGGAATCCAATAGCGTGTGAAGTTTTGTTTTGTAGCGGTTGCCATAGCTCACCTGTACCCATGTGTCACAAATTTGACAGACGCTTTTGAAAAATACAGTATCGATTGTAGTTTATTCGCTAGCAACTAGGAAAGTAATATGAGTTAACCATAGGACCTCATGGTTCTGTTTTACTCTACTTAGATTCATCGTAAAACCATTGTTAACTTAGGATGGGTCACACCAAACCGTTATGTATTGGTGAGCAGTGTTCGTTAAGATTCTGTGGGAGATGGGTGGGTCTGTAATTGTACGTTAATGCAACTTTTGTGTCGGAGTCATCAGTCCATAATCCAAATGGCCTATATTTATTAATTGCCAGACACGGAAGTTAAAGTGGCATGAATAAAATTGACATACGGACTTTTCGATGACATTAATTTACCTATAAATTGTAGGTACTTCCTTTTAACATACGTATAATATAAATAAGCAAGTTGAATATTATAATAGTATAAAGTGCGTAATATAGGTTAATAATAGAAAACTAGTTGTTAAATTGGATCTTTCAATTTATAAATCTCTTAAAAGCATTACTATATTTATACAGAATGATTCAGGAGACGTGAGCAGGACCAACACTACATACATAGTAAATGGCAATGAATCGTTCACCATTGTATTTAAGTGAAACGCCCATGCCTTTTTCCTGTTTTTTTTTTTAATTTTTGTTAAGTTAAAGTTTAATTCTTTACAATCATGGTCACCCTACAACAACTGGTTTATAAAGATTAAACCTCTTAACTGTTATGACAGCACTTTGATTACGAAGAAAGTAAATTGTCACATTGAGTGAGATACGATATTTCAAAAGTAAACGGACTCGGATGACATTCTATTTGAAACATATCACTTGACTGAAGTATTCTAATTGTAGAGTGACCATGGATTTCGTAAATAATTTAAAACATTTTGTTTTCAACACCAAAGATAAATGAATGTTAATTTCACTAATAGCGGTACGAAGCAGTATCTTATGATCTACTGAATCCGTAGTATTGAGCTTGCTCACGTCTCCTGAATCACCCTGTACATATAGTGTTATTATCAGTGATCTTAACTTTTGTAGTAACATTTTGTAACATTTTCAGTGCAGCGTAGTGGTGTTAACGGAGTTGGTATGGAAAAATACAATTTAAACGGTTGATTAAGGTTAATATTAACGTTATTAATGCTAATGAACCATAACAATTTAAATCATATATCCCAATTACGCTGCACCGAAAAAGCTACAAAAGTTACGATCACTGATTATTATATTATCATTATATGAAATTCATAGGTGGATAGTGGATCAGCATACGTTAATTTCTACTTGACCCGGTGAACTATTCAAAACAGTTATCGATAAATTTGATGCTAGAAGGAAGTACCTAGTTAATTATCATTTTTGCCATAAAAACTTCTATGACTGATCATGAGCTGCTGATTGAATCAGTATTACTCAGCTTGTTTGTCAACATAATGCAGTGTTTTGCAATGTACCTTTAACAACGACAGAAATACCTGGAGTTTAGTTGCGATCGATAATGAATTATGTACGATTAGATTTTTTTGATAATGTTTCATTGATATAGTTGTTGTGAAGATATATCTAAACTGGCTTATGCCCGCGTCTGTGTCCTTGTAGAACTCATTGTTATGTTAGAGAAGAAATTGCTATAAATTATTTCAAGAGCAAGGCCAATTATAGGTCTAATACAAGCTTCCGTTTGATCCCGTCAATGATTTCAGGGATAAAATCTCATGTTGTTCCCGGATCTCAAATATCCATGATAAATTTAATCAAAATCTGTTTAGCGCTTTAAAAAAAAAGGTAACAGACAGACGGACTGTTACTTGGCATTTGGCGATCACTTTGGCTTTGTTGGCAGTTGGGTTCGAGTCCCGGTCAGACCATTTGTTTTTATGATGAGCACGAACATTTGTTCATCCTTAAATGTTAGTCGTCGTCTAGTAGCCATAGATCAAGCTTTGCTTATTTTGAGACTAGGTTGATTTGTGTAAGATTCTACCCTTATATTTATTTTTGTTTATTTATTACTATTTATTCTTATGGATGTAACATTGCCCTAACCACAGATTCAACGACATATATGTATTAGTCATCGAATTTTGGCTGTGTGTTCGTTTATTTGTGTCTGAGAAAGTATCGCAACTGTACAATTGGATATAAGCACAGTAGAAATATAGCTTACAGCAGTAAAACAAATACATACAAACGTCCGATTTGACGCACCCACACAGACTCACTTCATTACAATAAACTTTACACGTTCACTGCCCGGGTGCTTCCTATGTGCCGTCATGAACCTTTTTTTCATGAGCCCATGCTTCCCGTGGGGTCACATCCCCATACTGAATGCAAAGATGGACTTGTGACAGTGTCAGATCGTTTCGTCGACGACGACGCACGACGAAAAAGGTCTTAAGAGACTCTAGTTGAGATACTGACTCAAGCTATACATTTGTAGGTGAAAAACTTAAGAAGATGACCGGTTGTATGTAGTTGTAGCGTGTTCGAATAGACATTACATATTTAAAATGTGCAACACAAGCAAAAGCCTATTCGAACACGTCACAACTACATACAACAGGTAATTTTCTTAAGTTTTTCACTTATACTGTGATAGAGTGAGTGACGGTAGTTTAACCGTTATGAGTGTCAAAAGACGACATTATAATAAGTATTGTCAAAAAATTAAGAACGGCATTTCATCGTCCGAGTTAGATATATGCCGTATCCGAAAATATGCCAGAATGTTTCCGATTTGTATGTCGATTGGGAATATTCTTGGAAATCAATAGCTCGAATAATATTCGAACATCTATGATGAATATGTCGGATACAGTAGTTATCTTGTTACGAGTACTAATGATATGGATAAATTTAAATTATTATAATTTTAATTGTATATTTATATTAAGATAGGTAATTATAAAATGTTTAATTATGAATGGATTGGCAATGTTTTATATTAAAATATTTTACAAGATACATGTTTCATTTTGGCTAAATACCTAGTTAACTACTTAATAATACCTGGGTTTTTTTATTTAATCGTATGGCATTTATTTACGAACAGTGAGATCTTCGAGAAGACTAGTACGGGTATAAATACTTATACACCTGGGTTCATTGACCATTACATGCCAAGAACGCTAAGTGCTGCAAAATCTGCTGCATAGCTATGTTTTATCAAAATCAGTTCAGCCGTTTTTGAGATATTAACACTTTGAACGCCATCATATTTGAATGAAGTGATCACTCAGACGCCAAGGTATCAAAAATTGATGTAACGTTCAAACCAATAAAAACAATTCATAATTGTTTTTTTTATGATCAAAGTACACCTTCACTCCGACCTTTTTAGTGGTTGTTGGCGTGGTGGGCACGACGACACAGGACCACTTTATAGGCTCTTGGCGTTCAAAGTATTATATAATTTCCAATTTTCAAAGTTGGTTAGGTAGGTATAAAACCTAAATTCGAGTATACGATTGTAGTAGAAGCTTCAGTGGATCCGGTCACCTAGGGCCACTTCCTTCTACGGCCACGAAACTAATTCCCAGATCGGCCATTTCCTCGTTCGGGCTTTTCCTACTCTGACCATTTCCCCGAAAGACCACTGTGAAAATTCCTACCTAGGCCACTTCCCCGAAAGACCACTGTGGAAATTCCTATCTAGGCCACTTCCCCGAAAGACCACTGTGGAAATTCCTTCCTAGGCCACTTCCCCGAAAGACCACTGTGGAAATTCCTTCCTAGGCCACTTCCCCGAAAGACCACTGTGGAAATTCCTTCCTAGGCCACTTCCCCGAAAGACCACTGTGGAAATTCCTACCTAGGCCACTTCCCCGAAAGACCACTGAGCTAATTTCTAATAGGGGAATGTCCTTGGAACATGAGTCCATTCAAGGAGGGACGAAATTTTTAAATTAAAAAGTTACTTTTCCGCACTAGTGCGAAAAGTGGCACTTTTCATGCCTATGTGGATTCGTGTAAAGAGTGACTTTCTGAGCAAATGCATTGTAAAGTTATTTTACGGTTTTTTGTGTGTTGCAACACTCGCTACGCTCAGGATACTATTAGGAACTAATGATAGAATCCTTTCGCTAGCTCGTGTTACAAATAAACAATCGCGGGTAAAATACAACTTTTGGAGCATTAAGATAAGGTCAAGGTAACTGCGTATACTCTGTAGAATCATCGCTTAAATTTATTGCTTTTATTACAGGCCACATCCTGTATAACGTTACATTAATTAAACAAATATACATAGCTTATAATGGTGTTTATTAAAAGAAAAACCAAACTAAACAAAACGGTCCCCTTAAAAACAAACTGTTAACATACTTTCATACAAAGAAGAATCGCAAACGTATGCAAATACTTTTAGTGTTATTGGAAATACAATAATTTTTAAGAAAAAAAAAACCGACTTCAATGGGGGAGGCCGGTAAAAGATTATTATACTTAGATGGTGCACTCTTAGATAGATATACAATAAAATAAAAATGGCTATAATGTATGTTTATAATGGTAGAAGACTAGGTGCCCTCAATTCCTCATGGAATCATGAAAAAACCTTGCTTGCTTGACAAACAAAACGAAGAGAACAAATCGCCAAACGTGAACTACGCGTCGTTGAAGAGTTCCGTTCTGATCATCATCAGCAGTTCCACTTCATCAAATGTCACTTTTATGAATGAAAATGCTTGAATAGTTCATGAAAATACTAAAATCACTATTTGTGTGCCTTTCACATTTGAGGCGTTCCCTCGATTCCTAATGGATCCCATCATCAGAACTCGAGCATGACAAAAATCAATCGTGAAAATAGAACTTGCTTAACAAACACAGCTAGAAGGACAAATCGCCAAACGTGAACTTTTCGTCGTTGAAGAGTTCTGTTCTGATCATCATCAGCAGTTCCACTTCATCAAATGTCACATTTTTGTATGAAAATGCTCGATTTGTTGATAAAAACACAAAAATCAATATATGTTTGCCTTGATTTGAGGATTTCCCTCAATTCCTCATGGATCCCATCATCAGAAATCAAGCATGACAAAAATTAATCGTGAAAATAGAACTTGCTTAACAAACACAGCTAGGAGGACAAATCGCCAAACGTGAACTTTTTGTCTTTGAAGAGTTCTGTTCTGATCATCATCAGCAGTTCCACTTCATCCAATGTCACATTTTTGGATAAAAATTCTTGACTTGTTGATAAAAACACAAAAATTACTATATGTTTGCCTTGAAGATTTGAGGAGTTCCCTCAATTTCTCATGGATCCCATCATCAGAACTGCGTTTTGACAAAAACGGAACCAACTTGGATATATATACTTACAATCAAAAAAGGAATTTTCCAAATCGGTTAAGAAATGACGGAGTTATGGACTAACAAACATTAAAAAAAAAACAAAAAAAATACACAACCTAATTGATAACCTCCTCTTTTGAAATTTTGAAGTCGGTTAAAAAATATAAAAACAAGATTCGAAATTATTAAAGAAAAAGTACAGACTTCCAGTCAACAGTCCTAACTCAGTCATTCGAAAGTATACAAATTTATACAAAGACAGTCGTTCGAATGAAATGGACGTTCACGGATGTGGTCATTCCAATCATGTGGCCTTTATAGTATTGTGGTCGTACGAGCGACATCGACGTTCAGGGATGTGGGCATTCCAGGCACTTGGCCTTTCTAGTATTATGGGCGTTCGAGCGATATGGACGTTCGGGTATGTGGACATTCCAAGGAAATGGCCGTGAAAGGAAAGTGGCCCTAGGTGACCGGATCCGCTTCAGTATTTTAACCCACGCATTGTGAATAAAAGCCAGCACTTCATAAGTGTTTTCTATATTTTTAGAAAAATGTCTTAAATTATACGTAGATACATTACTTACAGAAAGTAGTTCTATATTTATAAGATTTACAAAACATTCATCGTTCTATCGGTAACCTTTGAAAAATCATATTTTACATCTTACGATAGGGTAACTAAGAGTATTTTTACTTAAATTAGTGAACTATACAACTATATACAGCACCCACTGCTTGGACGGAGACATGATTTCTGTTTATTGAATCATCATCATCATGTCAGTCGAAGGACATAGGCCTCTCCCAAAGAATTTCCCACAATGACACCTTGTGGAACCGATGTCCGTTGGGGCGGAAAGGTGGCAATCACGTACCGGAAGGCATAGCTTGGGTAGGTCTCCCAAAAGGTTTATACAATACTACATATTTATCTATAAGACCCCCGGCAATCAGGAATAAGGGCTAAATCTGAGAGGTAACGTAAATTGTATGGAGTATCTTTTTAACCAAAAAATTTCCAAGTTGTGTCATATAATTTTAACGTTTGAATACTAACACGTTTATTTATGAACGTCCATCAAAACAGAGGTTTGTTAAGTTTTATGATTGTGAGGGTTTCTTATTCCTGTTCGGTGTAATCCGGGCTTGGTATGTACTACGTTGTAAATATTATATACATAGGCATTCTCATTTCAACTTCTCCATAAAAGCAGTTGGACACTGTATATATCTACTACACCTTTCATTCGACGTATAATGTATCTGACATTTTTAAAATAGGCACCATAGATATCACCGCAGCGATGAACAGCATTGCAAATGCTATCTGGGCAATTGAAAGTGCGCATAGTGATGCGTACACGCAGTGAATACTGCCATCTTGGTCCTACTTTACAATATATCCCTATTTATAATATCTTTCAGCGTTTTGTTCAAGTATAGATATTCATATATGGTATCAGGAGCATCTACAAGCATTTAGCTTTATAATGCTGCTGCTAGAGCGTTTTATTGCACTACTTTATCGACACCAAAATGAAATATAATAACTAGTCTGGCGAGATACAGTTCTAGATTAATTTTGAAGATGTTAAATATTCCATTCACAACAATAGTGAAAATAAAAAGGAAATGAAGGAGAAAAATATTTGTTCAAAGTATGATGTTTTCTATCATCACCATGCATAGAAGAGAAACAGGAATGTAATTTTAATAGTAATAAAGATTGAGTCTAACCACATCCTCTAACAATTAGCATACTTAAATAATTACTAATGTGTCATAAAAATTGGCAGTGATATTAAATAAACAAAAAAAATGCCTAAAAAACCAAAAACGAAAACCTGCGGCGTGTAAGAAACGATTTTTGTGAAAAATAAGTACAAACCACAGGTTTTTACTTAATCTTTCAAAGGTTACCCCAATCCCATCACAATTTGGATATCCCAATTGAACCCACATGTGTATTTTCATCCTTGAAGACTGCGGATAACAATCCAAGTCTTATTCAAATTACACGTTATGCCATTTGGGCTGGCGCATTCCTCAAAACAGTTGGAATTTGGGTGCCTCGTACAGCATGCTTTGAGGTCTTGAATCGAATACTAGATGCCTCTGCGGTCTTTGTAGACCATCTTGGTACCTCTGTGGATGTAAATAATATGAAGACGGTGTCCTTATACTGACTCCGGAAATCTGCGGCCTCTTCCGAATCTGGTAACTGTTCAGTTCAGAAGCTGCGAATTGTGGTTCTTGTTGGAAATTGCTTCTAAATCTTGAGTAAGTGTAGTCCCTGTCTGCAGGAACGATGAACCCGCTTGGGATGTTGTTTCTAACATTCACATTTGGGAGGACAGGTGCTATTGCCTCATTTAGTCTGACGTCATAGTCATTTTCAATAGAATCAGCTAGATTTTGTTTAATGGATATATTCTCCGGTATTCTCAAAGGTTTGCCAGTAGCTGTGTAGGGTTTCGAGATCTCGGGATTAACTTCAGGTATTTGGGGTGAAGGTTTGAATGGTGCTTCTGTCTGTCTATATTCTGTCCTTTCTTCTTCTTCAGCTGCTGCTTGTTCAGCCGCTAAATAGGGTTTCAGATAATCACCAGGTGACAGAGTGGTTTCTAATTTTTCTTTGATAGCGTGGTATTGATCGTTATATATTCTAAGCACTTTTGCTGCTAAGTTTTTCGCTTGGTCCTTAGTTGTTAGTTCAGCGGTGGGTACAGTAGTCGTTATTGGCCTCTGTGTTGTTATTGGTTTGTGTGTTGTTATTGGTTTGTGTGTTGTTAATTCTTCAGTTGTTGTTTCTTTCCTGTCATAATCAATATCTTCTTCATCGTAGTATTCTTCTTCGTAATCTTCTTTTGCAAGTTCTGTCGTAGTAGGTTTTTCTGTCGCTATGGTGGTTGTAGGTCTTTCTGTTGTGGTTGTGGTGGTCGTGGTAGTAGTAGTAGGTTTTGGCGTAGTAGTAGTAGTAGTTGTTGTAGTGGTAGTAGGTTTAGGGGTGGTAGTTGTAGTAGTAGTGGTGGTGCTAGTAGTAGTGGTGGTGGTGGGTTTAGGGGTGGTATTAGGAGGCGCAGTTAAGTCTTTACCAGCAACTGGTTGCAAGCCCCTAGGCAAGTAGGGACTACCACCCCTAGACGGTAAAAAAGGACGTTTAAGTACTTTTACATTCGGCTTTAGATCTTTGATCCTACTAGTGATATCTTCGTCTTTCGATTTCACGTGAACTCTTTCCTGTTTATCTTCATAATCATCGTAATACTCGTCAACCACTTTTACTTTAGGGGTTTCTTTGTTCCTCTGGTTGTAAGTATACTTTTGTGATTTAATGGGTGGCTCGTAATAATATTCATCATCCTCGTAATCTATTGGTCTTTTAGCTTTTTTTACTTTAGGCGCTGGACTAGAATAGTGCGGTCTTGAAGGCTTAAATTTCTCTTTTTCTACTGGTTCATATTTTGGTCTCTGCTGAACTTGGCTGTTCTTTCCTGATGATGATGGTTTTCTACTATCTTCTTCTTCATAATCGTCATAGTATTCGTCATCATCAGCTCTCAAGGGTGCTTTAGTAGTTGTTACGGGGACATATTCATACTTGTCTTTTTCGTTCGCTGGAACCGGTCGTTTGATTTTTGGCGGCATTCTTGGCTGACTAAATATACCTCGCCCATTAGGTTTCACCAATGCTTGGCCTTCGGGGGCTGTTGGTGGTTGTCTTATCTCTTCACGAACTCTTTCATCATCGTAGTTTCTCTCTGGTCTTGGTTCTGGCCTAGTGTAAGGCCTTTCATCTCTACCTTTCTCTCTTTCTCCTCTATATCTTCGCCCTTCGTTTAAATATGAAGGTCTCGAAGGTTTGCCTTCATCTTTTGAAGGCCTTCGTTCGTCGCGTGGTCTAATTTCTTCACGAGGTTTTATTTCATCTTTAGGCCTCATTTCATCTCTATACCTAGTTTCATCTCTTGGTCTGATGTCATCTCGAGGTCTTTCATCGCGCGGTCTTATTTCATCACGTGGTCTAATTTCGTCTCGTGGCTTTATTTCATCACGGGGTCTCACTTCATCTCTTGACCGTATTTCATCTCTTGGCCTGATTTCATCACGTGGTTTCACTTCATCTCGAGCTCTAAAACCCTCTCTCGGCTTATCGTCCCTCGGTCTTTCATTTTTATCATCTTTGTTATCATCACGATTCCTCATATCGTCACGGGGCCGTTTTTCATTAGGTCTTTCTTTATTTCTTGTTCTGTCATCTTCTCTGTATCTGTCTTCTTCTTCGTCCCTTGGTCTCGGTCTTCTGCCACCGGGTCTGTAACCAGGTCTGGATTCGTCCTCGTCATACGGTCTTCTCTCACTATAAGGCCTTTTTCCTGGTCTTGGTCTGTCGTAAGGTCTTCGGTCTTCGTAGTCTTCTTCAGGTTGCTCGTCTCTTGGACGTGGACGGCGCTCGAATCTGGAAAAATTTTAAGTATCGTTTAAGGGAAAGAAGATAAAATTTTACTTATCATGGTATGTATTTATCATTTTTGTATGCTAGACATTTGTGATTGCCTATAAATATGTACGCAAAAGTTGTCTTTGTTGTAAAAATGGAAAATAGAAAGTCTACACGCTAGTAATTGTAACGTTTTGAGGGTGTCCTTGTTTTTCCATTTATCAAATAGCTGTGCTTACCCAATCATCTTTCTAGACTAGCTAGAACAATCAAAACATATATTGATTTTGTAACGCCATTTTCAAACGTTTGATGAGGCTCCTGGGTCGTCATAGAACCGTGTCAAATTGACATTATATGCACATTACGAGTATGTACATAAATAAATAAAATAAATAAAAAGCCTTTATTATTCCTTAACACTGAAACAGGTTACTAACATTCATATGTAATAATTAATAATTTCATTTAAAAAAATGATTTACATAACTTCATTCAAAGTTAAAAGAACAAAGCCGTCCCTTTCATTGCCAATAGTTAATAGCTTACGTGCACGTTAGTTATGCTTTAACATTTATATAAATCGAGAAGCCATTCATGCGGATTATGAGTTTAAGCGAAAAATAGGCCTTAAATATAGCCTATAATTTTAGATATGTCCATGGAAGAGAGAGAGAGTCCAGACGTGAATCTGTGATCCATGTAACTTAATGTTTTTTTGTAAAAGTTAGTTTTAAGTTACACTTTATTATTTGATTTACAAAGATTTAGCGGTGAAACCACAGGTGACCAGAGGGCTGGCCAATACTTTGCACAACGTATTAGTGTCGCTATACACCGTGGAAATGCCAGCCTTCTGGGCACACTACCCATCGGCCCTAATTTAGAAGTATTTTTTAATTATAGGTAGCTCTTAGCTTTTGATTTTTAATGCAGTGTCCTTTTTAGTGTTTTCGGTGTTTGATTAAATAAATAATGTTTTCTGTTTATAAGTCGAGAACTTACAGTTACAATTGTACTAACCTCTCATCCTCATAATCGTCGGCTGGTCTCCGCCTGCCGCCAGGTCTCGCCTGAGGTCGAGGTCTGGGTCTTCTTCTGCTGCCCCTGGAATTATAAAAACAATAGTAAATATTATTTTATGTTATGTGCATTAGGAGCATAAATGTGTGTACATTTATGGACCTTATTTCAATGAAATAAAGTGAAAAAATGTATACATTTTGGTGCCCTTGATTGTAAGTATACATAATTATATACAGGATGATTCGGGAGACGTGAGCAAGATCAACACTACGGATTCAATAGATCATAAGCTACTCCTTCGTACCACTATTAGTGAATTAACGTTCATTTATCTTTGGTGTTGAAAACAAAATATTATAAATTATTTACGAAATTCATGGTCTCTCTTCAATCAGAATACTTCAGTCAAGTGTTACGTTTCAAATTGAATGTCATCTGAGTCCGATTACTTTTGAAATATCGTATCTCACTCAATGTGACAATTTACTTTCTTCGTAATTAAAGTGCTGTCATAACAGTTAGAGGTTTTAATCTTTATAAACCAGTTGTTGTAGGGTGACCATGATTGTAAAAAATTAAACTTTAACTTAACAAAAATTAAAACACATGAAAAAGGTATGAGTGTTTCACATAAATACAATGGTGGCGATTAATTGCCATTTACTATGTATGTAGTGTTGGTCCTGCTCACGTCTCCTGAATCACCCTTTAACTGTTTATAGAAATGTCGGAAAGCCTAACCTTAGAAAAAAGATAAAAAGAGCATAGTTAAGTGCAGAGGCAGTGAATAATGATTTCCGATCGGCTAAACTCATAATACGACTGGACCCGAAGTGGCTATCAATTACATATTAATGATATTAAATATAATGATACGGGTCACACATGTCTTTAAGGTCGAATATCGCTCGACATGTTTCATACTGGTTCGTGGCCCAGCGGCGCCCGCGTACCGCGTGCGGTATGCGAGGTTAAGCAATGTCGGGCGAGGTCAGTCCTTGGATGGGTGACCGCTTTGAGTGGTTACTAACTGAGCGCTCCCGTGCTGTGGAAGGCACGTTAAGCCGTTTATCCCGGTTGCTGTCTATGCTAGCAGTCGTTAAGCCAAGTTAGAGGCCTCCAGGCGGCTTGAGAACTTCTAACAGTCAAGTTGCCCACTCACTTGACAAGCCTAATCCCAATAAGGTCTAGTTTCCCCCTCGGGTTGGAAGGTCAGATGGCAGTCGCTTCCGTAAAAACTACTGCCTACGCTAATTCTTGGGATTAGGTAGCGGACCCCAGGCATCCTTCAGGATGCAACTGTACTGGGTATAATGCTAGGAGGAAGATGATGTTTCAGACTGGTTCGCGGTCCTTAATCATGAGGACCTATCGCGGCGGCGGTTTTTTAGCACTGCGTGCCCGTACCCTGTCCGCTAGCGCGGGCGGAGGCGGCGGCGGCGAGAATCTACCCTCGTTTTCTTCACAATTGTTCAATGCCGAGCTACACACAAGACTCACAACGTCACATGCTAAAGTCTCGTCCACACTCTTCACAGACGTAGTATTCAACACCGTTTTCTAGCTGAGTGGTACAGCCCATCCACAATCACGATTAAAAAGACATAAATTTAATATGTCTCAAACTCACGGGAGTTTTCTATATAAAATGGCTATCAATTATATCATAGTGTTAAGAGCCTGACAAGCGCCAATGACCTTGGCTATGTCTGTCTGCGCCTAGTTGCGCCGGTGTGAAAGAGAAACTACATATATATCTGGTATGCAAGCAGATAATCAGAAATTTAATCATAAAATTAAATATAATCATCAAATGAGTAATATAAATCGTCTATGCTTTAGGTTTGAGCTTGTTGGAACTGTGTTTTTAATTATACATTTGAAAAAGCAAGACATTATGATTATTTTAAGATTATTTTAAGACCTAGCTTTGCGATTTTTTTCGATATAGCCAATTTTCTTAAATCGTGTTTTGGAATCGTCCATACCCTGTAAAATATAATGAATATTAAAGTGTTTTCTTATTTAATTTTTACCAAAACAAACGGTTTTTGTTGAATCACCATTAAAAAATGGCAATTTATGCATGCCTGAACCACTAGACGGTCGTAACCGAATAATACATACCTGTCTTCATAGTCATAGTCGTCCCTCGCCGGGTAATAGTAGTCATCGTCGTAATAGTCGTATCTGTGGGGGCGGCGCGGGCGCGGGCGCGCGGGGCGGGGCGTGGTGGTCGTGGTGGTGGTGGTTGGGGGAGGCAGGGTCGAAGTCGTGGTGGCTTTGTAGAGGGCCTCGTTCCTGTGGACAGTGTTGAGGTTAGTGCCAATTTAATGCCAGTCAGAAAAAAGTGGCAAGACTAAAATCTGGTTGTGGTAATTCTCCCTTTTGCCACTTGTTATGATGGTCTAAGTGGACTACCCGAGGACTGAGGAAAACATTAAACTCATACAAATCTTCGTTAAGAGTCCGTTAACGGTTTTGAATCAAAATTTCGATATATGCATTGGTTGTAGAGAGCTGGCTTAAGAGCTGGCTTATGAAATTGTGACAGTCACAGCGCACAAAAAGAACAGCAGTTCACTTTCTTTAATACATTGGTCTTAGTAACAGTGCTTCTGTATGATTTATTAATTATTACGCTGTGAAGCCTTACTAGTCACTTACTCTCTTTTAGAATGTGGAACTTTTGAACTTGATTAATTTATATAAAAATGGGATATTTTATTGGGAAAAAAGCCTGCTTAAAAAAATGGAATGTTGTCAATCAAGAACTATTGTACCGTCAAATCAATACACGCGGCAGCGTGTCCAGCCAAGTTCACCCCAGGAACTGGCGGACAGCAGCTGTGTATTACACGAACCGTTTGGAGCCACTTTTGACCCCCCAATAACTCCAAATCTATCTAACATAGAAAAATGAATTTTGGTACATGTATTAAGATCCTTTAGAACAACAAGAAACCCATTTCTAAAACATAGGATTAATAATTATTGAGATATTAAATTCCAAAAAAACGGTATTTTTACTACTGACTGACTGACTGACTAACCGACTGACTAGTAATCAAAAACCTAACCCACTTCCAGGTGACCTAGAAAGTTGAAATTTGGCATGCAGCTTGGTAATTGTGTGTTTAGACCAGAAAAATCAGATAACAGTATTTTTTTAATTACTTTTATTATTATTATTTATGCTAGTTACCTCAGAACTCCGTCATTTATTAACCGATTTGGAAAATTATTTTTTTGTTTGTAACGGTATATTTCAGGGGTAGTCCCATAGTCTTCAGGTAAGAATCTGATCATAGGGTCCTGGAGAAATCGAGGGAACTTTTCAAATATTTGAGGTGCACCTATGGCGATTTAGGTATTTTGTATAGTAACTCGTGCATTCGCTCTTAAAATGCACCATTTGGCGAATATTGACAAAAAGTAATGATATCCCATCAAAACCATAAATGTGAAAATGGGAGCCAAGTACAATATTAAAAATATGCGATGCTTGGTTGTCACCTTCACCGACTAAAGAATTGAGATCTAAATAGTGCGTTAATTTTCTGAAATGGTGCCAAGTCCGGCACTACATTGTTTACAGTAAAACTAATTTACTGCGGCTTAATGCATTTTGAGCCTTAACTTGGCAGTTTTCTATGCAGTGTGTTATAACACCATAAAAGCTGTCGGATATTTAAGAAAACTGCAAAGTTACAGCTCAAAATTCATTAAGCCGCAGTAAATTAGTTTTACTGTAAACAACGTAGTGCCGGACCTGGCACCATTTCAGAAAATCTACGGAACTTGGCACCGATTTAGATCTCAATTCTTTTGTCGGTGAAGACGACAAACAAGCATCGCATATTCCTAATATTGAACTTGGCTCCCATTTTCACATTTATGTTTTTGATGGGATAAACATTAAGCGTTAAAACTTAAAACGCAGTGAAGCCTCACCTGTTGAAATAGTTGGGTGAATTCTTGCAGTCCACTTCAGAGACGAATTGGCAGATGAAGGTCTTCTGATCGAAGGCGGTGTAGTTGGCGCACAGGAAGTCGTATCTGGTACCGAACAGGCAGTGGTGGTACAACTGGAAAGAGAGATAATTATAAGAATATTGAGTATGGTTCTTAGTTTAAAATTCAAGTGGAATTATTTCTGGCGGTCGCATTGCATCGTAGGAGTAGCCAGAAAGGTTGTTCCGGTTGAACTGACAACGGGCAACTATAAAGGAACGGGAAGGATCGGGGGGGAACTATAAAGGTTGATTTGTGGGTCGTGTTCCGGAATGATTGTATATGGTCAAGAATTCAAAGTAGACAACCTCACAGTTGGTATGAAGGTTTAAAACTCACTCAAATAATTCTCTTTTGTTCGTAATTTAAATGGGATATAATACTTTTTCATACAACTTGGTCACCCTACCCCACTGTCAACTCTCCATTATATCCGTCAAAGAGAGTAGGGTAACCGTGTTTTTTATTTAAGAATTTTTTATTTTTATATAAATTAATATAAATGAAATGTGTTCGTTTCGCTACACTACATTTTTTTTAAATGGCTAACAGATACCAAACGAGAATACTGATTCTTGACCACAACCCCGAAATCACTCTGTATAGGAGGCCCAAGAGTTACATAATACTCACTTGACACTTATGAGGGACGGAAGCGTAGAAACCATCATGCAGTCCATCACACTTGAAGTCGATCATCTCTAATGGCGGCACGGTCTCGTAGAAGGGGTATTCAGAGAGGTTGTACCCGTTCAGCTCTCTGGGCAGATTGGGGTCGTAGATGTAATCAATCTGGGGGATGCCTGAGAGTTTTCTGGTATTGTTTGTCTCGGTTTCTGCTGTTGTTTCCAACTGTAAGGAGAATATCAAGTATCATTAGAGATAGCCCTGTTAGCGAAGCTATAATCTATTTGGGTAGGTATTATTAACGTAAACAAACCAAACCACGTGAATTGGATAATTAGCCAGTAGCATCAACCACCAAAGCAGCCGAAGGACGTCCACTGCTGGACATAGGCCTCCCCCAATTTCATGGGGGGTAAATGCTATAATCGCCATAGCATGCGGGTTGGCGATCGCAGTATCTCCACCGCATTCTAGGGATGCTGCTGCCCATCCTCCGGTGGTCCTGGTCGCAGTTTAGCACATTCACTGCCAGCCACGCCCCGCAGAAACAAACTTAGGTAGAAGTGAACGCACATGTGCGTCAGTGGCAGTGAATGCGTTAAGACATACCCGGGTCCAATAGCATAATAATGTGGTATTACGCCATTGGCTGCGTGATACGAAAGGCTAGTTTTATTGGCTGATTAGCCGAACCAGAGCCACGTGATTTTATTTGCGTATATTTTGTTATATATTAAAAAAAGAAACCATTCAAATGCCTCTAAATACATATTATAGTATATTAATCCTGTGTGATATCATAATAGTCTTTTGTTCAACAAGAGAGCAAAGTAAATTTTTGCTGCGAGTGTGGATGTTGAGTCCCGAGCAAGCGAAAGATTCTATAAATTCTATAAATTAGAATCTTAAGCGTAGCGAGGGACAAAGACACGATGCAAATATCTTTGCTCTCTTGTGATATATACAACTTTTCACCTCAGCGGCGAGAACATATAACGCAAAAGAATAGTAATAGAAATGCAATTTGGCTACGAGCGTGAAAAAAACTAACTTTTTAATTAATCATATCGTAGGTTAATTTAAGTAACTTCATTCTGTCTATCACCATTCCTTTGCGTTATATGTTCTCGCCGCTGAGGTGAAAAGTTAAGTTAAGTTGAGAGCAAAGATATTTGCATCTCGTGTCTTTGAGTCCCTCGCTACGCTCAAGATTTTAAGTTTGAATCACTCGCTACGCTCGTGATTCAATTATAGAATCTTTCGCTAGCTCGGGACTCAACATCAACACAAGCAGGAAAAATTTACTTTGCTCTCTTGTTGAACAAATAACTATTACTCGTACAAGCAAATATTTTCTCAAGAGAGCCATGCGTTTCTTGTCAATTGTGATCCAAGCATTTTTTTAAAACTAAGATGGTGGCAAATAAGCATACGGCCTGCCTGATGGTGGTCACTGTGGCACTAATGCGTTACCGACTCTTTATAGATGATTGGTTGATTGCTCCGTAAGGTGAAATATATTACCTAGCTGGGCAGTGCCCTACCTCTCAAAACAAGACAGCCGTGAAGGGGATGGAATGTGAAGCATAGTCTTTACAGAAATTTTTATTCTTTTGCTATTTCGCGTTTATAAAAATTTAAACACCACGTGGGTGACGAACAAGGGTACGGAAGAGGTCACCGTAGCCTATGGATGTTTGAACACTTCCACACCAGGGGTGTCACATGCACATGCCTACCCTTCAAAAAGCGTATACCCTCCTATATTGAAAGACCCCACACTGTAGTCCCTCGCGATAACCTTGGCAAGCTCATTCCACAACCGGAGCAAATGAGGGAGGAAATTCCTCTGAAACAGTACCGTACGCGACCATTTAGGTTCTACAGATAGGTTTATAGAAGTTTATTTCTCATACGAATATTACCATTCACTTACATGAGAATTAGAACTAAGTTAACAATGATTTGGTGAGCGTATGCATGCGTATTTACATTCACAAAAAAAATGCTTACATTAACTACGAGTAGATATATTTTAAGATACAGATGAAAATTGCACCCATCTCCGTATAAGATTTGTTCAGTTTGAACTAAATGGAGTGTAACTCTCTTTAGTCATAATCGCATAGCATACAACACACGTCAGAATGTCGAAGGTCAGAACAACTTTTCGATCTACGTAGGAAACTCGCGCAAGGTGATACTGCACATTTCCTGTCTGAATTTCTCCTTATTAGCTACGAATATCAAGGTAAAAATATCTGCCGTTTATACCTGATTGATTTAATTGATACGTATCCTATATTATTTGCTTGGTTTGACGTTTATAAGTTAGTTGGTTAAGTTCAAGTGTCCGGGATCCTTAGCAAAGGTACGAATATGACCTTAGATGACTATGAATGAAGCCTGGACACTAACCCAAAAAGAAGAAAACCAGTTCTTAGTAACAGAGAGAAACGTCTTCCGAAAGATCCTGGGACCTGCCAAGAGAGAAGACGGCAGTTGGAAGATCTGGAAGAATTCAGAGAACGAGGAGTTGGTGACCGAACCTAATATCATTGTCAAGACAAAAGCATACAAGACTTCGCTGGTGGCGTCATCTACTACGAATAACAATGGGTAAGATCGAGCCGTCAAGAGAGCCTGCGCGTGTTCGCCGCCCAGTCGGCCGCTCCAGATATCGCTGGGAAGACAGTGAAGTGGCGAATCTGCGTCAGTTTCAGGTTGACAAATGGCAGGAAGCAGCGCAGGATCGGGAATGGACGCGTTCTCTCGCTTCAGAGGCCAAGATCCTCTTTGGATCGATGCGCTGAAGATAGTAGCAGTCAGTTATCGCGTTTAAGTTTATCATATAGCATTCTTCTCTCTCACATTTGCATACTTGATAGTAAGGGACGAATATCCAACATAAACGCGATCATGCTGGCTAATAGGCTGGTGAGGAAATATTAAGGCATCATAGCATTAAATTTATACCCACAAAAATGATTCAATCTAATATTTATTTATTTATGTTTGTTCTGTATTAAATCCACCTCACGTACGCTATGTGTTCTATCCAATAAAGATTAATTGAAAAAATAAACGCATAGAGCACTGGCGAACCGGTGACCACTATCAATAGGCCTCTAATGACAGACTGCCATCGATCTAGTCATGATTCTTGAGCGACACGGTTTGCAAAAAACCCTTACCCAACTGATAGTTGCCTGTACTCTTGAAAACTGTTTTATAGTCCGTCCGTTGTTGTCTTGTAGTCGTTCTGTCTGTTGTCAGTGTATGATTAATACCAACTAAATGAATATGAATACCCGGCCCCGGGTATGTCCTTCAACTACGACCAAGACCATCCGGGAATGGGCAGCAGCATTCCTAGAGTGCGGTGGAGATACTGCGATCGCC
This sequence comes from Notocelia uddmanniana, assembly GCA_905163555.1. Taxonomy (NCBI): domain Eukaryota; kingdom Metazoa; phylum Arthropoda; class Insecta; order Lepidoptera; family Tortricidae; genus Notocelia; species Notocelia uddmanniana. The sequence goes on from LR991077.1 coordinate 14,152,466, forward strand.
AACCCGCATGTCAAGCGTGGCGATTATGGCATTTGGGGGAAGCCTATGTCCAGCAGTGGACGTCCTAGGGCTGATATGGTGGTATGGTGGGAGCATGAATACAAATGTGTGAGATTTGTTTGCTTTGTTGTTCATAGGTACTAAGTACTTTTATTGAATGATAGTGCAAAAGGGACAAACATTCTATTTCTTCGACTGTATGTATGAGTAACTCAGCGTTATCACGGCAGACGCGGTGGGGAATAAGAGGCGTACGGAGGGCTCTAGAGCGTTAATTATGGGATCTTGAATCGCATGAGAGCGCAGATTAAGATGCCGTGGAGATTTTAGTAGATAGGAATTAGAAATACAGCGTTCTTCCAATGAGCTCTTGATTCACACGAATTCTCTCAAAAAAATATAACGCACGATAACAGGTTTAAAGGTTTTGGAGTATCCTAGTATCTTATAATATTATGCCTCACTTCCTGAACCAAAATTTCCATAGAATTGGATTGTACAGCTAGCTGTATCAGCCGTCGTAATCCAGCATGACCACTAACGTTGCAACAACGAAACGAACGCAACGGCCATTCATGATGTCTCCGAGTATCATCTGGAGCGGTTGGCTCCTCAGATCCCTGATGGCTGGACACCTGATTCGCAAGAAACCATAAAGGGTTTAGGAAATTGTACCTGAGCGTCATCTTCTGGCGCGGTTGGCTCCTCGGGTGCCGGAGTAGTGGTGGAAGTCTTCGAGAAGATGAGCGAGGTTGCCCTCACGGCCGACGCGGCGGGGAGGTCCAGAGACAGCAGAACTAGCACACCTGTAATCACAGAATGACATTTTAAGGTGATGCCTTGATTGTGTTAACCATGCCCCACATGGAAGACATGGATGCCCACATAGCCGTATCTCTTGACTTTGTGAATTGTGATGTTTCGTCCATATTCCTCCATATCTTCGTGAGAGTTTGGATGAGGTGAAATGCCATTATTTAATCTAGTGTTTTAATAGGCTGAGGTAATCGAGAAAAATAAAGACAACTTAAGACTTGTTCTATCGTGAAAATTTTAGGCCATCACGTTTTGGTTCTAATCAGTAAAACAATTATATAGCCAAGAATTATACGAGTGGATCTGAAAATCAAAGCTACAAAGCTCCTGTAGCCGAGCGGTGAGGCATGCGACTTTCGTTTTGGAGGTCTTTGGTTCAATTGGTTTGCACCACTGGGTTTTTTTCAAACAAAACTTGTGCACCACATCTGACGAATTATCATTTCATATTTAAAAGTAGTTTTTCGGTAACAATGACTACGTCACCGATGTAATTGACCGAGCGGGCGAAGCGTCTCCGTTTTAGCTTTCGACAAAAATTCTTTCGTATGTCTATCTGTCCGGATGTTCTCCTCTACAGGTCGCATTTCTCAACCGATTCTCGTGAAATTTCACCACGTGAGCAGGTTCGATAATTAAGACTTTATTGTCGAGTCAGTTTATGGTTTTTTTTTCATTTGAAAAAAAAAATTCGAGGTCTACAGTTCATAGAGCCACTAGTCCTAATCCCAACAAGCTCAGGTAAGGTCAGGTCAGCTTTGGTAAAATTAGTGCCTACGGCAAATCTTCGGTTATTTTTGGGATGCAATCGGGAATAACGCAAGTAAGATTATGATGATCGATGATGACTATGAACTTTCAAAGACTAGGGTAGGTTGAGCCACAATTTAATTTAGCTCACTGCTAAATGTCACGTGCATGATACAAAAACAAACTTGACATTTATACCTTCTAAAAACACAACCTTGAAAGTTAATACGTGCCAAGCAGATGAACAAATAAACGTTCAAATATATCTTAAAAGGAAAAGTTACGCTCTAAATGTCGAATTGTGTCTAGATTTTATGCCAAGGTCTAGCTAATAGAAGTTGTGAAACCTGATATAGAATGGTTGAATAGATCATAAAGTAGCTTTTATTTTTATTACTAGTCTAACACAGACAGATGCAGGTCTTACACTTTCAACAAAGGCCATCGTCAATTCTGGCGACCTTTCTCACAATCAGGAACATAATACAACGTAGGTTACAGAAAAGGGTCGGCTTTCATGTGCCGTACTTAAGGAAAAGAGACCTAAACCAGGGTACACCGGGTAAGGACACTCCATACAAAAGGTACATCCGCGGCTCACGCACACTTACACGCGGCGATGTGTGCGCAGCCGTTTGTGCTACGCGCTAAATGATTGACGTGTCGGCCGGTCTCCCCGTTCTCAGTAAGGGCCGCCTCACCGTCGTGGCAACACGTTGAACGTAAAGTCAGGCCGGCAGCGGCAATTACTTCGCGCGAATCGCGCGACAAATTAAGTCATGTTACGGCCGTCATTGTTATGTTTATGGATGTTTCAATTCATAAATATTGCCGACCACTTGAGTCTATTTATAATAGTGCGTAATATTAGGTATGAGTTACATAGGAACAGATCAAGTAAGAGCACGTTGTACCTTGAATACCTAAAACGTTTAGTACTTATTTTTAAAATAGTAATTAATGATAATTTAATGACAAATATATAATAATGAAGTTCGTAATGTAGTAGTTCATTATTTTATGTCGTAATCATTTAAATACTCTTTTATGGAATAATATGCTTTCTTAACTAGAAAATTAAATTACTCTTTCTTGAATAGAATATATGTACTTAGATCATGAATATTTAGGATGTGGAGGAATTAGAGCGCTATTGCTGTCACTCGCGTGTTCGTCTGTCACACATTTTGTTCCGATTTTTTTTTTAAATTCCCATCATTACGTATATTTTACCAAAAAATACCAATACATTAATAAATCAGATTTGTTTTTTAGGTGTACGGAACACTCGGTGCGCGAGACCGACTCGCACTTGGCCGGTTTTTTTTTATTAATTTACTTAGCCACGCATTTTTCTATTCAAACGAATAATATAGGAATAATGCTAATCACGTAATCACATGTCAATACAAAGAAAGACGTTTTGTACAACCCTACGTCCGAACAACTACTTATTACCGATGACGTCACAACTGCTCCTAACAGCCGCACTGTCCCTACCCTGTGTACCCTGCCTAAACGCTTACCTACTATATTAGCCTCATTATAGTCCCTGTGGTATTGTAGATATTGGCAGGCTTATTCCACTGTTTAAAGGCAAGTAAACTTCTGGACATAGGGCTCCCCCAAAGAGTGCCACAAAAACTTCTCCTGCGCCACCCACATCCAGCGGACTCCCGCGACCTTTACCAGGTTATCAGTCCATCTTGTGGGGGTCTGCCCATGCTGCGCCTACCGGTACGTGGTCGCCACTCGAGAACCTTTCCACCCGACGGCCATCGGTTCTACGCGGTATGACAATAAAACATAGGCCTCATGAGAAGGCTCAAAGTTACCCAAAGAGCAATGGAGAGGGCTATGCTGGGAGTTTCTCTATGTGATTGCATCAAGAGTATAATAAATATAGGCAACGGGAGAGGTAACCACTGCGCACCTGATCTACTTAGGAGCCGAAATTTTGGATTTATTGCGTTACAAACGAAGCACGTCACCATCTCTGTTTCCAGAGACACGTGTTTCTTATTAAAAATAAACTTACAAAATATGCTAAATCCCAGCCATCTGTGCCGTGCTCGCGTCATGGTGCCAGTTTGATCTGAAACAATAGAAAAAAAATATTAATAGTTATTCAGTAATAATGGTCCATTAGTAACGTGGATGTGGTATGGTCAGCTGCAAAAGTATTGGTAAAAAGAAAATAGAAGAAGAAGAAGAAGAATAATATTTATTCGTGGTCAAAATTAATTAAAAAAAATAAAATAAAAAACGTATTTCGTCACGAAAAGGTCTCGCCTCAGCATAAATGCCGACTCAGGGAGCCGGCGCTGATCTTCCGGCGAGACCTAAGTAAGAGCGTGTTCACATTATGTCGGTGTCGGATCCTACACCGATATCAATCGGATAATGTGAACACGGTCTGAATGTGACGGTGTTTCTAGTTAGCACCGCCTAAAATTGAACGCGACCAAAAAAAAATCAGCGACGGACCTCTTGAAAATAGCGTTTCTTAGTTCAAATTCGTACCTATAAATTTGGTGTGATTAGAGCGTAATTGCACAAATCATACGTATGTATGTATTTTATGGAACAGTTACATAATAAGGGTTCTAAAAATTCAAGAGTCGCTGTACCAAATACTCGAGAATTTTAAGAGCAAATTATGTAACGATGTATACAATGATTTATCTACAACAGCAAAATAATTTGCTTTAAATAAAAAATCGATATGTTGGCAGAATACGGGCATGAAAATCCATTTGGTTCTCCCACCATTCTTTGATGACTCCCACCATTTATATTATTGACAGGGTAATTCTGGGGTAGATGGTTATCGAAATAATTCATAGAAGATTTGACTAGATGTCCGCGAGTTACTATGCATTGCGCGTCGTGCGTGGGACCTACGATATACTCCAGCGACCAAAATTTTGATGAAATTAGATTTACAAGTTAGACAAAGCCTTATTAAATAGTATCGCCTAATACTTAGTACCTGTAAATATTTTACAGATGGACGGATGTCTTGTGTGTGACGTGAATATTGATGAATATTGAAGCAACATCCAATTTTGAAAACCGCGATAATATTGACATGCCAGTATTGTGATAATATTAATCGTGTAAAGGGCCCCATGGATGAGAGGGAACAGACAGCAACCACACCAGTCCAGTTGATAATTGGCGACCCAATTGTATTTCTCCTGGTATTTGTTCACAAAAACGTATGAATGTTTATAAGTTTGTAATAATTCCATGTACAGCGCGAGACAGGTCGTTCACCTTGCGCGCGCGCGGCCTTGCGTTACTTTTACTATTATTGTTCGATAAAGGGCCGCTGGAGCATAGCCGTACGGATTACTACAATTACTGGCATTACTACATTAACTACTACGCGTTACCAACTAAACTAGCATGTATATCTGATTGATTAAAGCAGGACCTTCGCTCTCATTAGTGCATCCTCGGGAGCTCTGGCGACCTTATTCACCACCAGGATCACATCACCACATACGTATCAAAAAAATTGATTTTTGGGCCACTTCGTACCTTGTCACAGTGAATATCAATATGAAATCTGCTAGAAATCTCGTATTACTGTCACCGAGACAAGGTACGAAGTGGCCCAAAAATGAGATTGGTTGACTGTACCTACTGAGCAAGTAGTGGTGCTATTATGGGTGTAGTCTTCTGTAAGGTGGAGGTACTTCTCCAGTTGGCCTGCTCAAAATATGAGCGATATGATATTCCACTGTACTCTACCTCTACCTGTCTATTCTGTATATTATGAAGCATAAATCTAATCACTCTTTCTTTCCCGTCGCGGTCGCAGTACAAAGTATAGGTAGAGTCAAAGTCAATGTGCGTTACTAAAGTGTCAAAAATTATTTGAAGTTAACTACGCTCTGCTCTTGTCATTGAGGCCATGTTTTTTTATATCACGTCGGTGGCAAATAAGCGTACGGCCCACTTGATGATAAGCGGCCGACTGCAACTCCAGAGGTGTCACGTCCGTGGCCAACCCTTTAAAAATGTATACACTCCTTGAAGAACCCCGTACTGCTTCATGGAAAAACCTTGGCAGGAAGATCATTCCATGCACAACCGGAATTTCCGAGGATTTTTTCTGAAAGCGTATACCGTACGCGACCATTTAGGTCGCATATTACATATATAGCACAGCCCGCATCGGTATATTCGATGTTGACTTTATTAGGTATGTTTTAATAATTAATTCTTCCCCTCCTGTGCAGTCGGGTAAAAACAAACCGTTGTGTGACACAGTTGTGCCTGTCAATGGCATCATATGGGACGTGACCATTTTACATATTTACAAACTGGAAATATTACTTTGACTTGGCCTTTAAGAGCCCTTATACATTTTTAAATGTTTTGAACTCTGGACTAATTTAATAGTACGATACTTTTACTATCAAAGTAATTTTCTTGTTTTTAGTGCGTGTGAATTCAAACGGAACAAACAATTTGCTTCAAATTTGTCTTTATGTTTATTTATTTATCTATTTCAATCGGAATTAAAAAAAGGGGCATTTAAATATTTTCTTAGAATATGGACTTTGTGGGCTTATTCGACTCAGAATCTCAGACGCTATCAATCCTAGACGAAGAAAAAAAATGTCCCCAGATTTACATACAAAATTTCGTTGTCGGTTTTTTTACCGCTAAGATACATAAATATATGGCATTGGCAAGTAACAAAAAATTTCTGGGGTCACTTTTTTCATCTTCTAGAATCGATAGCGTTGTTGAATCTGACTCGAAAAGGCCCAAAAGTCCATAATCTGAGAAAAAATTGCCATTTTTTAAACTCCCCTAAAACATGTTAACATGGCCTCGACCTCTATACACAGGGCAACCTCGCTGCTCTGCTTACCCCTTTTGTAGATACAGCCGTGAGTATATGCACTATATATTTCTGTGAAACATGCACTTACTAGAGACGTGGCTTACACCGTTTTGGTTCTCAACTGGATTCGAACCCGAGACGCTCCGCTGCTCACTTTCACTATTGGACGTACACTGTTGTAATATATAGGCATTCCTCGCGGCCTTGGCTATAGTGTAATACCCTGGCACCGCTTGGGACTACAATCAAAGTACAATTTATGATACAAACGGCAAGAACAATTGTGGCTGACTGTGACTCAGGTCGGAATTAATAATAATAATAAAAGTTGGGGGACAATCCTACATAAACCGGCCTAGTACCAAACTCAGCAAAGCTTGTATTATGGGTACTAGAGGACGATATACATAAACATCCAAGACTCATAGTGCCACCACACTTCGGTTATTTGTGCAAATATTAATGTTGCATCTCTTTCTTTAACATCGCAAAAGAAAGGGAGGCGAACACGAAACCTGAAGAATGGTTCCATGATCACTATGATCAGGAACAAATTTAATATTCGTGTTCATCACACAAATGCCCTGACCGGAATTCGAACCCGGGACCTCCGCTTCGAAGGCTGGTTCACTACCAACTAAGCCAAAGTGGTCGTCTCTAAATTGGTGAAATCACGTTAGAAAGCAAATCCAGAGACCTCGGTTTGATCAAGGGTATTAGTTAAATAGTGGTTTTTTTTTCAGTTAATACTCTGCTGCGCAGAATAAAAGCAAAAAGGCTGTGTAACAAACGAAAAACCAACATAAAACTTTAATAAAAGCATCATATCCTTTAATAACGAGTGTATCCAATACACTAATTAAAGATAACGATGCTCGCATCGATACTTTGTCATCATTTTAGTTCAAAATATTTAAAATAATTTACACCCAAATAAAACAGACTCCAATTAACTACAGAAAGTACCGAAATCGCCATACGCGTGCCTATCAAATTTGAGGAGTTCCCTCGATTCCTTCCGGATCCCATCATCAGAACTGCACCAAATTTATATGGAACTAACTTGGTGGTACTTGCTTTGAAACAAAAAATATAGACATGCAGACGAATTGAGAACCTCCTTCCTTCTATTGAAGTCGTTAAAAAAAAAGGCCTCTTAAGATCTGAGCCACAGTCAGCCACAATTAATTTGTCATTGTACTTGACGTCGTCTGCATCATACATTTTAATTGCCTCACGACGAATATAAAAATTGACGGCTATGTGGGTGTGTCTGTGTCTGTGTGTTTGTCTGTGGCACCATAGTCCTTAAACGGGTGAACCGATTAAAATGATTTTTTTTAAATATAAAAAACAAGTTTTCTATGGATGGCTCTTGGACACGTTTTATTCAAAATCGGTTCAACCATTTTATTGTCATTGAACTTTGAAATGAAAATGTGGGGAGTTTTTCAACTTTTCTAAGTTGGTTATTAGTTATTGAATTCTGGCGTTTTCTTCTTTCAATTATAGGATCATAATATTCATAATATAAAAATATTGAAATATAGGTACAATGGTATGAGCAGGTTGACTATATACAGGGTGTGGCCTGTAATAGGAGCAAAAAATTTAACGGTACACTAATGAGCTCACCAGTAATTATTTCCAAATGGTTTGAATTAGAAAAAAACATTTTTGTTCGGATTTTTTTTCACTCAAAAATAGTTCAACTTTTTTACTCTACTGGAGTGATATTAATAACCTTTTATTTAAAAACACAAAAAATAAATAAATAAAAAAAATTCAAAGATCTCCTTTGAAACCAAAAATGGAACAACGATTATGAGTCATAATTAGATGGCTACCTCAAAAACAGTATTGACTGCCGCGCTATAATGTCGTGGTGCCAAGATCCATTACTTGGAAGTCACAACTTTAGATCAAAATTTCTCCTGATTGAAAAAAGATATAATTTTTTGGGACACAAGAGGTTACTGTAGATGCTCTAAGGAAGCGTCGTTTAAATTTTTTGCTCATATAGGCCACACCATAAGATTAAGGCGAATCCTCAATAAATAATAAAGTAAAAAAAAACTACTGACATTTTCTCCTAAACGGCTCTCCTAAATGGATTTTGATAAAACATCCGGTCCGGACCGGTCCGGTTGGCGGAAAACCTGCTTTCAAATAAAAATAACCGCATTCAATTCGGTTTACCCGTTTAAGAGCTACGATGCCACAGACAGACACACATACACAGATACACAGTCATGTTAAACTTATAAGAACCCTCTTTTGCGTTCGGCGTCGGGGGAAAAAAGGTGATTTTTGAGGCGTAAGGCTCTGTAACTAAAAGTTGAAACTTCTGAAAAACATATACCTATCTCAAACTTTTGCCCGATGGCACCCACCACCATATCAGCTGAAGGACGTCCACTGCTGGACATAGGCCTCCCCCAATTTCATGGGGGGTAAATGCCATAATCGCCACGCTTGGCATGCGGATTGGCGATCGCAGTATCTCCACCGCACTCCAGGGATGCTGCTGCCCATCCTCCGGTGGTCTTGGTCGTAGTTTTAGGCCATACCCGGATCCATGGGTGATGGCACCCGCTTTAGTAAAACTAGTGCCTACACTAAATATTGGAATTAGGTGCCAAAGCGGTCCCCGGGCTCCCATAAGGATCTAACCGGGAAAAATTCAGGGGGGTGATAATATATCTAAAATGCTGGTATCTCATTAACAGTTTCATTGTTTTAATTTTTAACCGACTTCAAAAAAGGAGGAGGTTCTCAATTCGACGGAATATTTTTTATATTTTTTTTATGTATGTTCCTCGATTACTCGGAGACTAGTGGACCGATTTACATTTTTTGTTTGAAAGAGTATGTTTTCTAGTTGGTCCCACTGTCACCAAGTCTGGATCTGATGACGGGATCTTGGAAAAATCGAGGGAACTCCTCAAATTATATAGCAGGAGGATGGGGTATGGCAAGATCGAGGGAACTCCTCAAATTATATAGCAGGAGGATGGGGGATGGCAAAATCGAGGGAACTCCTCAAATTATTTTTATTAGAGAAAACATTCAAATTTATTCAAAACAAACAAAGAGGCCGGTAAAATAAATAGTAGGTTTGGAAATCAATTAGTCATACCGAATACGAGGATGACTATGTGCAGAAAAGGCCCTTATTTTCGATGTATCGTTATAACAAATAAGATTCCCGATTGGATTAAGGAACAAAATTATAATAAATTTAAACATAGCCTGAAAAATCTATTGCTGGAAAAAGCTTACTACTCCGTAGATGAATTTTTGAAAGATAGATCGCTGAAGGAACGTGTCTAGCATAACTATATATTAAATTCGAAGCTAAGTACCTACTGATACGGTTAGTTTACTCGTAAGTTATATACATACGGGTACGAGTTCCTAACATAGTGTCGCTATATGAATAGTAAACCATCGAAGTATCACAATAAAGTGTAAGTAGGTATATTATAAAATATTACAAAATACTATTATACATATAATTAAACTGATTAAAATACTTGTACTGTTTAAGCCTAAATTAATTGTCTCGGAACCTAGTATTTTCTTGTACAAGTTTGATACGATTATTATTGCATGTTAGCTGTAAGAATAACATTGCTGTGCCCTGACAGGGTTCATGTCTTGGATTATAATTAACCTATATAAGACCTTATGTATACAACATGGTGCAATGAATAAATGAATATGAATATGAATATATAGCAGGAGGATGGGGTGTTGCAAAGTTTGGAGTTGTTGTTTTTTTGTTAAAAATTTACTTGTCGTTAGACTATACAAAGCTTTAAACTGGCTAACGTTGAAATAGGGTATGGTTTAATGACATGGTTTGTATTACTATACCACATTGCAGCGCGTTTTAAAATTTAATTATTTAAAAGTTTAATTTTGTACTTGTTATTTGCAGTCGGTTGAAATTATTTTGTAACATCATGTGAAGTTGAAGGTTCTAAACGTTATTTACCATCTTCCTTGAAGAAGTCATCCTCGGCTGTCACACGTTTCACCTTATGTTTATAAATATCACAGAAGAGTTCACCCCCGGGTGTCACCTCTCTTTATCACCATTATAAAAATCTGGTCACAATAAGATCGTGTTAGCTGCGGGTTACGCTACACGTAAGTATTACAACACGAGACGTGCCGCTCGGGCCCTAGTTCGAGTCGAAAGTACGTGGTGTTGAAAGCATATTGATTTGGGGGCTAGACGGTTCGAACCGTATTGGCTACTTATTTTTATGTGATTTGAACCAGTTTTTAGAGCGATCAAAAGTAGTGTTGGTAAAGACTTGAGTCTTTGGAGTCTTCATTCCGAACACTCGACTTAGTTGATTAGACTAATCGAAGCTTGAGTGTTCTGTACAGACTCGAGTCCTCTAAAAAGACTCGAGTCTTCTATAGAGACTTGAGCGATTTGTTTACTAAGTGTAAACAAAAAGCTTTTAACTCATTATGATTAGAACTTTTAGAACTTGTAGAAACACGTAAGGTTACGCGGCCTACTAAGTGAAGTTGGTACTGTAGAAATCAGCTCTTTGGATAGAAACTTCAAAAGTGAGTCTTTGCTATTAGATTTAAGTATGTTGAGGTACGCCTTTTACTTTAGTAATAAAAAATACTTTATAAGATACGATCGTTCGAATCTTTTCTAAGGCTTGAGTTGTGACTACAGGACTCGATAAGACTCGAAAAAGGACTCGACTCATGACTCAAAAGACTCCGAAGTCTTTTTAAGCTTGGAGTCCTGTAAGTATGAGTCGAGTTCTTGAATTCGATACTCAAAAACTTGAGTCTTTACCAACACTAATCAAAAGTACAAATTTAAAAGGGCTACGCGCATGTGACACTTTTTTTACCTGTTGAAATGCAGGTGTATAGGCTGCGGTGACCGCTTACCATCAGGCGGGCCGTATGCTTGTTTGCCACTGACGTAGCTTATAAATAAAAAAATGTATGAGACTAACTATAATTTTATCTGAGCGGCCGGCCTATTATACATAGATGGCTGGATGATCTCAATGCATTTCGCAGCAATTAGGCAGAAGAAGCATTCAGTAGGGGCTCATGCAGATCACGGGCGCCTTTGTCCAGCAGGTTCCAGGCATATACATATATAAACAGCGAAAAAAGAATTGAAATCTGGAAAAAACGGCTCATACTAATTGACATAGAACTTATGACGCCACGAGTTGCTACACAGCAACAGCAGTTTTGTTATTATGTACGACTAATAACAAAAACCGTAATGACATGAAAATGTTTATACATGCAGTAAAGTAATGTAATTTGCAGTAATTGCGACGAGTCTGGTTGACGTAACTGGTGACCGAAGAGCTGGCGACTTCCTCGCAAAATGTATAAGCATTGTGATACAGTGAGGAAATTCCGCCAGCATCCTCGGTACAATGCCTCAAGGGCCTGTTTTAAATTCAAGTAAGTTTTAATTTTATTCATATTTTTTAAGATATTTTGGTTAAGTATTCATGTATGCGTTTTCTTGGTTTATTTATGATAAATGTTTAAAAATCGTAATGTAATTCGAAAAATATTGATATGGAAAATTCACGCTGTTACATCTGAAGATTAAACTAGGAGCGTTCGTGGCCCAGCGGCTCCCGCGTACCGCGTGCGGTTTGCGAAGTTAAGCAATGTCGGTCGAGGTCAGTCCTTGGATGGGTGATCGCTTTGAGTGTTTACTAACTGAGCGCTCCCGTGCTTTGGAAGGCACGTTAAGCCGTTGATCCCGGTTGCTGTCTATGATAGCAGTCGAGGCCTCCGGGTGGCTTGAGAACTTCTAACAGTCAAGTTGCCCACTCACTTGACAAACCTAATCCCAATAAGGTCTAGTTTCTCCCTCGGGTTGGAAGGTCAGATGGCAGTCGCTTCCGTAAAAACTAGTGCCTACGCCAATTCTTGGGATTACGTAGCGGACCCCAGGCATTCTTCGGGATGCAATTGTACCTACTGGGAATATCGCTAGGAGGATGATGATGATGACACCTTAAGATTAAACCGTGACTATGACAAGGTACGAGTACAGTATTGGACTCTTTCTAGCATTGCCTGATAGAAAGTGACTGATGCTCTATGTTTATCAAGACATAACCGTAATAACCATGACCTTCTGGACTATCCACCAGGGCTCGGAACCGGTTAATCTCAAAATCCTGAAATAGCCAAAAATTTTTAATTAGTTTATGCTCTTTATGTAGGACTCAATAACGTATTTGGGTTATTACTTCATATTGTTAGATTGCCTGATTAAACATGAAATGTAGACGAAAGAACGATAAGAACTAAAAAAATACCGGTATTTTGGTATGGACAGAATACCGGTTCCGAGCCCTGCTATCCACAGCTAGTGTACGTGTACTAGTATAATTTGAGGTGTTGTGTGAGTAAGGTCGCCAATGCTCGCGAGGATGCAATTTGTTGAGAGTGAGGGAACTCGTATTTATATTTAGCGGTCGATACAATGAATCCTCAAATTAAAAAAAAAACCGGCCAAATGCGAGGCGGACTCGCGCACCGAGGGTTCCGTAAAAAATATTTGTATTATATGATGTAACCTTTTTCTGTGCTATAAGATGTTGCTTTGTATCTTTTGATCGCGTTGGCTTAGAAGTTTGTTTTTTTCACAGCTCCAAGGGACAGTAGACCTACGTTTTTGATTTAAATTCCAGCTTGATACCTCCACGCGTTCCTAAGAAAAAGGGTCTTGACAGACAGACAGACGGACGGACGGACACAAAGTGATCCTATAAGGGTTCCGTTTTTTCCTTTCGAGGTGCGGTACCCTCAAAAGGTTAGGTAGCGATTGTTCTGGCCTTACAAGCGTCCATAGGTATGGTGCCTAGCCATCAAGACCGTTTGCTTGTTAGCCACCGTCATCATAAGACTTTGTTTTCGACTACAAGTAGAAAAGTCTGCTGCTTTTTGCTGTGTGATGTGCATGGACATACATACAACTAATGGAATTTTACTTGCAGATTTTCCTTGTTAGGTTTTAGCTATAAAAAAAATATAACATGTCTGTATTCTAAGAACACATCTTGTTTAATAACCATAAATTCTGTATTATTGTATTTCAAATAGTGCTTTGCAAATATATTACATCAGAACTATTAGTTACATACTCAGCTTGATAAAATTGTTTGAGATGACTTAACTTTATGGAGATTATCTCTTTAAATATACCAATCAACTTTTTTTGTTGCTTACATATTATTGGGTGGCACCCGGACCATTGATCGTGGGGGTATTACCCGTGGCGCAGCTGTCCTAAAAACATATTCATACTTAAACTCACGCATATATTTCCAAAAGGGGTTGACAGGGCACACCAAAATTAATACACTTTTAGGTATTGCAGGTTTATAGAGGGAGAAAATGTGATATTGCAGTGATAGGTTGCTTGCCCATCGCCCACATCTCACTTCAACCTGGTTCCCATAGTCGACTCTTACGACACCCAAGGGAAGAAAGGGGGTGGTGCAATTCTAACCCGGCACCACACGGAGATCCTGGCAAAAGCTCCTAAAACAGTTAAAAAAAATACCGTAATCGGTAATTAATCAAACAATTTAACAAAAAAAAAACCGACTTTAACCGAGTTACTCGTAAGTTTGTCGCGCACATACTTAATGCAAATTGAAGACTTAGATAGTTTTCTCATGGATGCCATTGTCAAAACTAGACCAAATTAATATGGGGACACACGGAAAGCACCAGCTTTCAAATAAAAAAAAAACATCAAAATCGGTTCACCCAGTCCAAAGTTTCATTTTTTTATTGAAGTCAGTTAAAAACTTAAGAAAAGGATCTCTGTTGTATGTAGTTATAGCGTGTTCGAGTAGACATTACATATTTAAAATGGAAACCGTACTTGTCTTCTCGAAGATCTCACGGTTCGTAAATAAACGCCATACGATTAAATAAAAATATTTAAAATGTGCAACACAACATTCGAACCAAGCGCTATGCATCATCCTTCATAATGCGCACTTCTAAGGTTTGGAATTCTCTGCGGGCGTCTGTATTTTCGAGTTCATATAACCTGGACCTTTTTAAGGGACGAGTGAATAGGCATCATCGCTTCATCGTCGGCCTCATATTTGCCCGCTGGCTAGATGCTGGCCAAGAGCAATCCCATTTTTAAGAATAAAAAAAAATAAACGCCTAGTCGAACACGTCACAACTACATACAACAGATCCTTTTCTTATATTTATCTATAACCAAGATGCTACAGATAAAATGTAGATTTGCCCATTTATGATGGGCCATGGCCTTGTCGACTAGAAATTATATATCGATAATTAAAATGCATATAAACACATAATATTATTGTGTTATGTAGGTCAAATGCAATAAATACAGTCGTCAATAACGGTCGACATGATTAAAAACGTCGGTACAAAAACAGATGCCATATATGGGTGGAAACTCATAACCAGCCTTATGTGAAGTAGGCTAGTTGAGCTATTGATATTGCTGGGTCGAGGGCCTTTGGCCTTGGTCTGAATATTGGTTTTAGGACGTTATCGATGTCGATATCGATTGGTTTGTTTGAAGAGCACTGTCGACGATTTAGGCCCACGTCTACAGATTCCCAATTCTACAGATTCCCAATTTTACAGATTCTCAAGTTTACATATGCCCAATTTTACAGATTCACAAGTTTACAGATTCCTTATTCTACAGATTAAAAAAAGTCCTACTATAGGTGATTTACAATGGCCCCAGGTTTAGGTAGGTTAGGTTCGTTAGGTATCTTCAGATGCCCCAAGGGCAAACTGCGCAGAAATAGCAGCCACGCGGAGCGGGGCTCCGTCAATCGGAATCTGTAGTATTGGAATTCTGCAGAATTGGGAATCTGTAGAATTGGAATTCTGCAGAATTGGGAATCTGTAGAATTGGAAATCTACAGAATTCAGAAATTGTAGGATTGGGAATCTGAAGAATTCGGAATCTGATGAATTCAGAATCTGTGCAATTGGAAATCTGCAGAATTGGGAATCTGTAGAGAAGCGAATCTGTAATAGGAATCTGTAGAATTGGGAACAATTCCTGCCGACTAAGATGACTTACGATCACGACCTTCAGTCATGAGGTTTCGACGAGAAAAATATGTAAAGTTATCATTTATCAATTGTATTAAGAAGAACAACATTTTATAATAATAAGTTAGTTGCTATACCTTAACAGGATCCATGAGGAACATGTCAATATTTATCATAAAACCTGTATTATACCATGGTTGCAATAAATGAATTATGAAAGAAGATATCGAGGTAGTATAGTGTAATGTTAAAGACGAGAGGCAATTAGATCTTAGGGATACACTTCATTAGATCACATTTGCGTATCATATCATCATATCGGCCGAAGGACGACACAATGACCGGTCTTGCGCCACCCGAATCCAGTGGACTCCCGTGACCTTTACCAGGTCATCAGTCCATCTTGCGGGGTTCACACTGCGCCTTCCGGTACGTGGTCGCCACTCGAGAACCTTTCCAGCCTAACGGCCTTCAGTTCTACGTGAAATGTGCTACTCCCGCACTGGTACTTAAGTTTAGTGATCCGAAGGGCTATATCGGTTACTTTGGTTCTACTGCGGATGGCCTTATTCTTATTGCATTTATGTATAGTCAGCCAAGGGGGGCCTATGTCCAGCAGTGGACGTCTTTCGGCTGACATGATGATGATGATAGTCAGCCAAAACAGTAGTTTATCACTTTTATGCTCTTCTTCCTTTTCCTTCTTCTTTTCTTTTCAACGCCCGCCGTGCATAGTCGCCTGAACAGTCGCGCGGCGTGTAACGCAGCATGTACGTGAACGCAGCTTAAAAGCGGATTCGACCAGAATAGAGTTTATTCTTCGCGTTTAAGCTTAGCAGCATTTTTAATCACAATCGGACTCATCCGTCCGTCATATGCAAAATACACCTTTCAATTTCTTCGCAGATATACGTAGGTTTCCTCATGATGTTCTCCTTTACCGAAAAGCCGTAGGACGCCCACTGTTGGACACACGCCTCCCAGACAATAAATGCCCAAACCATCGAAGCCGATTTTCTTGAAGCTTGTCGGCGACGTCTCTTACGCCGAGGCGTCCGTGGATATATTCATTCCTGAATCTTATCCAGCCTCGAAACGCCGGACACATCAAATAATTTCCGTGCATAAGTTCCTAATTCATTGGTTTGAGCCGAGACCCACGAGTCCCACGACTGTCGTTTGACAGCCGCATGGTGAACCACTAAGGTTACCGGAGCTATACCTACACTCCTTTTTTTAACCCCCGACGCAGAACGAAAAGGACTGCGCTTTACTCCTTTTTGCTCAACTTGAAGTGATGTACGTCATCTTCCCTGGAGTTGATAGGTAGGTAGTGGGATCCCGCCACAAGGTGCACTCGCAACTCTGATGACCCCCTTTAGTCGCCTTTACAGGCAGGGGACAGTAGACCTGTATACTTGCAAGAGTCTGCACGGTTGAGCTCTACTCTCCTACATTATTATTTACTTCACTTCATTTTGTTATTGTACTTTTCTTTTCGTTATTTTAAAAATCGTTATTCGTCCATTTTTCCGTAGGTGTACAAGAACTCATGATTGTAATGTAGTATGTTTAAAATGAAAATGGCAGATTCAACCAGAGCACGGGCGCAAACAGTTATATAATTTTCGTATTGTATACACAAATATGCGACCGTCCTGTTAGGTAGTTTTAGTCAGTGATTAAGTAATTAGTAAGTATTAGATCTTGGGACCATTCTGAAAACCAGCGCTAGTCATTTATGGCCAGCACATGCTGAGAATGGGACCCGTTGCCTATATTATTGTATGTATATGTTTTTTTCTCTTTGTATTTGTTCAAGGATATGGCAATAAAGTTTATTTTCTTTCTTTCTTACAACCAAAATATCTTAATAGCGTAGTGACAAAACATTGCAATGATCATTAAATTGCCACTAAATTTCACCAACAATGCGTCTGGTTGTGCGATTATATCTAGTCACGTCTCTCATTGTTACTGCGCTTTGCCAGTATTGCATCAATAAATTATATAATTGTGATGTATGGAATAATGCAATAGATGTCAGTTCTGAACGTGTCTCAAGACATGATTCTGTACACATTATTCTACCTCCGAGGGACGGAATCCCACTTGATATTTGCATACCTTGCATACATTCACGCCTGTATTTTAAGGGTTGGCAAGAGCATTCAATTTCTATGCAAGTTCTAGCGATTGTAGATAGTGATATTGCAATCTCTCTACCTCTCGTTTCTACTCATGGTCGACTTATACGACACTCTACTGAAGAAAGGATAGGGGGGGGGGGGGGCTATTCTAACCCTACATCACATTATTGACCGAGCGGCGAAGCGCATTAGTTTTAGCTTGGGTAAAATGCTTTCGCATGTCCGGATGTCCGGCTGCTCTCCTCTACAGGTCGCATTTCTCACCCGATTCTCGTTAAGAGGGCGCAGTACGCTTGGTTCTCCATACAAACGTATATACGCTCTCATTTTAAAACGCCATGCTAGAATAACATGAAACTTTGTATAAACAATGGGATCGGGCATATCTAGGTCGAAAATTAGTTATTTTTCCTAGAAATTGTATACAAAGTTTCACGTTACTAGCATGGCGTTTTAAAATGAGAGCGTAAATACGTTTGTATGGAGAACCGAACGTACTGCGCACTCTTAATTTTGTGAGAACCTCCCTGCCACACGATTTCACCTATATAAGTAAAGTGTGTCAAGGAAAACGAATGTAATATGATAATTCGTTATGTTTCGGTAACATGCCCACCTTATTTTCTATTGTCCAAATATCCTAATACAAACTTTTTAAAAGACCGCGAAAGCTGTAATATTCATATCATATTCTTTTTAGCGTAATAATCACGAGGGCAGTGACTACAATTTTGTTCCTTTTGGCGTCGAAACTCTAGGTCCATGGGGTCCCAGCGCGCGCAAGATATTTAGTGAAATTGTGAAGCGTCTGGTTGACGTAACTGGTGACCGAAGAGCTGGCGACTTCCTCGCTCAACGTATCAGCATTGCGATAAAGTGAGGAAATGCCGCCAGCATCCTCGGTACAATGCCTCAAGGAACTGTTCCCGATTTAAGTTAGTTTTAATTTGTTTTGGTGAAGTATTTTTGTATGTATGTTCTTTGTACATAAATAAATGATCTACTCCTTATTGGATTTCACAATATGCTTATAGTGTCAATAACAATAAACATTTTGCATACATTACATAAATAATAAAAGATTAATATGTTATTTTTGACATACTATAACTAAGTTAGGCAAACCAATATCCATAACTAATTGACAGCACGGTAAACTCAAGACACGACGTGCCAGCACGCCGCATTTTTAACAATAAAACGACGTACGTTATTGATGCTTTGAAGCACTTAAGCCGTTTTAAACTTGCATGTCGTATTGAGGGCAGGCATGAGTGTTAAGCAGCGCATGCGCAATGCAGACGAAGTGTTAGGCAACGAGTCCTTGCGCATCCCTCCTGTGAGCACGACTCGTCCTAAATCAGTAGAGATGCGCTGAATACGGGTTTCACGGAATATGAATATTTTGCTAAATATTCGGTCCAGCTTTTGCCAAACCGAATATTGAGCCGAACTAAGGATGATTCACAGTAGACCGTTCCGTGTCCGGGTCGGCCCGTTTTCTTCTAGAGAAATACGCCGGCCGTTGCGTTTGCTGTCATAGAAAACGGGCCGGCCCGGACACGGAACGGTCTACTGTGAATCATCCTCTATTCGGTTCAACGTTATGCCTTGCGCTTCGTTATCTATTCTAAAACATACTAATGGTAAAAATCTTGTTCATATTCAAAGTGACATTAAATACATTAGTGAGTTAAATTACAATAATATTCCGTTAAGAATAGCGAATGTTCGTGTTTAAGTCTCTTTCTTTTTCCGTGCCAAAGAGACACACCAACATGTGTCTTTGCGGAATCCCCGACAATGTCGAAGCATTATAATTTCACAAGACAGTGATTATACAATGCAGGTATTTAAATATTACATTGTATCATCTTGTAAACGAAAATTTAAAAACTAGTGCCTACGCCAATTCTTGGTATTAGGTAGCGGACCCCGGGCATCCTGAAGGATGCAACTGTACTGGGAATAACGATAGGATGATGATGATCTTGTAAACGAAAATCTTTAAAATTATTCGGTTAGTAATATTCGGCAGTTGGTCCTAACAATTTGGTCGAATTCTAAACATTAAAATACTCAGAATATGCCAAATATTCTTTCTAAAGGATGATTCCCACAATTCCCACCGTTCCGTTTCAGGGCCGGGCCGAGATCGGGCTGCTTCCGAGCCTCCGCCGTAGCTAGATCGGCCGTCAAACGTTTGTGTTGACTGAAATGGGCTATGGGCTGGGACGTTTCCGAGCGTTACGAGGCCCGGCCGCGCAACGGCCGGCGCGTCTTGCCTTCATAGAAAACGGGCCAGTCCGGACACGGAACGGCCTACTGTGAATCATCCTTAATTATGCGCATCTCTACAAAATACTTGCGCCACTTGCATCCAGCGCACTCCCGCGACCATTACTAGGTCATCAGTCCACCTTTGGGTAAAGAACCCTAACAGTGTCACGCACTCTTGACAGTCTTAACTGTGCAAATTTTATTTAATTTATAAATGCCTATCCAAATTAATCAATATTTCTGGGAAACCCAAAGGGAAAAAAGTCCGTTATATGACTCCAGGCATCAGGTCAACCACCTGACGCATGCAAATATTTCATTGTTCTGTAGTCTTTGTGAATTTGAATGAGAATACCAGGAATTTAGGAATACCAGTTTATAAAAAATTGTAGGTACCTAAAAGTTTTTACCTAAAGGTAGGTAGGTAGGTGAAGGTGTATTTTCGTTGTTTCATCCCAAAAATTGCATTTCAATACATTAAGGGTGCTTTCACGTGTAGCGCCACTCATAAATAATTGGGATTTTATTTTTGATCAATTGTGATTTGTGATTATTAAAATAAAAAAAATAATTGTGATTATTTATATTTACTGATAGAAATTGAAAAAACAGGCCTCTGTGTAATGTACGATTATTTTATATTTAAGTACCTTTGAATACATCAAACTAGTCTTTACGTTGCTGGATTCGTCGATCTATGCGTGCGAATCAAAGAAATTGGGTAAGTGGAATATAATCTGTCATCAAATTTTCATAGAAATGAGACTTGATCAAACATTGGACATAGGTAATCGGCATGACAATATGTTTTTGATTAAACATATCATTCATTTAAAAAGTGAACAAGAAGTTTTAGGGGTAAGTTTAGGGGTACTTAGGGGGTAGGGGTTGGTGTGGGGTATTTAGATTCTTTACCCAAAAGACCGGTCTAAATATCATTGGAATTTATAAGCAGTAGGTACTTATAGATAATTTAATTAGGAAACAGCGACATTTGAATATCAGTGCGCTGCAGCGAAACCCGACTCCTCGATTGTTTATTATATTAATTACAATTGCAGTGTTTTTTTTAACTTTTGCTCGATTCGTTTCAGAAGCCCTCAAGAATCTCCTAACCTTTTTTACCACACCACACACCTTTACACTTAAATCAGCAGGTATCAATTATTAGAATAAAGTGCCTTACCAACAAAAATAACCTAATAGACAAAAGCGTGTCAAAATCACGAACAATATTTACCGAGTTACATAAAACTCGCAATATCTCGTAACAATGAAGCCATGGACATTGTTACCTAGTTTTATTCGGGTCGCTGTACAAACACACTTAAATCGTTAGATGTGAAGTGCTAATGTCCTGCGCAATTCAAAACTTGTCTAGGCTTGTCTCACAACGAATACTTTGGCACTTGGATTCATAACAACTTATCATCATCCTAGTGTTATCCTAGTCATAGAGAAATAAGTAAGATAGAGTGCTCACTCCATACATCAGTTTTGTTATCAAAACTATGGGTTATTTTGTAGACGGCATCTAGCGTCAAATAGCGGAATTATCAGTACTGCTACTTGACAATAGACGCCGTGACGAACGAAAAATCGAATGATCAACCATTTTTAGCTAATATTATAACCGGATTATCCGGAACTCTATTTTGAACTCGTTCTGCTTTAAATATTACTAGTAAATTGTTGAGCAATACCTACTCTTTTCGTCAGTAGCGACATACGTGACATCTAATATCTTTATAGCAGTACTGATAATTCCGCTATTTGACGCTAGATGTCGACTACGAAATAACCCGTAAAAACTGATGTATGGAGTGAGCACTCTATTCTTACTTATTTCTCTATGTCCTAGTAGAGTTGCATCCTGAATGATGCTCGGGGTCCGTTACCTGGCAAAAGTTAGTAACAAATATCACAGAATAAGTAATAGTACATACAAATATTGGCCAGGAGGTCACTTGTGCACTGATAGCTCAATTCCACTCACACCCCAGATTCGATTGAAACCGTTCAACCAATCTTACTGGAGCGCTAACTCTTAGAGTATTCCAGTGTTTAAAACGCCCACGTGGTCGTGTCGGAGGTTTTCACCTGGATTTTCCCCAGGGAACTCTCCCACCGCGTATTCCTATAGCTTTAATCGTCTTGGCCTATAAAGCCACAGTCAGGTCCATCTAAAAACTTGTGTTCTAGTTTGCGTAAGGCGCATTGTCGGCAGAAATGTGACTTGCCAAGCTATATAAACACAGGTGCAGTGCTTCTCGTTGACCTTTTAACACCGTTTATTGTGTTTCATTTTGACACGTCTTTGGAGTGCGGTGGAGCTACTGCGATTGGCAATCCGCATATTCCGCATGGACCCGGGTATGTCCTAAAACTACGACCAAGACCACCGGGGAATGGGCAGCAGCATTCTTAGAGTGCGGTGGAGATACTGCGATCGCCAACCCGCATGCCAAGCGTGGCGATTATGGCATTTACCCCCCATGAAATTGGGGGAGGCCTATGTCCAGCAGTGGACGTCCTAGGGCTGATATGGTGGTGGTGGTGGATATTCCGCATGCCAAGCTTGGCAATTATGGCATTTACCCCCCACGAAATTGGGGGAGGCCTATGTAAAGCAGTGGACGTCCTTCGGCTGATATGGCGGTGGAGGTTAAATAAGTTTGTCGGCCTGTTTAACCCAGTTGGTAGTGCCATTGCCTCCGAAGCTAGAGGTCCCGGGTTGGATTCCCGGTAAGGGCATTTGTTTCTGTGGTGAGCAGATACTTTTGTTCCTGAGACTTGGATGTTTTCTATGTATTTAAGTATATATCTATTAAATATATCGTCGTCTAGTACCCATAAAACAAGCCTTGTTGAGCTTACTGTGGGACTAGTTCGGTTTGTGTAAAAATGTCCCCTAATATTTATTTATTTATTATTATTATTATCTCTGTATTTATTTTCGTACTTAAGCTAGGTTTTTTACAATAATTTTATAAAAGTAAAATATATAAACATCCATACAAAATATAAAAGCATTATAAAAAACCTAACCTAGGGTGCCGCCGGCAGCGAGGCAGGGCCTAAGCTACCGGTGGTTAGGGCGATAGAGAAAGGAACCTCCGGACTATCCGCGCCGTGTCCAGGAGTATTATTATTATTATTATTTATTTATTTATTTATTTATATAAACTTTATTGCACAAAATATAATCAAATGGCATTCTTTACCAGCCAACCATTGGGCTAAACAGAGATTTATTTAAGTAAAAGATCAAAATTTTGATTACGGATCGCCAATATTTTTGACCAAGCGTAACGAAGATCTCCGTTTCAGCTTCAACAAAATGCTTTAGTATGTCTAGCCGGCGGATTTCCGCTTTTCTCGCTGATCACCTCTACAGGACGCATTTTTCAACCGATTCTCTTGAAATTTTGTGAGCAGGTTTTTGTCGAGTCCACCTTATCAGCCCTAGGACGTCCACTGCTGGACATAGGCCTCCCCCAATTTCATGGGGGGTAAATGCCATGATCGCCACGCTTGGCATGCGGGTTGGCGATCGCAGTATCTCCACCGCACTCTAGGAATGCTGCTGCCCATTCCCCGGTGGTCTGTTGAGTCAGTCTTTGAAAATTATTAAAATTGAAGACAAAGTTAGGTCTGCAGCACCCCAGAGCCACTAGTGTTACTCTTAATGGGTCCTTCACTCTCAACACAGCGCATCACCAAGTCAATAAAGGGTCGGCAACGCATTTGTGATTCCTCTGCAGTCGCAACTGACGCTTACTATCAGACGGGCCGTAGGCGTGTTTGCCACCGTCATAGTATAAAAAAATACAAGTAACAAAATGCTAAATATGAGGGAATGTTAATAAAATCTTAGTTTTCCATTTCTAATAGTTTCTTAATTTTTCTCACTGTCCTACTAAGACTGCTCACCATATACTTATGGGTAGTAATAAAAGCTCCGAACAAACTAACCTAACTTACATAAAAACTAAACGCACTGACTGAAATACTAACTGACTGTAATACTAACTGACTGTAATACTAACTGACTGTAATACTAGCTGTGGGAGTACTCCATGAGCGAATAATTCGGAGAGTTAGTATTTAGTCGCACGTTCAGTTTTCCCGTCTACTGGTTTATTATTTCTCTATACTTATTTCTAATCAAATACTATTCCATCGTCTTCGAGCATTATCCCGGTTGTATTCTAAAGCAATCCCAAGATTTGGCGTGGGCAGGGGACACATTACTTTTGTGAAAGCAACTGCCATGTGACCTTCCAACACAGAGGGACCCACCACCACCTTGTTGGGATTAGAAGTTTTCTCACAAAAATAATGTCACCGAGATTTTTTTTTAACTCAGTTCTACAAGCAAGGGTTCGAACCCACAACCTCCAGGTTGAAAAATGCCGTACCGAGAGCTAGATGGCCTTTACACAGAAGGGCCCACCGTGTTAGGGTTAGAAGAGTTGTTATGATAATTTTGATATCATGTTTCCCATAATTTTGATTTCATAGTAAGCATTTTTTTACAAAGCGTCGCAGTTCTAATCTAACCCATTTTTCTAGTAGACCAAAATGAGTTCTATACAATGACCTAAACAGCCTACCTAAAAAGTTAAAGGTTTCTGAAAAAAAAGTTGTGTATGAAATGAAAATTCTGCGAATCAATACATTCTATGAAACATTTATCTGTGGAAGAAGGTGCCACGGTGAGAGTGGATAGACAGTTGGAAACGCGGGTCTTTTGTA
This sequence comes from Notocelia uddmanniana, assembly GCA_905163555.1. Lineage (NCBI taxonomy): Eukaryota > Metazoa > Arthropoda > Insecta > Lepidoptera > Tortricidae > Notocelia > Notocelia uddmanniana. The sequence continues at coordinate 14,177,180 of LR991077.1, forward strand.
GACACGCTGGGGGTGTGCTCTACATTTTCATAGACTGGCTGTAAATACGTAAAATACGGTGACGCAAGTATGTTTTGTTTTACGAACGATAACACTGGTCATTTCTTGAAATCCCTACCGTTTGCAAGGGATCAAACGACTTTTCCGATAATGTATAGATATACCCGTATCTGCTCTGTAGGTACTACTTAATATATTAAACAGCGTCAAAACCACCGCGAGGTTGCAGCTATGCTATGTTATTTTCCTTCACCAAAAATATATTTTTCAAACTCAGTGGTACAAGCCAAGGCTTGGACCCACAACATCGACTGAAAGTCGCGTGACTATCTTTTAAAAGTGGTGGTAGGTAAATTGTAAGCCTTGAGGCACACTAGACATGCAGCTTAAACTAGGACAGACGAATCAGCTGTTATTGAGGTTATGTTATTGTTATTACAGCGGTATTGAGCAAATATTTCTTTAGATTGAATCGCAGTTGTATAATATACTTTTTAGAGCCACGATTTTGTAAGAGTCAGTTAAGGCGTGTTCTCCGCAGTGAAAAGGTGATTTTTGAAGCTCTGAAACACAAGCAACCAATAATTCTGAAAGCCCGTTTATTATCTCACTAAAACATTCATTGTTTGTATATATATATATGTACAAATAAAAGCTAAATTTTTAATGATTTATTTACAAATGGATAGTTTTTTTAGACTTTTCTCCGTACTTGTAGTATAGGACGATATTACTTGCTAAATTACGTAGTTCTAGGTCAACGGCCTTATCTTTTTTTTATTTAACTTAGAAGGTAAATTTTTTACAGTTCAAGGTACTATAGACCTGAGCACATGGTTTTAATTTCAACTCGATACCTCCACGCGTTTCCGAGATATAGATAGGGTCTTGACATAAGGGTTCCGTATTCCCTTTTGAGGTACTGAAACCTTACAATTAAAAAAATACATATTATTACCGAATCCTACACCGGAGACGACGGGGGCCACGCCGTTTCGTCGCCTAAATACATAGGTATTTATAAGCTTACGTTTCATGGCGCATTGGGTTTACTGTAATGTCATGTAAACGGTTGTTTGTTATAAATAAATAAATTATTCTAAACGGGGATGAATAACTTCATCTCGGCATGCAATATGTGACGAACTTAATTAAAGGTAAAACAAAAGAAATCAGCGTAAAACCTACGTTTTCTACAATTAATTATAGTAATAAAATGTAACTTGCTGATTGCCTTTACCTTTAATTGTTGCGGCATAATAGACTACACTAGTTTTTACACCTGGTTTCTTCGAGAACCGGTCGGTGTAGCAATAGTAGTCGAGTAACATCAGGTATTTTTAACAGCCGACTCTGATTGGCGACAAGCTACCCAGGATAGAGCACAGTGGCGTGTCTTAGTGTCGGAGGGCAAGATCCACTTAGGTTTACTGTGCCAGCATATTAAGTAGTAACATTAAGTATAGTTGAAATCGTTTAACATGTCCGTTTTTCCATGAAGCGATCATTGGTTTTTGAACTTTCTAGCTTTAACGGTAAAGTCGCTTATTGGACGGGTCAATTTGAACCAACTCGGCTAACTCGAAGAATTACAAGTATACCCTAACACAACGCTAAACGCTTTGCATCATCTTTTATAATGCGCACTTATAAGGTTTGGAATTCTCTGCCAGCGTTTGTATTGGCAAGCTCATATAACCTAGACCTTTTTAAGGCTCGAGTGAATAGGCATCTTCTGGGTGAGCTCGCTTCATCGTCGGTCTCATCTTTGCCCCCTGGCTAGATGCTGGCCAAGACCAATCCCATAAAAAAAGAAGTTACTAATAAATGAGCATATGCAGAGGATTTCGAAAGACCCAGTTTTATCACCCCTCCTTTGCGTTGCGTTTATACCATTTATAAGTTTAACATATATGTTAACCTTATAACACCCCTCCTTTGCGTTGCGTTTATACCATTTATAAGTTTAACATATATGTTAACCTTATAACACCCCTCCTTTGCGTTGCGTTTATACCATTTATAAGTTTAACATATATGTTAACCTTATAACACCCCTCCTTTGCGTTGCGTTTATACCATTTATAAGTTTAACATATATGTTAACCTTATAACACCCCTCCTTTGCGTTGCGTTTATTGCTTACATGGGGGTGTTTAACCCCCCATGCAACGCAACAATGAGCTAGGTAGTATCTGTGTTTCTGTGTACCTGTGTATATGTGTCTGTCTGTGGCACCGTAGCTCTTTAAAGAGTAAACCTATTTGAGTGCGGTTTTTTTTTATAAAGTAGGTTTTCTAGTAATGGCTCTTAGCGATGTTTTATCAAAAACTGTTTAGCTATTTTTGAGATATTCAAATTTGAGATGAAATGTCTGGAGTTTTTCAACTTTTCTAATATGTTTAGTTATGTTTTGACTGTCGGTAAGTAAAAAATAGTTGATATTAAAAAGATATGATTTAGTATTCGGTTAGCCATTTGTTGCTTTTATTGTATGTAGTAGAATTTAAGCGATGTAAAACAGCTTAAAATTGATCGATTTGGAGTGACGTTTGAAACGATATTTCTTACTGAAAATTTAAAAAAAAAACATGAAAAAACTATGATATTAGACAAAGAAGGCCAGAAAATAGCCTAAATCTAAGAACGTTTTTTACTGATTATAATTAAGAAAATAGCATATTTTTTCTTGTACAAGCAACATTTCCGAAAAAACGAGCAATATTCAGGCAATAAGTATTGCTGAAATGGAAATATTGCCAACGGCATATCAATAGTAATTACCATAATAAACATGTTTCTTTAGACGTCATTATGTAGCCGGCTAATCAAGATCTCTTACAAGCATGATGCAGCCTCTTAATGATACTTAATTACCTTGACATCGTAAATTTCTTGTTTCCATAGGGCTACCGTCAAAACCTACGTGTGTAAACCATTTATGCACGGGGGAGTATTGCATGCAATTTTGATGCTGTATTAATTCAATCGGTTTGTCAAAAGCCTGGAATGTACATCGATAAGCCGCGGCGTAGTACAGTCTACTACCAAGAGAAGTATATTTGTTGTAGCCGGATTGTATAATTCGCTATATTGCACTATGGCTAGCCGTTTTGTATTACGGGGCGGGTCAATGATTAGCCAGATTAAATACGGCTAAATGAAAGACCGTCGGAATGTGTTCGGCGCTTTACGTTCTTCAATTCGGCTAGCCGGAATGTATAACAGCAGTTCAGTAGCCGCCTCTTTTTCGGCGAATTATATTACTACTAGCCGTTTTACAAAACAGGGTTGTTTGGCGGCCGTGTTTTGGAATAGTCAGGTATGACGACAAGCGAAGTGAGTAGAGTGTTAGGCAACTTAGGAAGACGTGCAGCCAAACAGCGCGCGAGCCAAGGGAGCGAAGTAAGCGTATTCAATCCGGCTAATCATTGATCCGCCGTAATACCAGGGTAATACAAAACCCTGAAATACCCTGGTAATACAAAACGGCCACGTTTTGAAGAAAAATGAGGCTGCCTATTTTTTTTCTATGCTACAACTGACTAAGAAATTCTGCTTCTTATGCACTTAGAGAGACGCTTCATTAAAAATAGTTTTGGTTTGATAAAAGCAAGTTTTATATTTCCATTTTTGATCTGGATACTGATTATATAAGTGTGACGTGTGAAAGGGGTAGTAAGACATTAGAATAATCTATGTCAAGAACTATCGGATTTTGGTCCAAATTTACCATATTACATTGTATAAAACAAAATAAATCGTGCATTACCCAATAATAAAGACATACCAATACCAAAACCAGTTCAATTACCGGTATCGGAAACCATAAAAAACATCTCGATACCGATTGCGTAACCGAAAGTAGGTTGAACAGAAATTGCTCACAATCAGACAATTACTGCTGTATTATATGTTACATACACCTGGTAGATATCGTTTTTCATTGTTTTGTTGTATGTTGGTTTAAAAGCGAGTTAAGTTAAAAACTTGCATTTAGTATTTACTATTAAACGAGAGTTTTGTGTAGGTAGTTAATCTAAAGATAATTAAAGTGCAGTTATACTATTTTATGCATGCATGTTTAATGCATGTAGTTTTTGCCGAGTTGGAGTCCGAAATGAAGTGTTTTTGACCTTGTCATTAAAATAAAATCAAAACTTGGCGAACCTTTTTTACTCCTCCAATATGAAAATACTCGTCCCCACTTAGAAGTCGGTAATCATGTTTTAAACGAAATTTTGAGGGCCCAAGACTCTGGAACAAAGCGACAGAAAATTCTGAGAAAAATACTGGAATTTTGGTATATCATTAGAAAAAAATGCTATGATATTGATATTGTTTTGTAATTTTTAATTTTATGTGATATTTTGCAGCTTAATTATTATTTATGTAGCGACACTATGTTATAATTTGCAACATGTAGAAAGTACTCAATTAGATTTACATTAGTTCTATTTAACGAAATGACTATAAGGTATATACATATTGGTTTAAATAAAACAAAGCCGTCTTAGTCACACCGTTTTTTTTTAGTTATTAACGACGGCGTTGCTTATTTTTATGATATTAAATCTAATGACATGAAAAAAAACGAATATCTTATGGACTTGTCTTGGCTCCGAATATCAGACTGACTTTTAAAATATCCGCAAAATATACGAAAATTCATTTTTCTAATACAGTTTTTTACGGAACGGGTCGGGGTGGAACGAATTTCGCCGGGACCGCTAGTTATTTATAGTTAGAACATTAAATCATATATCATTTTGTACTTGCTATGGCCACAATTTGTGGTTTCCGTGAGCCAATGCTTGGTTACCTACAAAAAATACCGAAATCGGCATATGCGTGCCTATCAAATTCGAGGAGTTCCCTCGATTCCTCCTAGATCCCATCATCAGACCTTCACCAAATTTATATGGGTCCAAAGTTGGAGTACTTGCTTTGAAAAAAGAGAATTATCAAAATCGGCCAACGTAGTCAAGAGTTATCGGGGAACATACAAACATAAAAAAAAAAAGCAAAAGAAAGAACAAGTCAACTGAGTACCTCCTTCCTTCTATTGAAGTCGGTAAAAATGGCGTAAGTATAATTTTGCCCGTGGGTCATTTTACCAAATATGCAATTAAATCCTACACAAACTCCCGGGGCTCCGTTTTAGGTAACAAAGCCATAAATTAGGTAATTTAAGAATCACTAGATGAAAGCCCGGCTTCGCTCGGGTGAAATAAATAAGAAAGAAATAAAGTAAACATTTATTCGTGACAGTTATGCAAACGACGAAAGAAATAGTGTACAAAAATGTATAAAATAAAAACATTACAACAACGGATTATGATGCAACTTCGTATAGAAATATAGTCTGTAGTCTGGATTAACATATGGAATAGGGAGTAAAAGATTACGCTGACGACGTCACGGGCAAAGGCTACGTATTCAGTGTCTCGCGTGATAATAATAACAGTTGGTAATACTTTCTCCAATTAATGGAAGCTATTTAACAACTTGTTCCGTTTTGCCAAAGGTTCACATTCCGATACGCGCACCATCCACGAATAGGAGCCGTCAGACCAGAGGGCCTACCGCGATCTGAAAACGAAGTATTTCCCTCTCCGCGCTCGAATATGCAAGTGCGACCGAGAGGCATATATATTTAGTTTTCGGTTGGTAGCACTTTAGTCCGAGCGCGGCGGACGGTCGAAGAAAGTCAAAGAACATTCCGTGTGTTGTCTGTCACACATATAATTTTTTAACTTCCCATCGACCTATGAACTTGAAATTAGGTGATAATGTTTATTATGAAGTATATTTTACCAAAAATATCAATATATTGATAAATCACATTTGTTTTTTAGTTGTACGGAACCCTCAGTGTGCGACTCCGACGCACTTGGCTGGTTTTTATTACATTTTGAATTTTATTTCTCTTATAGTAAAATACCCTATTCGTTTTAAAGTTGACGCCTGACGGCCTACCACGAACCAAAAACGAACTATCTTCCTCTCTGTCGTTCGAATATACATGTGCGAGAGAGAGGCAGATACTTCGTTTACGGTTCGCGGTAGCGCCTCTAACGTCCGAGCGCGGCGAACGGCATGAGCTGGGGGTCTACTCCGAAATTCAAAATCTGAACTTCGTATGGTGCCGTCCCTTTCACTCTCCTGTCATAGATTATATGAGTGAAAGGGACGGCACCATACGAAGTTTGGATTTCAAATTTCGGAGTAGACCCCCAGTACCACTAAGTTATAAGATAGAGCGAGATAGGGATAGAATTTTGCTAGACGTTTAAAAGCTATAAGTCACCTAGTAGTTTGTCACAACAAAATAGAGACGCAGCTTTAAGATGGCGGACAGACTCAGCAAACATTCAAGTGGTGTCCTTTACACGATTAATATTATCACAATACTGGGGTGTCAATATTATCGCAGTTTTCAAATTTGTATGGATTCTGCATCAATATTCACGTGATACTTATCGTGATATGAATGTATCACATGATAATAATAACCATGTAACATTCGCTTGAAGGCGGTTGTTGTGACAATCAGCCTAGCTAGCACGATAGATGATATCGTTACGTTTTATGTGACGTTTTAATACATTTCGCCCATATAACGTGACGGTATAAGTTATCGTGCTAGCTAGGCTGATAGGTGTATAGAACGCTTGAAAACTACAAAAACAAAACGCTGCAGACGCGGCTAGCCGAATCCACGCCCAGCAACCTGGCCAACACACCGGACGCAAACATAGTTTACAATTTCCGAACGTACCCAACCCGACGCTGTCAACAGTATCTTCTTAGTAGTCTGTGCTGTCAACCAACAAATTTAATATGGCGGACCTTTTGTCGTAAAATTAACACTTTTAAATGCAAAATACGCGACAATCCGAATTTTGCGGATACATATGTTCAACTCAAAAATCGTTATTTTTATACGTTCTTCAATTTGAGACAGGTCTCGTTCGGGTCTACCGTACCCCTGCACGAAATTATTAATATAGATAAGCGTTTCGAAAGTCATACAACATTGGAGTTGTAATAAGAATGACCTCAGTTATGTAATATACAATGCACGGTACAGTAGATGAATAAAATGGCCGAATAATGGATATAGACGATTGTTCTCAAGCTGACACGGAACATCAAGAGTTAAAGACTATGTATATGCGTATCCATCCACCATATCAGCCAAAAGACGTCCACTATTAGACATGGGCCTTCCCCAAATTCACGGAGAGTATATGCCATAATCGCCACGCTTGGCATGCGGGTTGGCGATCGCAGTATCTCCACCGCTCTCCAGGGATGCTGCTGCCCATTCCCCCCGGTGGTCTTGGTCGTAGTTTTAGGGCATACCCGCGTCCGTATACGCACGTATATGCGTATAATACATATTTATTACAAAGAAAATATATACATTACTTAACCATGACCAAAATAATATAAATAAAATTTAAACCAACTTAAATCTAAAACCGGCCCTTGAGGCATTGTACCGAGGATGCTGGCGGCATTTCCTCGTTGTGCAAGGAAGTCGCCAGCTCTTCGGTCAACAGTTTGTTCAACTAAACGCTTCGCAATGTCACTAAATAACTAGTGCGCGCTGGCACCCCGTGGACGCCAAAAGGTACAAAATTGTACTCTCTGCCGCGGCCCTTGTATTTATTACGCTTTAAAATGTCGGCGTTTTCCGCTGCTGCACCCGCTTGTACTGTAGTCCGTACGGAGGCAGCTATAGAAGTATTAGACATGTACCTACTCGTACCAGCCTCATACCTCATTATCATTATCCTAGCGTTATTCCAGTACAGTTGCATTCCGAACTATACCCGGGATCCGCTTTTACGGAAGCGACTGCCACTTCTGCTGACCATTCAACCCAGGGGCGAAACTACATCTTGTTGGGATAAGGGCTATGAGTGGACAACTTGACTTTTAGAAGTTCTCAAGTCGCCTGAAGGCCTCTAACGGCTTAACGACTGCTGTTATACATATACAATAGCCAGGGTCAACGGCTTATTGTGGGTCCCAAAACACGAGAGCGCTCAGTTATTAACCACTCAAAGCGGGTACCTATCCAAGAATTGACTGGTTGACGTTGCTTAACACACCGCACGTGGTAAGCGGTCGCCGCTGGACCACGAACGCTTCTCAAATTCCATACTTACATTATAAATGTTAAAGTAGGTCCATCTGTTTTTCTGTCGGTCTGTTTGTCTGTCAATCTGTTTGCTACCTTTTCTCCTCATGGATGGAGATAGTTTCTATCACAGAAGTAATTTTAAGGGGTAACCCCCTGTAATAAGAGACGGAAATTGCTACGTTAGTGAAGGTATGATAGGTAGATAGACAAACCAATTTCTATCTCAAGCGAGCAGAGGGCGCGGTCAAGGCGAGCGTGAGAGCCTGCTTCAGGGGGAGGGCATTAGGGCAATATTCGCGTCTGGTCAAGTGCGATTGGAAAAAACTGAACTTTCAAGATAATTAACTTTTTCTTAAGGTTTTACTCAACCTAGAATTACGTTCCATAGACATACCATACACACGACACATACTATACATTACCTAGTTCAAAATAAATAAATTGAAATATATTTATCGTCTCATCGACCTCGTATGCCACATAATATGTACTTATATAAACAAAACACTGCACTCTCAAGTCCCTTTTGTTAAAATGTGCTTTGTTTCAGTAACAAACCTGCTGCCAGCGTTTTTGTGTAGCATTCAAATCACGTGGGCCTCTGTAAGCTGTCAATAACATGTATACACTCTTTTGCTTATTAAGTGGGTATAAGGTGCAAAATTGAGTATATATTTTTGACGTTTTATAGCATTGTGTGGCAACAGTCGCACGGTGAACAATGCGTAGGTCATTGCGTTCCTGCAAGTCGTTATCTTGGGATTTATAACTTTTGGGCTAGGTTTTGTACAATGTTCATTGTACTACATTGACGTTTTTAAAGATGTCTCAAATAGATTCAAATAAAAAAAAATGCGAAATGTTCAATGTAACTAAAATGCGTAAAAAGCGTGCGTAAAATGCGTTGAAAGTGGCATTATGAGTTATGAGATGAGTCATGCCGTGTCCTTTTAAAAATATGTAGGGCGGGGAAGGCGAACTAGGGTTTGACGTTTATATGTTTAATTATTATTCGTAATAATTTTATTTTCTTGCATTATTGGAGAAAATCACTATTATATGCCTCGACGGAAATGGTAATTCGTGAACGCGTATCTTCTGACGACTCAGACTCCCCTTCGCGTCGTCCGTCAAAATCAACTTGTCCACGAATTGCTTTTTCCCGGCCTCCGCAATGATGTACTATTTCATAATCCGAGCCACAGGTAATTCAATACTCAAAAGGAAGGTACCTGAACTCTAACCGTGACACCATGTTTTATTTATTGTTTAATAGCAGGATAATAACGATAGCCAATCTGAGGGTCTACTCCGAAATTCGAAATCCGAACTTCGTATGGTGCCGTCTTTTTCTCTCTCCTGCCATACACTATATGACTGAAAGGGGCGGCACAATACGAAGTTCGGATTTCGAATTTCGGAGTAGACCCCCTGTATTCGCACGAAAATCTGATATCATATAATACACATCATCCTAGCGTTATTCCCAGTACAGTTGCATCTTGAAGGATGCCTGGGATCCGCTACCTAATCCCAAGAATTGGTGTGTTTTTACGGAAGCGACTGCCATCTGACCTTCCAACCCGAGGGGGAAACTAGACCTTATTGGGATTAGGCTTGTCAAGTGAGTGGGCAACTTGACTGTTAGAAGTTCTCAAGCCGCCCAAGTTAGAGGCCTCCTCTAACTTGGCTTAACGACTGCTATCATAGACAGCAACCGGGATCAACGTCTTAACGTGCCTTCCAAAGCTCGGGAGCGCTCAGTTAGTAACCACTCAAAGCGGTCACCCATCCAAGAACTGACCTCGCGGTACGCGGGCGCCGCTGGGCCACGAACGCTCCGACATCATATAATACACATCCGAAAAATATCTTACATAGAAATATTGACTCCTCATGCATTGTAATATTTAAGAATACATTTGACATAGAGCTGCACTGGGATGTTATTCACAAAGCAACTCGTCATCACTTCTCCTCACTCTTCACCTTTTTAATATGAAACTGTCAAAATTTGTCAAATGGTATATAAAAACGGGTGCGGTGTGAGGTGACAGGTGAGCTCGAGTTGTTTTGTGAGTGAAGGTCCTGGTCAGTCGGACCTTCACTACTTTTAGTATTAAAGGTTCTGACGGAAGACCAGCGCTGCGGGCAGCATTTAATGCTGAGTCAGCGCCTATTTTACCACATCACTCTCGATTAGATTGCTCTTTAAAAATGCTAACTTTAAGTTGTATAATGTTCCTTAGATATTGTTTGTGTTTTCTTTTCTATTTCTTTGTGTTTTCTCTCTTTTTGCTTAGTTTTAATGTATGTAAGTATTTATGTAAGTTGTGGTTGAATCAAGTTTGTATCTATCTACGCGGGACAGCGGGACACGACACATATTCAAATAAACAAAACATTTCTTTGGCTTCTACGACGGGGATTCCTAAACCAACATACCCAACATAGTAGGCTCTTAATCGCTCGTCTACAGATTCCCAATTCTACAGATTCCCTTGTTTACATATTCCCAATTTTACAGATTCTCAAGTTTACATACACCCAATTTTGAAGTTTCTAGATTCCCAATTCTACAGATTCTCATGTGTAAATATTCCCAATTTTACAGATTCTCACGTTTACAGATTCCCAATTCTACAGATTTGTAATTAAAAAAAAGTCCTACTATATGTGATCTACAACGGCCCCAGGTTTAGGTAGGTTAGGTTCTTTAGGTATCTTCAGATGCTAGAAGGGCAAACTGCGCAGAAATAGGAGCCTCGCGGAGTGGGGCTCCGTCAATCGGAATTAGTAGAATTGGAAATCTGCAGAATTGGGAATCTGTGGAATTGGAAATCTGTAGAATTCATAATCTGTAGAATTGGGAATCTGAAGAGTTCGGAATCTGAAGAAAAATCAGAATCTGTGGAATTGGAAATCTGTAGTGAAGCGAATCCGTAATGGAAATCTGTAGAATTGGGAACAAACCATAGTAGGTACCCAATTACCCATGTAATTATCTTTGCTAATTATTTGGCTTTTGCATTAAACCTTGTAATGTTTATTTTATGTGTGAAACTAATAAATGTTCGCGATTTATTAAATTATAAGAAGGGTAAACTTTTCATTACTTCTATTAAATTAAGACCAACAGGCACCACCACCACCACCATACCAGCCCTAGGACGTCCACAGCTGGACATGAGCCTCCCCCAATTTCATGGGGCGTAAATGCCATAATCGCCACGCTTGGCATGCGGGTTGGCCATCGCAGTATCTCCACCGCACTCTAGGAATGCTGCTGCCCATTCCCCGGTGGTCTTGGTCGTAGTTTAAGGACATACCCGGGTCCAACAGGCACACTAATAACCTTTCGTTTATTATTAAACACAAGTTGAAAATCTCAGAATTCCTTCTCTTAGACTGTCTGTCCGGTTCAAGTCGATGTTAAAAATACGTATACAATATTGCACCTTATTTCACTTGAGATAAGACGAGAAATGTATACGTATCTTTAACGGTCATCGTCAAAAATATGTGTACATTTGCTACCGTATCTCAATTGAGTAAGGTTCAAGATTGTATAGATAACTTTGAAGGTTGTACAACCTTGTGTGGAGTAGCGAAGGCCAACGGGTGACAAAATGGTTTGTGGGCTTTAATTATTGATTTAATATTAACATTCCGTTTGCACAACTGGCTATTGGTACTATTTAGCACAGATAACACAAAAACTAAGTTAGGGTGGCCTATAGTGGTTCAATTATAGGTAGGTAGGTAGGGTGGTAGGTTATAGTTGGTCGGCCTGTTTAGCCTAGTAGGTGGTGACACTGCCTCCGAAGCCAGAGGTCCCGGGGTAGAATCCCGGTAAGGTTTGTGTTTCTGTGCACAAACAAACATTCGTTCGTGAGAATATCGTCGTCTAGTACTCATAACACAAGCCTTATTGAGCTTTCTATGGGACTAGTCCGAATTGTGTAAAAATAGTCCCCTAATATTGATTAATATTTATTTTATCATGCGGTTGTCAAATTGTCAACATTTCCATGCTCACCACTTAGATGATTGGCAGTCCTCAACTGTGCATTTCCCAGAAATTTCCTGCCTCACACAGCTAAACTGTGGAATGAACTGTCGCCTCTGACCTCCAAACCTTCAAGAAAAGAGCGTACTCCCATCTTAATGGCCGGCAACGCGCGGGGTTGTACCCTCTAGTGTTGCGAGTGTCCATGGGCGGCGCTAATCACTTACCATCAGGCGATTCGTCTGCTCGTTTGCCTCCTATGTCATAAAAAAAAATAGCGACGGTCGTGGGTTCGTATCCGGGCTCGCACCAATGAGTTTTTCGGCATTATGTACGGATATCATTTGATTTACCGTTAGCTTGGCGTAGGAAAACATCGCGACGAAACCTGCATATATTTAAGAATGAATCCAAACGTGTATGTAAAATCCCCAGCCTGCATTGGGTCAGCGTGGGGACCACTGCCCAAACTCTTCCATCAACGAGGGGACGTCTTGTGCCACCCTCAATGGCTTCCCGCGATCTTGAACAGATCGTCGGTCCACCTTGTTGGGGAAAGGCCCCCATGGGGCCTTCCCACGCTGCGTCTTCCGCAACGCAGTAGGCAATATACGAGCGAGCGAACAACTTTTTGGCGCCTCAAGATCGGATATAGACAGTCCAGCAGTGGACGTAACCATGCTGAAAAAAGTATTTAATAAAAAAAAACAGTTTTATACCTTTTTATGTAGAAAACTCTCTAGTTTTATACCTTGATATTTGTTGGTTAGATAGTGACGAAAATAAAACAAATAAACTACAAGTTTATGCCTATTCCGAATGCCCATAGAAATCCGATTTTAATTCAACATTTCGCCACATCTAGCCATCCTGCGAGCCATTTAAATCGTCACCGACCAACTGACCTTTCGTTGGCATTTCACAACTGGTTTAGAGTTATGTAAAAAAACAAAATCCACGGTAACAAGAATACCTTGGTAGTACTCAGGTAGTAGGCATGTGACATGCGCGAGTGGTACTGATAATGTACACACATACAGCCCTCAACCGACTCGTCCTCACCTGTCACCCCACAGCTCACACGTTTTTCTATATGGACACTGTCAAATGTCATTGTCATTTCACCTCACACCTCACCCGTTTTTATATGGAAACTGGCAAAATTTGACAAATGCCATTTGACAGTTTCCATATAAAAATGGGTGAGGTGTGAGGTGGCAAATACCCCCCGTGATTTGGGGGAGGCCTATGTTCAGCAGTGGACGTCCTTTGGCTGATATGGTGGTGGTGGTGGTGGTGAGGTGACAGGTGAGGAAGAGTCGTTTTGTAAAAAGGAGGCTGTATGTTCTCAAGGGTTAGGCTAATGAAAAAAATGCATTACTTTACTATTATGGGAAGTAAAACAAAAGAGATATGTTTACAATATTCATAAATTGCCACAACGATTTTTACTCGTATATGTAGTACCTACCTTCATTTATGTGAAGAAATAGCAATGATCAAAACCAGATTATGCAATCAAGGGGAGGCTAAGAAAATTATACATGGCTTAATAAGGAAAATCGAGCATTAAAACTCACATATTAATACTTTTAATACGAGTAACGGTACAATACAGTCAATGTACGATACAAAAACGGTGGTGGACTCAAACATGTTTGGTTATTTTACCGAACGTATTTTAACGTTTCTCAAGCAAAAGAGTACCTTTTAACGGTGTAAATAGGGCCGCATTCTCTTAATAACGCAATTAAAACTAGCCCTTATTGTTTGAGGATTTGTTAGACGTATTCTCCGATATTTTTAACCGACTTCAAAATTTCAAAAGAGGAGGTTATCAATTCGGTTGTATGTTTTTTTTTAATGTTTGTTAGTCCATAACTCCGTCATTTCTTAACCGATTTGGTAATTTTTTTTTTTTAATGGAAGTATATATATCCAAGTTAGTCCCGTTTTTGTCAAAACGCAGTTCTGATGATGCAATCCATTAGAAATTGAGGGAACTCCTCAAATCTTCAAGGCAAACATATAGTGATTTTTGTGTTTTTATCAACAAATCGAGCATTTTCATCCAAAAATGTAACATTTGATGAAGTGGAACTGCTGATGATGTTCAGAACAGAGCTTTTCAACGACGAAAATTTCACGTTTGGCGATTTGTCCTCCTAGCTGTGTTTGTTAAGCAAGTTCTATCTTCACGATTAATTTTTGTCATGCTCGATTTCTGATGGTGGGATCCATGAGGAATTGAGGGAACTCCTCAAATCTTAAGAGTCCGTATATAGCCGTTTGCTGAATTCGCTAAATTTTTTGAGGTCATATCTCATTCAATATTCGTTTTCCTAAAGATTTTATTGTATAATATGAAAGATTGTTTCAATTCAAGTTGAATAAGTGGAAAAGTTGTTTAGATTTAGCTCTCAATTTACTATATTTTGGCTCAGTCCAACAGCTGTTTTCTCAATTTTCGCTCGGAGACGTGTAAAACGAGTTAGATTTGAAGAACTATTTGATTTCAAACCGACATGAAACAATTAAATCTATATGGGATTGATAGTCTTCTTAGGAATAAGTGGAAAACATTTTATAAGTTACATATTAAATTGTTAAGTAAAACCGTATTTCCATGCAACAACTTTTTAGTAAAAACACACGAAGAATCGCCAGTTTTTTTGGCCATTTAGCACATTATTTCAAATATATAAAACCATAATAAGAAACTCCAGTTCAAACGCTACTCGTTCATATAAAAATATATGTATATGTAGAAGTAAATTTCGGGATAAAAAATATTTCTAATCACCCTAAAATTCGTAATAAAACACCGTGCACGACGCTCGATTCCGCAGTCGCCGCCAAGCGGTTCGAGGGAACGGTCACGTCGCTCGTCGATTTCAAGGTCACGTAGCTACGGGCGCATGGGCTAGCGGGAATTATAGCGCGATGAGGCAGTCTTGATCATTGGGTAAGTAATGCTTTTTGTTACATTTTACTTTTTATATGAAATTGCATTATGCATTTGTACTAACTGATGGAAATATTTTCATTGTACTATTAACATTTTTGACCTATGTTCCATAAAAGGAGGTTCTTAATTAGTCTTCATGTTTTATCTATGAGGGCGTATATTTTTTTTTCACCTATAGTATCAATTAATACGACTCATATAGAATAATAATTTTGTTAAATAGTGTTATTAATTAGATGTAACGATTTTTTTAAATCTGACCGAGCAGCAATGTACGCAGTCCAACTTATTTTGACATAACAAGTTTGTTTACTTTGTCTGTTATAACTTTTAGAAACTGAACTTTTTCCCATGATGTTTTTGTTTGATAAGAACAATCAGGACTTAGCAACTTGACTTAATTAATTAAGCAAACTAATTTAAACACTGACAAGACGCATCGGTACGTTAATTATTATGGGTGCAATACAATACGTGCTTAATTATTATGTATGAAAAAGAAAGAACTTTATTTCCTAAATAAATTAATGTAAATAGGTTCCCTAGGTCCAATCTTAATCTCCATTACGCCCGTATAAAATTTACACACTGTATATACATTAAGCAATAATTCTAAAAGTACGTCATCGAATTTTCATCATCATCAGTATATACGTCCCACTGCTGGGCAGATACGTCCTCTCATGAATTAGTTGGACTGTTCAGGTTGTTATTTTGCTGTTTCTTAATTTTGGCAGCCGTTTGTAATATTTCCGATTTACAGAATCTTATTCTCATTGCCTTTATCTGTGTGATATAAATTGCTTCCTGCTGTCCTGATGCTACTTTTCTGGCCTTTTTAGTAATTTCTGGTTTTAACCATATTTTTGCAATTTTACCTAACATCTGCTTCGATGACAGGTCCCAACACATATCCGTCAGCAACAATTGATCATATTTGAACAATTACTGCAATGGGAGTCTGATTTTATGGGTATCAGCTTTCTTTTTAAAGGCTAAAGTTAAAATCGGCTGCCAGGATAACACGGTTTTCCTCACAAAAAATGACGGTATTTCTGCTTCTTCTTTTGCACCTTTGATAATAATTTCTGCTGTGTTATTTCACCACTTGTATAGAACTTACGCTTTTAAAGAGCTTATTGTTTTGCGTCTTGTTGGTGATTTATGACCTAATAGTGATAATATTTGCTGAAGTTGTTTGATCTTTCACTTTAGTTGTGGACGAACGGTGCAACATGTTTTATCTCCATACCTTTTTATCGCCCATCTTTTTCTTGCTCAGATTCTTACTATTCATGTCGCTAAAGTAGTAAACTATAAAACAATATTTATAAATTGATTGGTTTTATTATTTTAGATTTAAGTATGGCACCTAGGAAGTAAAACCGTTCATTTGGTAAAGTAAAGAAAAAGAAATATGTTGTGGTCCTAAAAGATTAAACCCAGACTATAAAGAAATCAGCGCAACGCTGGAATCTGGAAAGGTTAAGTAATTATTCTTATTTATCTGTTGATGAAGCTTATTATCCATCCATCCATATCAGCCCTAGGACGTCCACTGCTGGACATAGGCCTCCCCCAATTTCATGGGGGGTAAATGCCATAATCGCCACGCTTGGCATGCGGGTTGGCGATCGCAGTATCTCCACCGCCACTCTAGGAATGCTGCTGCCCATTCCCCGGTGGTCTTGGTCGTAGTTTAAGGACAAGCTTATTATGCTTTAGGCAAATTAAAATGATTATTTTTCTAGGATGTGCAGTAAAATGAAAATGTCGAACCCGATAAAGACCAAGGCACCACAGACCAGTAAACATGCCATATCGGGTATGGTGTTGAAGTTTGGCTGGTCAAAAGATGGGGCTATTGCTGAGAGGTCCGGATATAACAGTGCTTCTACACGTTATCGAGGCAGGCGATGACCATCCAATAGCGATTAACCTTATTCAAGTAAAAATAAAATGTACCTACATTTCTAAATTACCTGGTATTTTATTTCAACACCTACACTAAAACCAAGAAACGAATAAGTCAGGTAAAAACTATTCACCTAGAACTTGATAACCTGGAAACTGAAAACTCTAACAGTAATTCATTATCGACCGAGTGAACGAAAGCGAATAAGGTCTCCGTTTCAGCTTGGACAAAAATGCTTTTGTATGTCTGTCCGGATTTCCGGCTGTTCTCCTCTAGAGATCCCATTTCTCAACCGATTCTCGTGAAATCTGGTGAGCAGGTTTGGTAATTATATATTATTTCTCAAGCAAGTTAAAAAAAAAATCAAATACAACAGACAGAGTTATGCAAAACGACAGACTCGGAGGGGTAGGCAAGCTTTTTCCATACACACTTTTTCTTCGTTTATGTTTGCGCTATAGTTATTATTTTTGGTCAATATGTTTATTTTTCTGTTAGCTACGACTTGATGTTTATTAGTTTTATTTAATTATTTTTTTGTATTTTTTTATTATTATTATTTTGAAATAAAGCAAAATTTCAACATCAGGTTCTGCGTATATCCAATATGTAGAAGCAAAAAATAAAATAAAATGATTTAGTGCCGAAACTAACGAATAAAACTTGCACAACGTTTGTATGGAGAAGGCCTTGCCCTACCCTTCGCCTAAAATGAATTCTGAATTTGTAGTAATTACATAAATACATTATAATGAACGATACAGTTTTAAGTTACCTGACATTTTATTTAAATACATAAACATACAAATATTAAGAAACGAAAAAATCTGATAGAACGGTTAAAGTATCAACACTACTCTACGCCGACCTAGCCGCCTCGCTCGACCGCCACTACAACACCTGCGCTGGCGCGCTTGGAGACGGGTAATAATACCTAGAATCGAACTTTTTCCGGGCCGATACGGACTCTTAAAGGCAAACATATAGTGATTTTTGTGTTTTTATCAACAAATCGAGCATTTTCATACAAAAATGTGACATTTGATGAAGTGGAACTGCTGATGATGATCAGAACAGAACTCTTCAACGACGAAAAGTTCACGTTTGGCGATTTGTCCTTCTAGCTGTGTTTGTTAAGCAAGTTCTATTTTCAC
The DNA here is from genome assembly GCA_905163555.1 of Notocelia uddmanniana. NCBI lineage: Eukaryota > Metazoa > Arthropoda > Insecta > Lepidoptera > Tortricidae > Notocelia > Notocelia uddmanniana. The sequence goes on from LR991077.1 coordinate 14,195,381, forward strand.
GATTGATTTTTGTCATGCTCGAGTTCTGATGATCTATCTAAGAGTGCACCATCTAAGTATAATAATCTTTTACCGGCCTCCCCCATTGAAGTCGGTTTTTTTTTCTTAAAAATTATTATTTCCTTGTATAATACAAAGATGCAAAATACAAAAATAATTTTTTTTAATAATAATTTCCGATCGCCTTTTTTCCAGTCACTTGATTTTCCACTGGTACAATTTCTTGTGCGTATATTTAACCTTTTGAAAAATTTCTCACACGCATAGTTTCTGTGTTGTAACTTTTCACCGAAGAAAATTTGAATATACCTATTATATTTTTAGTGTGTCACTCCATATGGCACTGTTTAGGGGAGGCCTCTATGTCCAGCAGTGGACGTCTTTCGGCTGATATGATATTGATGATGATGACGTCACTCCTGGCTATGAAGTGGCAATTACCGCCCGCCCACTACGCGCGCGTAAAAGCCCCACTTCCTATCCAGGGGGAGACGTAAAATTTTGTACTTACCACGGGTCGTCAGATAATCGATAAATCGTCAGATAGCATATATATCGCCCCGTCCTTGCCTCGCTTATCGCTTTATACCGCTTCGATATCGCTTTCGGCTCGGGCGTCAGATTCCTGCGATCTGAGACATTTGTTTTACCGCCCTAGGTATATGTACTATATATATATAGGCCAGGCATAGGCAGCGGTGACCGCTTACCATCCAGGCGAGCCGTGCCTACTCTTGTTTGCCACCGACGTGGTATATAAAAAAAAACTAGTCCTGATGGGGATTACGCAGGTTTTCTCACGATGTTTTCCTTCACCGAAAAGTTAGTGTAGTAAATATCAAATGATCCTTCTACTTCAACTTACGACCTCCATATGTGGTGACAGCAATGGCATTCATCGATGACGTTTCGGTGACAGTGATATATATTACGGCCGACGCGATGAGGGACAGGAGATATTGCCAGTGCATGTCGCTCCCACGTGCGATTGTCTATGCTTACATCTCTTTTACGGATGAGAAATAGTAATGTATCTATAATATGATCTGCCACAATGAATGAAATTTTGATTTGAAAAAAAGAACGAACTTTGCCCGACTGAGACCAAAAAGTGCCAAATGTACTCCAATTAACAGTACCTATTATAAAGCGATTGAGCAAAATTGCAATAGTAAGTAATAATTTTCTTTTGAGAATATAATCTATTAGAAAATATCCGCTTAGATTAAAACGGCTAATATGATATTTTGCGACAAGTAAAATATACGCCTAAGAAATTATACGTGCAGATAATCAAGTGACAGGAAAAATAGGCCATCGGAATTTTTTATACAAGAAAAAATAAATATGAAAAATGGCTGTCGGAAATTTTTATACAAGAAAATACAAATACTGGAAAGAAAGGCGAACGGATTTTTTTATACAAGAAATAAAAAAAAATCGGAAAATGCATCTAACAAATCCCTTCTGTACACTTGGAAGGTAAGCATGTGACATCTCCAAAATTATGAAATGTTCGATCTCAATATAAATCTGATCTTAAAGTTTATTAGGTTAACTCAATGTTTAAAAAAAGTGCTTTAATATCAGCCATTCGTGGTTATAATAATCTTCCCACTCATATAAAAGCATAGAAGATAGAACTTTTAAACAGACACTAAAAAACTGATTAAGGGATGATTCACAGTAGACCGTTCCGTGTCTGGGCCGGCCCGTTTTATATGACAGCAAACGCAACGGCCGGCGTATTTCTCTAGAAGAAAACGGGCCGGCCCGGACACGGAACGGCCTACTGTGAATCATCCTTAATAGGTAAGGCCTACTATAATTTAAAATAATTTTATACTAGTGAATTGTAAATAGATTTTAGGACCAACATTGAAATATACCCATAAGGTTAAAGGATGATTCTCAGTAGACCGTTCCTTTTCCGGGCCGGCCCGTTTTCTATGACGGCAAATTCTCTAGAAGAAAACGGGCCGGCCCGGACACGGAACAGCCTACTGTGAATCATCCTTAACTGTTGAAACATATTTGCATTTGCACCATCTTTGTACCGACAAAACCAAAATATAACACAAAAGGCTCGACTAGCGGTTCACAAAGGAGTGCTTGTTCCTACACTAATGTATGGAAGCGAGACTTGGGTATGGCAGAAAAAGCATGAGAGTAGACTGAATGCGGTTGAAATGAGAGCGTTAAGAAGTATGTGTGGGGTACGTTTGTGTGATCGGATAAAAAATAGTGTGATAAGAGAAAGATGTGGAATAGAAGATGATGTAGTGACTAGGGTTGAGGAGGGTATGCTTCGGTGGTTTGGGCATGTAGAGAGAATGAGTGAAAGTAGAAATGACTAAGAGTATTTACGGTCAGGAGATGAGTGGTAGGATCGGAAAGGGACGACCAAGGCGAGGTTATCTAGATCGAATTTCGGCGATACTGAAAAAGGGCCAGGTCAGAAGTACCCGCAACCGACGAGCATGTATAAGAAGATGTATGGATGTGATTGAAGCGAAAGAAGTATGTAAGGACCGTAGTATTTGGCGTTTTTTGGTCTCTGCCTACCCCATGGGATAACGGCGTGAGTTTATGTATGTATGTTGTACCGACACAGTTTTATACATCATACATTAAAGATTTTCTATTTTATTCTCTTCTTACTACAAAGGGTGGCAAACATTGCAATCTTCACCTAGGACACCGTTTCCGAACCTGGGGGTGATTACCCCCGTGGGGCTAAGCAGCCATTCTTGAAGGTAACAGAGTTGGTAGCGAACCCGGGAACATGGGATACAATTTTTGGCTTTACTATTTAAAGATAATAACTATAACAAAAAAATTGGAAAAACCCAGACACTTTCATTTCAAAGCTCAATACCTCAAAAACGGCTGAACAGATTTTCATGAAATATAACTAAGAACACTCGGGATAAAATTATCTATGACACAAAAAACTTAACATAAATCGGTTTATCCGTTTGGGAGTTACGATACCACAGACAGATACACAGATACATAGACAGACACGTTAAACTTATAACACCCCTCTCATTTTGCGTCGGGGGTAAAAAATATAGGGGCGTAAGGAGCCTATTAAGCACTAACTACAGAAACTACCGCGAGTACACTAAAGCGGAAAGACAATAATGTTTAAGAAAAAAACAGGCTTCAATGGGGGAGGCCGGTGAAAGATTATTATACTTAGATGGTGCACTCTTAGATTCCATACAATAAAATAAAAATGGATATAAGTATGTTTATAATGGTAGAAGACTAAGTACCCTCAATTCCTCATGGAATCATGGAAAAACCTTGCTTGCTTGACAAACAAAACGAAGAGAACAAATTGCCAAACTTGAACTACGCGTCGTTGAAGAGTTCCGTTCTGATCATCATCAGCAGTTCCACTTCATCAAATGTCACTTTTATGAATGAAAATGCTTGATTAGTTCATGAAAATACTAAAATTACTATTTGTGTGCCTTTCATATTTGAGGAGTTCCCTCGATTCCTAATGGATCCCATCATCAGAACTCGAGCATGACAAAAATCAATCGTTAAAATAGAACTTGCTTAACAAACACAGCTAGAAGGACAAATCGCCAAACGCGAACTTTTCGTCGTTGAAGAGTTCTGTTCTGATCATCATCAGCAGTTCCACTTCATCAAATGTCACATTTTTGTATGATAATGCTCGATTTGTTGATAAAAATACAAAAATCACTATATGTTTGCCTTTAAGATTTGAGGAGTTCCCTCAATTCCTCATGGATCCCACCATCAGAAATCGAGCATGACAAAAATTAATCGTGAAGATAGAACTTGCTTAACAAACACAGCTAGGAGGACAAATCGCCAAACGTGAACTTTTCGTCGTTGAAGAGTTCTGTTCTGAACATCATCAGCAGTTGCACTTCATTAAATGTTACATTTTTGGATGAAAATGCTCGATTTGTTGATAAAAACACAAAAATCACTATATGTTTGCCTTTAAGATTTGAGGAGTTCCCTCAATTTCTCATAGATCCCATCGTCAGAACTGCGTTTTGACAAAAACGGGACTAACTTGGATATATATACTTACAATCAAAAAAATAATTTTCCAAATCGGTTAAGAAATGACGGAGTTATGGCGTAACAAACATTAAAAAAAAAAAACAAAAAAAAAACATACAACCGAATTGATAACCTCTTCTTTTGAAATCTTGAAGTCGGTTAAAAATAACCTATTAACAGAAGTAAATTAATATTAGTGTTTTTATTATACCTATGATGAAACCCGTTCTTTTACCATCTAAGATTTATATAACCACAATTCATCTGCAAATTCATTAATTGACATTTTAGTTTTTAATAGTTTGAAGACAATTAATTGAGGATATCTAAGTCGATAAAATATTGAGACTGGTTTTTTAGCAATTTTGGCTATTAATTTATATTTAATGGGACTTAAATGTTCTAGACTTGGATATTTCCGGGATTGTATTGCTAATTTGAGGATTATAGGAAACTTGATCACTTTCATTAGAATGGACATTATATTATAAGTCGTATGAAGATGTGCCTACAATGTTATATTCACAGTTAACCGCGCGCTCTCCTCCCTCTACTCGTACCTCAAAAACGGTTAAGCGCATGAAAAACAATTTTGTTGGCAAATTTGTAGCAATTTTAATGTTCTAAAATTTATTTCTAGATGTTGACTTAATTAGAGTTATAGAAACCGAGATAATAGCGAACCTTTGACCTTGAATAACTTGCGGTCCAGATACGAGATTTTAAGAGACTTTGTTGAGACAACTGATGTAACGCTAAAATGAAGGTGTGTACAAGTTTTCAGCTTATTATCTCTCATTCAGCGGTTGTACCCCTGGACGATTCACACCAAACGGCCGGAGTTAGCGCGCACGCCACCAGAGTCAAAGGAATTCGAACCCACCATACAGAAGCTAGAGTTCGTATTCAAACGGCAGCGGCAGAGCCGGCGGCAGCCGACCGGCTGCCCGCAACCCATTCAAATATGAACTCTAACTTCTGTATGAAGGGTTCGAATTTCTTTGACTCAAGTGGGTTGCGCACCGACTCCAGCCGTTCTATGTAAATCGTCCATAATATGACTAGTATAGGTACCTATGTTGATATTGTGTTCCCGGTGGTGAGTAAAGTCGCCAGAATTCCCGAGGTTGGTACGTTGAGAGTAAGGCAGGTAAATCATACAAGGCTGCTAACAAAGAATACACTGGAAAATTATCCGTATTTACATCGATAATCGATAAAATAGGCCGGCCCGGCCCCAGTAAAAGTGTAACTGACGTAACGCGACCTCGGACGATATCGGCCGAAACGTAATCGATAGCTTTCCAATCACCGGCACTGTGGACGAAACGTTGTCTATTGCCAATCTATGGCCATTGGACTATAGTGCCTTTAGTCTAGTATGTATTTTTTTGACCATAAACGAAAACGAATGCGTTTGCGTTTAGTTTTAATTCTCAATTTTCACGGCTACGCGAACATCGCCCCAGGCGGCCTTCGGTAGTAATTATTTGTTGCCATATATACAAATTGAAACTATACTGGAAGGCGGTTATGAAGTCAATCCTGACACCTGTCATTTCCATACAGTTTATAACCTCAAAGTGACTTTTAGGTTATTAATTGTATGACAATGACAGAGTCAGGATTGACTTCTAACCGCTGGCTACTATAAACCCAAACGCGTTCGTTTGCGTTTATGTTTCGAAAAAATATACTAGAGGTACAGTAATATTTAACACGAGCATGTCTTTTTCCTTCTTGAAATGGATATGCTACCCTTGCCTAAATAGCCAGTAATAAAATATGCCAATAATGCCCTATCGCGATTTCATGTGCGGTCAACCGATTTGAAACTTTCGACATGTTTTTGTTTGTCTTGTTGAACTAAGTAAACATTTTACATTGTTCCTCCTTTTTTAACCGACTTCAAAATTTCAAAAGAGGAGGTTGTCAATTCGGTTGTATGTTTTTTTTAATGTTTGTTACTCCAGAACTCCGTTATTTCTGAAGCGATTTAGATTTTTTGATTGTAAGTATATATATCCAAGTTGGTCCCGTTTTTGTCAAAACGCAGTTTTGATGATGGGATCCATGAGGAATCGAGGGAACTCCTCAAATCTTAAAGGCAAACATACAGTGATTTATATTTTTTATCATCAACAAATCAAGCATTTTCATACAAAAATGTGACATTTGATGAAGTGGAACTGTTGATGATGATCAGAACAGAACTCTTCAAAGACGAAAAGTTCACGTTTGGCAATTTGCCCTTCTAGCTGTGTTTGTTAAGCAAGTTCTATTTTCACGATTAAGTTTTGTCATGCTCGAGTTCTAATGATGGGATCCATGCGGAATCGAGGGAACTCCTCAAATGTGAAAGGCATACATGTAGTGATTTTAGTATTTTTATGAACTAATCAAGCATTTTTTCATTAAAAAAGTGACATTTGATAAAGTGGAACCGCTGATGATGATCAGAACGGAACTCTTCAACGACGCATAGTTCACGTTTGGCGAATTATCCTCTTTGCTGTGGTTGTTAAGGAAGTTAGATTTTCAAGATAATCATTTGTCAAGCTCGAGTTCTGATGATGGGACCCATGAGGAATCGAGGGAACTCTTCAAATGTAAACGGCATAAATATAGTGATTTTAGTATTTTCATTAACAAATCCAGCATTTACATTTAAATTAGTGAAATTTGATGAAGTGGAACTGCTGATGATGATCAGAATGGAACTCTTCAACGACGCATAGTTCGATTGGCAATTTGTTCTCTTCGTTATGTTTGTCAAGCAAGCTAGGTTATCAAGACACATTTTTGTCAAGCTTGAGTTCTGATGGAGGATTCCATGAGGAATTGAGGGTACTTAGTCTTCTACCATTATAAACATACTTATAACCATTTTTATTTCATTGTATCGAATCTAAGAGTGCACAATCTAAGTATATTTAATAATCTTTCACCGGCCTCCCCCATTGAAGTCGTTTTTTTTTCTTTAAAATTATTGTATTCATATTTTAAGTAGTATAAGCATAATCATTGTAATAAGCATATTGGGAGATAATGAATCTCTCGCCTCGACAGGAGTTTGTTACGACATTTCTCCTCGGCAGTGGTCTTCTTTCTTCAGAAACGCTAGTAGGTTTCAACTTGTAACAAGTATGAATATATAGGCAGAATACATTTCATTTATTTGAATTACAACCTAAAACTACGACCAAGACCACCGGGGGATGGGCAGCAGCATCCCTGGAGTGCGGTGGAGATACTGCGATCGCCAACCCGCATGCCAAGCGTGGCGATTATGGCATATACCCCCCGTGAATATGGGGGAGGCCTATGTCCAGCAATGGATGTTCTTTGGCTGATATGGTGGTGGTGGTGGAATGAAATAAATGAAATGTATGCGTGCTACTTGCAGAATACATTTCATTTATTTGATTTATCTCGAGTGACCTAAATGAAGAACACCACACGAACGTATGGTTGGACGAGTACCATAAGTGTACTCGTATCGCACATACGAGTATGTACTCGTATATGTATTATTCTTATGCTCAAATATCGTAACTGTTTAATGAGGCTATTAGAACGTGGCCATAATGTGTTAATTTTATATAATTATTTTATTTGGAACGTGCTACCGTGAGGTCCATATAGTACAGTTGGCATCAAATATATCTGGGAGTACGGTTGCAAATATCTGAACACGACTTTACTGTTCACTGTTCAGATACTTTTGATCACCTTGAAGAGTACAGAAATATCTGACGGCAACTGTGCATACATTTCGTGTCGATTCCAATGTTTCTTATTTCAACTGATGCAGTTGCTTGACTCGAATTCAACAATATTCATATTTAAGAAGGAAACTATTTAAGGCATACGATAAATAAATAAATCCATTCGAAAACATAAATGCGAAAATGGGAGCCAAGTTCAATAATGCAATGCGTGGTTCGACTTGGTGTGACTTCGCCGACAAAAGAATTGAGATCTAAATGAGTGCTAAGTTCCGTAGATTATCCTGATATTTATTTATTAAGAACACAACATTCTAAAATAAATTAGAAACCAAAAGTTCTTATTTTCTTTGCTACAACAATGTTTGCTATTTAAAAGTATATTTTTGACGATCCTATTGTGAGTTTAACTAGATATCATCCTCCTAGCGTAATTCCCAGTACAGTTGCATCCTGAAGGATGCCTGGGGTCCGCTACCTAATCCCAAGAATTGGCGTAGGCACTAGTTTTTACGGAAGCGACTGCCATCTGACCTTCCAACCCGAGGGGGAACCTAGACCATATTGGGATTAGGCTTGTCAAGTGAGTGGGTAACTTGACTGTTAGAGGTTCTCAAGCCGCCCGGAGGCCTCTAACTTGGCTTAACGACTGCTATCATAGACAGCAACCGGGATCAACGGCTTAACGTGCCTTCCAAAGCACGGGAGCGCTCAGTTAGTGACCACTCAAAGGGGTCACCCATCCAAGGACTGACCTCGCCCGACATTGCTTAACCTCGCATACCGCACGCGGTACGCGGGCGCCGCTGGGCCACGAACGCTCCTGAATTTAACTAGATAATAATTTCTTAATTTTGACATAATACCTTGTATGTGAAAACCAGTCAAGTCAATTTTTTTAGCTTAATTTTATCCTAAGTTATCTGTTTTGTGTAAATAATTCAAGAGGGCAAATTTAAGAGGTTACTTTTCAATAGTAAACATTATAGTAGCAGAAAAAAATAAGAACTTGTTTTTTAAATTTGTTTTAGAATGTTGTGTTCTTGATAAATAAATACCAGAATATGGCAAATGCTACGACTACGTTTAAGATAATTAAAACAATAACTCACCAATAGTCCTCTCCAACGTGTAAATGTCAATTATGTCCTTATATCACTTCACTTACAGCACTGACACTTCACATTATCTGATCACTAATCATCCAAAATAATAATCATAGTAGTAAAACAAGATAAATATAGCTACAGCGTAAAGTGCAAATTTTATATATATGTAAAAGAAGTCTTTGAGGAATTCCCAGATTTTCTGGGTTACACCCTTTTCCTGTGGCGCGCTCTCTTGCATTTAAGTATTACTTAGCCAATCAACCTGCGAACAATAACAAAAAACCAAATTTAGGATTTGTTCAAATAAATAAGCAAACACTCAAATAATATTTGTGACTGTTTTTAAAGATTTAGTAATAGTTTGAAAAAAAAAAATGATTAGGATTTTAGTAACGGTTAAATTTTAGTGACGGTCCAAATAAATTTAGTGACTGTTCGAATAAATTATGTGACTGTTAAAACTGATTTTGTGAATAATTTGTCTAATTGTTCAAATAGGTACATTTAGTGACTGTTTGAATAAATTGAATGACTGGTTAAATAAATTCAGTGTCAATCGAAAAAAAAAACTGTCAATCCAAATAAGTGTACTTCATACTTAGTAATTATTCAAGTGAATTGACTTTTCGGTTTAAGCGAATAGATATGAACTGTCAGCTTAAAGTTATCAAGTGGTTGTTCAAATAAATTAAAGTGGTGGATACAACATAATTATGTGCTCGAATTTAAATGACTTTAAATTTAGCTTTTAGACTGCAGGTTTTGCGATAAATTTCGATGAAGCTTAAGAGAGTAACACCTTCTATAATTCCAATTCTAGTACTAATTAATGTGGCGCGGTATGGATTAATTACTGCATTTTTATCGCCCCGCTTCCATGCATCCCGCTCTAATAAGCTGATGATGATTGTAACGTGTCAAATTTAAGTTGGGTAGATGTAGATCTCCGTTGCCGTTCAGGGGGATAATGCTGCCGGTATCACCTTGCCTGCTGGGGAACTTTGATCCAGGTGCGATGCGGAACTTTAAGTATAGTCATTAGTTCTAAAAAAAGTTAAAGTTGTTTATTCTTCAATTAAGGCATATTATATGCACCTATGAATATCAATGAGCTACCACCGGTTTGGAAAAATAAACCTTTGCCACGAGAAGAACCGCCGTAAGAAACTCGGCGGGGTGTCATTTTTAACCGACTTCAAAACAAGGAGGAGGTTCTCAATTCGTCGGAATATTTTTTTACAAAACATTGTACATCGTATAGTTTAATATAAAATCACAGTTCATTTATTTATTAATGTTTTTATATTTTCTTATTAAAAACAAAGTTGATTTCTTAAAATGATTTGTAAACTAATATTAATAATTTATACCATAAAAATTGACTTCAATTTTGTACTTCGATATGCCACACACATAACATTTTTACATATCCTTCACACTTCACCAACTGCTTTGAAACAAAAAAAGAATGATCAAAATTGGCCAACGTGGTCAAGAGTTATCAGGGAACATACATACATAAAAAAAAACAAATATGCAGACGAACTGAGAACCTCCTTTCTTCTATTGAAGTCGGTAACAACACTAAACCCACAAAAAAAATCTGTTGACACTACTATCATTGGCTCTACTGTCATTTTTAACCGACTTCAATTTTTTCCAAGATCCCTTCATCAGATCCAGAATTAGTGACAATGGGACCAACTAGACAACATACCCTTTCAAACAAACAAAGAATTCTTGAAATCGGTTTTCTAGTCTCCGAATACTCGGTGAACATACTTACATAAAAAATAATAATAAATAAAAATATATTCCAACGAATTGAGAACCTCCTCCTTTTTTTTTAGGCGTTTAAAAAGAATATGCCTCCCCCTATACCCATGGTCTCCATAACGCTGGCCGCCTTACCTCCCTGTTTGGCTAGAGTACTTACACTTATAATAGCCGAACTATAAAACGATAAGTTATCGATTGAATTTGCTTTACGTGACCGCGTATTATAATAGTTTATTATGTATATGTAACATTCCTAATTTTATTGTGCGTAAAATTGAAAATAACCTCGATACAAGGCCTATGACGTCACAGTTTTAACTGTTACCTATATCGTAGGCAATGCACCTAAATTACAGCATAAGAACCGTGCCAGAATGGTAATGGACAACTTTATCTAAATATATAAAAGAAGAAACTGACTGACTGACTGACTGACTGACTGACTGACTGACTGACTGACTGACTGACATATCAACGCACAGCCCAAACCGCTGGTCCTAGAGATTCCAAATTCGGCACGTAGGTTCCTTATAAGGTCTAGGGGTGCACTAAGAAAGGATTTTTCAAAATTCAACCCCTAAGGGGGTGAAATGGGGGTCCGAAGTTTGTATGGGAAAACAAGATTAGTTGGACTATTTTATTCGAAACTTCACAGGAGTATTTCTAAAGATAAATGAGTAAATACGTGTTTCAGGTTTTTTGAGAAATCAACCCCTAAAAGGGGGAAATCTGGTGACAAATTCTGAAAATCGATATGGGTATTGTTTTTATGATATACCGGGTCGCTGATAACGAAAACAACAATGATTTTAAAATCTCACGTGGAGGACGTGAAATACCATCCCCTCTGTTGGGGTGCGAGTGGGATGAAATGTCTAAATATTAATATGGGTGTCGTTTTTATGGTTTTTTGGGACGTTAATTACGAAAATGGCATCGGTTTTGTAATTTAATATTGTGGACATAAAAAATTTTGAAAAGTTGTGCCAAATTTCAAGAAATAACTGACTGACTGAGTGACTGACATATCACCGCACAGCGCAAACTGGTGGTTCTAGAGATTCCAAATTTAGTATGTAGGTTCCATATAAGGTCTTGAGGTGCATTAAGAAAGGATTTTCCAAAGTGAAATGGGGGTCCGAAGATTGTATGGGGAATCAAGATTAGCTGGATTATTTTATTCGAAACTTCACAGGAGTATACGATAAATGAGTAAACATGTGTTTCAGGTTTTTTGAGAAATCAACCCCTAAAAGGGGGAAATCTGGTGACAAATTCTGAAAACCGATATGGGTGTTGTTTCCATGGTTTATAGAGTCGCTGATTACGAAAACAACAATGATTTTAAAATCCCACGTGGAGGACGTGAAATACCATCCCCTCTGTTGGGGTCCGAGGGGGATGAAATGTCTAAATATTAATATTGGTGTCGTTTTTATGTTTTTTTGGGACGTTAATTACGAAAATGGCATCAGTTTTGAAATTTAATATTGTGGTCATGAAAACTGTTGAAAAATTATGCCAAATATCAAGAAATAACTGACTGACTGAGAGACTTACATATCACCGCACAGCGCAAACTGGTGGTTCGAGAGATACCAAATTTGGCATGTAAGTTCCTTATAAGGTCTAAAGGTGCATGAAGTGCCGTGAGTTCCCTATGAAGATACGACCTTTTTTGATTCTATGTATTGTAGATGGTTTTATTAATCAGTGCCGTCCGATACGATTTCGAAATAAATCGATATTTGAGCGTCCGAGAGGACTCTTAATAGGAATCCGAGGTACCTAAACTTTGAATAAAGTAACGCCCATATTAATTTTCTTCATTTCCGTCCCGATTTCGTTCAAAATCGATATCTGAGCGTCCGAGAGGTCCCTAATACGACTCCGAGGTAAAATGTGGAAAAAGTCGCAGTCATTGATTTTCTTTTTTTTTCGTCCCGATTTCGATCAAAATCGATATCTGAGCGTCCGAGAGGTCTTTTAATACGAATCCGTGGTAAAATTTGTGAAAGTGGCGTCCATATTGATTTTCTTCATTTTCGTCCCGATTTCGTTCAAAATCGATATCTGAGTGTCCGAGAGGTCTCTTAATACGAATCTGAGGTAAAATTTGTGAAAGTGCCGGCCATATTGATTTTCTTTTTTTTCGTCCCGATTTCGTTCAAAATCGATATCTGAGCGTCCGAGAGGTCCCTAATACGACTCCGGGGTAAAATGTGGAAAAAGTCGCAGTCATTGAATTCTTTTTTTTTCGTCCCGATTTCGATCAAAATCGATTTCTGAGCGTCCGAGAGGTCTCTTAATACGAATCCGAGGTAAAATTTGTGAAAGTGGCGGCCATATTGATTTTCTTCATTTTCGTCCCGATTTCGTTCAAAATCGATATCTGAGTGTCCGAGAGGTCTCTTAATACGAATTTCATTTTTATCATTTCCGTCTAGATTTCGTTCAAAATCGATATCTGAGCGTCCGAGAGAATTCTTAATACGAATTTAAGATAAAATTTGAAAAAAGTGGCGGCCATATTGACTTTCTTCATTTTCGTCCCGATTGTGTTCAAAATCGATATCTGAGCGTCCGAGAGGTCTCGTAATACGAATCCGAGGTATAAAATGGAAAAAGTGGCGGCCATATTCATTTTTATCATTTCCGTCCAGATTTCGTTCAAAATCGATATCTGAGCGTCCGAGAGAATTCTTAATACGAATCCGAGGTAAAATTTGGAAAAAGTGGCGGCATATTGATTTTCTTCAATTCCGTCCCGATTTCGTTCAAAATCGATATCTGAGCATCCGAGAGGTCTCTTAATGCGAATCTGAGGTAAAATTTGGCACTCCATTCATACCTATATGCAAAAAAGTTTAATGTTACTATATAGGCGTGTGGGGTATCTATGGATTTGCTTTTAAAAATGACATAGAGGTTTCGATATTTTTTCCATTTAAATCAACCTTCAATTCTTTTTTAATCGTATGGCATTTATTTACAAACCGTAAGATTTTCGAGAAGACTAGTACGGTTGCCAGTTTTTGTTGCACTTTTAGCACCACCCAGGGGTTCTGTGTATGGTAACGGTGGGTACTCCCTACGGACGCGGTGCAACTTCGACCCCCCTTTGTCAAGTGTGTGGGCAACTTGACTGTTAGAAGTTCGCAAGCCGCTCGAAGGCCTCTAACTTGGCTCTACGATTGCAGCTGGGATCAACGGCTTAGCGTGCCTTTCAAAGCACGAGAGTCAGTTAGTAACCACTCAAAGCGGTCACCCATCCAAGAACTGACCTGCGCCCACATTGCTTAACCTCGCACACCGCACGCGGTAGGCGGGTGCCGTTGGGCCACGAGCGCTCTAAATTCTTGATAGTTTGTGCCAAATTGCAATTCAATAGGTCCAGTAAAAGCAACTTGGTTGTAACAGACTAACTGACAGTAAGGAGTTCGAATGGAAGTGAGGCCAAATTTTCTTTTTGGATGCTCCAATGGTAACTGGCAAAACCTACCTAATAAATTTAATTGTAGGAAAAATAAATGTTACACATGATATTGAATTAGCCGTATTTCTGTACTTCAAAGGACCAGAGTTTATGGCCGCTGCGCGCTGTTAGGTCGTTTACAGACCTATTGGTGTTACTGTAGTACACAGATACTTTTACTAAGAGCCATTTCAGACATGCTTTTATTTCATCGGCCCTTTCCCCTTCGGCCTCTCGGAAATGTATGACAATAGTTTTCGATCCTTATTTTTGCCAAAATCAAATGAAATTCAACAGTTTGCCGGTTCTCAGAATGTATACTAATTTTTTATCTGTTCATCTGTTAATGAATCACAATCACCAAACTTCGTATAGCGAAACCCCAGAATGTAACAACTACTTTTCTGGAGACCGCATCTAAATCGGTTCAGCCAAACGCGAGATAATCGTGGACAAACATACGAACCTGTTTTTTGTAGACGGTTAAAAATTTCGCTTAGTACGCGGGCGAAGCCGCGGGCAAATGCTAGTGATCATATAAATACTTGTTTCTGCGTCAAAGAGTAAAACTTTTTAGTCGTTTATAAAGGCCATTTAAGTCTATTTTTGACAGTGACAAATACCAGTTTAAATTGTAATGCACTAAGCCTCTCACAGACTGGCGCGTCCTGGCCGCGGCGGTCAACAGTAATCTTGTCTTACTGTTCCTTACTCCTACCTTAATGCTCACGGACTTACTAAAACGTATTAATGAAATAGAGACAAAAGAACAAAGGGAAAAGCGTCTTACGACACGACGTAAGGACTTGCCGAATCCTGATATTACCAGGCTGAACGTGGTTAAGCACTGCGCGAGTTACCAGGCCGTTCTGCTATTTAATAAGTTGCCGATTCCATCAAAGTCACTTACTAACAGTTTTATTTTTAAAAAGAAATTAAGTGCTTTCTTGCTGGAGAAGTGCTATTACTCAATAGAGGAATTTTTAAATCGAAGCGTTTTTTTATGTATACATTGTTTTATTATTATTCACCTTATTTCTTTCTTTCTCTACAGTAAGATTTTTTACAATAAATTTATACAAGTAAAATATAAAAATATACATACAAAATATAAAAACATAAAAACCTAACCTAGGGTGCCGCCGGTAGCGAGGCGAACCTAAACCTCCGGACTATCCGCGCCGTGTCCAGGAGTACCACCTTTTCTATATTTGACCCTTGACCCAGCCATCTAACGAGAGTCTCTTGAGATGTTGGTCGAGACTCTTCGCTATTAGACCGTTCGCAGAGACGACTATCGGGACAATAATCGTTGAATCAACATCCCATATGGCGGTTACCTCGTGTGCCAAGTCTAGGTAACTGCTGACTTTGTCCTTCTCAGCTTTCACGAGGTTCTCGTCATGGGGGATGGTGATGTCAACGAGTACTGCCTGCCTTATTATTATTATTGTTATTTTAATTTATTTGAAATTGGTTTTGATTCCATTTTTATCGTTTATCCTTTTTAATTTAATTTGACTTGTTACTTCATTTAATTATTATTTATGAATATCTCTTAATTTTAAATTTATTATGTTAATATTTAATTATAACTTTTGCATTTCAAACACAATGCATATTATTCGTGAATAAATAACTAATGACTAATTTCTTTAGCTGTCAAATATACAATTGACCGCCACCGCACGCCGCGCCAGTGTGATTCAGGCCTTATCGACCGCTCAGCGAAATTATAATTTCGAACTGTATTAAAAATTTTAAGAAGTGGTCGGGATTTTAACCCACAAGCCCTGGAATCCGTCCATAGCTGTTTCCAACTGAGCTACCGCGGGTTGAAAGATTCGTTACCAAGAGCAATCTCTTGGTAACGAATCTTTCAATCAGTACACTCTTCTAATTAAGCCTTAGGGAGGCTTGTTAGCGACATCATTGAGAATCGTTGGTAACAATGTCCTGCCCCATTCCCCCTGGTCATTTCCCGGGGCCCGGGGTGATTGGAGAGTTGTTGTAAAAATAGCGCCTCATAGACATACTTATAGCAAAAGTGACCTGTTGCTTGGGAAGGACAGAAATGGTCGATCTATGAACCTCTTCACCTCTCAGATTTTTTCATTTAAAACATCAGACATTTAATACATTATATTCTCCATAATGACTGTAGCATAACTTTCCTACTGAAACTATTTGAAACAATACTACTTAGTACAAAATACTATAATTAGAAAACTCAAGTCAGTTCGATTTGATTCTAAGGCTGTGTTTACACGTGCGTAAAAACTATCAACAGAAATGGAATTAGATTAAACCTGAACTTTGTTTACGCATAGTTTTCATGTAGATTTAGGGGTCTAATTGTACTAGGTTAGACATGTACTTTATGGGCCAGCTTTTAAAAGAGAAGCCCTCTTTGGGTCTGATTTAGGTACGCATCTCGTACAGTTCTGAGAGTCAAGACGGGTATCTAATTATGTACATTTTTTTTGTAATTAATTGTCAAATAGATTTTTTACTGGTTTAACATGTGAAACCTTAAAAGTTGGATGCTACTGTGTGAACCATATTTTTAGCTTGAAATGCACAGAGCGCGGCACAGTATCGTTGCGCGGCAGAGGCGGTTTTGCGATAAAGCGAACGCGGTGCGGTAGCACGGTAGTGCGGAGTCGGCATGTGTGACATATGAAGCAGTAATCGACCGTCGACAGTTTCGGAAAGATCAAAAATGGAAAACCGCCTCCGCGCCGCGCCCGCTCTGTGCATTGCGAGGGATACAGATAGAAAAACAAAAGTCGCTTTTCTGTGGTCACTAGTTGAGAGCTTAAATGCATTAATAAAAGCCATTTACTTGGATAAGAATCCAACCAAAATTAGGCTTTATAGCCACTATATATGGCATGTGCGAACATCACAGGAAAGCCACAAAACTTAAATCTGTATATGACGCACGAGGTAAGAGGTTATTTCAATCCCAAACTTAATTGGCTTAAATTCCAATCTCCGGGATTTTAGTTCAAACATCATAGTTTGTATTAAAGTATGCTTAAAATCACTTCATCATCATCATCATATCAGCCGAAAGACGTCCACTGCTGGACATAGCCACATAGGCCTTCCCTAAAGAGTGCCACAGTGACCGGTCCTGCGCCACCCGCATCCAGCGGACTCCCGCGACCTTTACCAGGTCATCAGTCCACCTTGTGGGGGGCCTACACACGCTGCGCCTTCCAGTAGGTACGTGGTCGCTACTCGAGAACGTTTCCGCCCCAACGGCCATCGGTTCTACGAGCGATGTGCCCCGCCCATGCGCGAGTCCGATTCGCACTTGGACGGTTTTTTTTAAGTTAGACATTTTAAATAGATAATGTCATCTATTCGACTCGCAATGATGTCGAAAAGTAGCGGATTTATATATTTTCCGCGAGTAGGCTATTCATAATTTACCGCCTCTGCTGATCGAAAATTCGATACCACGCATTTATGTTGGACAGAATGAAAATTTTGCCTTTTTTTCCGCCCTAGGCCAACTAAGTATATCGGTAAAACCACCGCTGCGAATATTTCCTGAAGTTTTCTCGCTTGTGTAACCTCATCTTTAGAGCAGTTACGACAAAATTGCACACTTAAAGTGCGACAAAATTGAACGCCATGTTACTACAGAATCGTTCGGCAATCCGCTTTTACTTTTTCGTTGTTTTATAAATACATTTTTCTTTTACACGTTTACAATAACTACGAGTATAATGTAAGAATTTAATGTATCTATTATTGCAGCACAGACTTTCTATAAAAACGTCATAAGGGGTAACGTTACCAACTACTGACATGACAACTCATATGTGAATGTATTAAGTATTATAATAATAACAAACTTAAAAGTTTGACGACCTGTTTAGCCTAGTTGGTAGTGACTCTGCCTCCGAAGCTAGAGGTCCCGGGTTCGAATCCCGGCCAGGGCATTTATTTGTGCATTTATCACGGATATTTGTTCTTGGGTCTTGGATGTTTTCTATGTATTTAAGTATGTATTTATCTATATAAGTATGTATATCGTCGTCTAGTACCCATAGTACAAGCTTTGCTTAGTTTGGGACTAGGTCGATTTGTGTAAGATTGTCCCCCAATATGTATTTATTATTATTATTATTTATTATAAGAAAGACTAATGTTGTAACTATTAAAATGCCTGTATTTGGGAAGGAACTGGCTCTTGAGACACAGGGAAACCTAGTTTGAGAGCCGGGGCTGTACTTAACACTGTATATATATGCTATAGTTGCAATAAAGTTGCTATAAGTATTAATGCACGGCATCCCAAATATTCCAAACATCTTAATACAAAAAACGGGTGAATGTCAAACCTTATCTAATATTTTTCTAGTAAAGTTACACATTTTTCACTTAAAATACAGTGAACGAAAGCATCTCAGTCCTTTAACTGAATAAATCATCTAAATAATTAAGTAGCAATTTTCAAGTACTTGGTTATAATTAAGTATGTACTCAACCATAACATGATTACACATTTTTGGCACTAAACGTTAGTAAACTTGTAGGCTAACCAAAAGTATCTTAAGCTTTCAAATTACCCGAATAATTTAATTAGGAACTTTGTAACACTGCTTGAAATTTAACAAATAAAATGTCACTCAAACCAATTTAGTTACTTTTTCCAAACATGCTGTATATTTTTTTATACAATTTCCTAACAACTTAGTTTCTGCCGCATTTTTCTACCTATCACAGGATTAGTATAAACAATTACAATCAAAATTGTTTTATGACACATTTTAGTAGAAATTTTGCACTTTTTCTAGCATTTTTCAATGAATGTGTGGTTTTAAAGAGTTTCAAGTAAATGCTCTTTGCACTAAATACTGGTTATCATGGCTTTTATAAAGAAAAATATAATCGTAATACGTAACTAAAAAATAAATAATTTCGTTCAAAAAAAATTATATCGATTTTTGTAAAAGTTTCTAAACTGATTTAGCCAAGTTACGTAAAACAAGCTGTATAGTTTTCCCAGGCTGCTACAACCCATAGAAATTTAGTAGCAATTAGTTACTAAAATTGAACACTCAATATCTTTGTAACGATGTTTGGTTAGGTTAGGTAAACGGAACTAAATTTCCTAAGCATATATATAAACATTTTGCACTAAACTAAACACAGGTTTGTATTATGCTACAGAGAATCTCAATCGAAAGATACGTAAGTAACAAATAAAATCTAATTAATCATTTCGATTGAAATTCGTTGCACCAATTTTTTAAAAATCTACAAGACTGACTTAGGTCAGCTAAAACCAACTGAAGTTTTCAATGCACCTTTTAGCACTAAACTGTTCACTGAACTATGTACCGACGCAGCCGCTTTCCTCGCGCCGCGCGCGCAACTGCCCGCGCATGCGCGAGAGACACGGTGACCACGGAGCGGGAAGAGAGAGAGGACAGTGTTGACGGCGTGATCGTTGCGTGTTTAGAAGGTTGTTGCATTTTGACTTGAGTATTAGCTATTGGTCAGGCGTCACATGACATGATCTTGTTTTGTTTATCGAGCGAGCGAAGCGTCTCCGTTTCAGCTTTCGACAAAAATTCTTTTGTATGTCTGTCTGTCTGTCCGGATGTTCCCCTCTACAGGTCGCATTTCTCAACCAATTCTCGTGAAACTTTGTGAGCAGGTTCGATAATTATATAGAATTTTTTTTCTAGTCAATTTTCGTAAATTTTTAAATTTGAAATAAAAAAAATGTTTTGGGAGGTCTACATACAGCTCACAGAGCCACTAATCATAGTTATTCTAAGCTTGTAATTGTCTTGAGGGTAGGCCTCTATATTCTAAACTGTGGAATGAACTGTCGCCTGCGGTATTTCCGGACCGATTCGACCTTCAAACCTTCAAGAAAAGAGCGTACTCCCATTTTAAAGGCCGGCAACGCACTTACTACCCCTCTGGTGTTGCGAGTGTCCATGGGCGACGCTAATCGCTTACCATCAGGCGATTCGTCTGCTCGTTTGCCACCTATGTCATAAAAAAATATATATACGTAAGGTTTACGGGCGTTGATCTAAATTTCATATTTCCAACTAATAATGACAGTTCTTAAAATCTAGTCTAGCTAGTCCCATACCAGTCTCATCCCTGAGCCTGCAGTCTTTTTAATGTCGACCCATCGAGCGGATGTACGAGCGTCACTTCTTTTGCCTGCAATCGGCCAGCTTTGACTTTATTATTTACTAGTTCCTTCGCGTGTAACCCATTATATAATAGAAATAATTGCTGTTCAATTGTTGTTGGCGCAGGCTTAAATATCGGTCACCCATACAAACTTCTAACCCCCTTTTCACCACCTAAGGAATGATTTCTGGAATAAAAACTATCCTTTATCCTTTCCTGGGACTCAAACTATGACTATACCAAATTCCATCTAAATTGGTTAAGCGATTTAAGCGTGAAGAGGTAACAGACAGACAGACAGTTACTTTCGCATTTTTAATATTAGTATGGATATGGATTATGAAAAACGCGGGAGTGCTCAATACTTAGTATGTATGAATGTACAAAAGTATTGAGCACTCCCGAGTTTTTCGGCGTTTTCGCGTACAAATATTAAAAATGCGAAAGTAACTCTGTCTGTCTGTCTGTTACCTTGCGATGATATACATATCGTCGCATAGTATTCATAGTACAAGCTTTGCTTAGTTTGGGACTAGGACGATTTGTGTGAGATTGTCCTCAGATATTTTTTAATTAATTTATAGTCATGGTTACCCTATCGTATTGCATGCAACGTGAAACTAGCCGCGCACCGCCGACTACTCACTATCGTTTCATTATATCCAATGTTAGTTTGTCGGTCGGTATAATCATTAAAATGTTAAATGTAATTGACTTTGTACAGATTAGTGCACACCATCAAAATGCTTGTGTAGGTAGTATAAAGGACATTACAGTTGTATAGACTCAAATTTAATTATTTTTCCAAAAGAAAGAAGACGTAAAAATATGTCTAATGATGAAAAACTAATCCAAATATATAAAAAAAAGTCACAACCGTTTTAATATTTTTTTTATTAAAAATGGGATTGCTTTTGGCCAGCATCTAGCCAGGGGGCAAAGATGAGGCCGATGATTTAACGAGCTCATCCAGAAGATGCCTATTCACTCGTGCCTTAAAAAGGTATGTTGCTAGTTAGAGAGAGATAGCGCTACAAATCCAAGACATTATAAACTTCTAGCGTCATTTTAAATGCCAATCGTTAAATTTTTATTTAATCGTATGGCATTTATTTACGAACCGTGTGATCATCGAGAAGACTAGTACGGTTGCCAGGTCAATATAAACGTACGAGTAAAAAAAAATTAAGGGTCGGCAACCGAACGCTTCTTCTTTAGCATATTTGCGTCCACTGCTGGACGTATGCCTCCTCCATGGATTGCCATTGTGTTCTGGACGTAGCAGTTCTCGTCCAGGTTGGCCCTGCCGTCTTTTTGATGTCGTCAGACCATCAGGCTTGCGGCCTTCCCACGCTACGGCTTATCGCTCGAGGTCTCCAGGACAGCACTCGTTGACTCCATCGGTCGTCGTCTCTTCGGCAGATATTACAAAAATTTAAAGGATTATTTTTTGTGCACAATTACACACACACTTATACACAAATACAGGGTAGGAATGAGTATACCGACAGATTTTAACCAACGATTCTAGTGCCTATTTGGACAAATAAAAGTGATATTAACATTGCTGGATAAAGCCAAATTTCCGAGATATTAATTTTATTCAGTAATTAACAAGTTAATAATTCTCAAGGGTAACACGCCTTAATTATGTGACGTGACGTCAATATCAGTCTTACCTAACATCTGCCATAATTTTAACTACGAATATTTTTTAAATAAA
This sequence comes from Notocelia uddmanniana, assembly GCA_905163555.1. NCBI lineage: Eukaryota > Metazoa > Arthropoda > Insecta > Lepidoptera > Tortricidae > Notocelia > Notocelia uddmanniana. Next base: position 14,217,428 of record LR991077.1, read on the forward strand.
AGTTGAGTTTTAACAGCAAAAAGTTTTCATGAGGTATTGAGAAATGAATGTTATGTCTAATGGTAGATAGCGATTGCTGTGTATCACACTAAGATACAATTAGACACTCATACTTTTGCGTAAGATATCTTTAATCAGAATCAGTAATACTCAAAAGTGATAAACATATTATTACTAGCTTGGTCTTTAGTTTTACTTTTATTCTCTACCAACGAGTCGGCAAGTGTGCACACTTTTTTTGGTGAATAACGTACTGGCCGTTAATCAGATTTTAAAACGTCGAGAGTCGTTCGTGAAGTTTTCTTTATCTATCACTCTTTAGATTAAGGTTTCGTTCACAAGAAAGTACTATCGTTAATTATTATTTTTTGGTTCCAGAGATTAAGTAAGTTAAAGAGGCAATTTTAGACCCAGGTTGATATAACATTATATACTCGTAATACCACCTGAAATCTATGGTTAAAGTTTGTCGGTATACTCCTTACCACCCTGTATACTTATAGTTACACAAATAGACCTAGCCCCAAACTAACCTAAGCTTGTACTATTTCATAGGTACTACACGACGATATAGATAGATACTTCAATGTATAGATAAAAACTTAAATATACTTATATAACATAACACCCAAGACTCAGAAACAATAATTCATGCTCGTCACACAAATCAATGCCCTGACCGGGATTCCAACCCGGGCCCACCAGCTTCGTAGGCAGAATCGACCAACTAGGTTTCAGTGTTCGACGGAGAGACTGTCCACAGTAACCCACGAATCATGGTTTTCCTATCGTATTGCATGCACTCCCGCGCAACGTGAAACTAGCCGCGTATCGCCGACCATTATATTAAAACTTAGAATACCACGTGATTGAAATTCCTATATTTAATATGCCGTACTCCCGTTCTCACTGGAGGAGGGATTAGTGTGAAATTGTACACCGCGGGCCCTAACAACCCGAAAGATTTCAACCACGTATTTTTGACGACACTACGAGTAAATAATGTTATATCAACATGAGTCCAATTATTTGTTTTAAATAAACTACAATTTCTGTACAAAATAAATCAAATTAATTGACCGCTTCTTTGTTAACAAATCTTTACGTGACTTACCAAATTTACAAATGTTTTGAAGACAAGAAGTGTCATGTCATAAAAGTAGTAGGTGGCTATGTCACGCCTTTAGGGTGTGTTAGACTTGAGAATTTTCAACTTGTGATTTGTTTTGGATCAATAATATCTCCTATAATATGGGTTTTTGGACTACATGTTATACAACATTATATACTCTATTTGGCTCTAGAATCGTTGGTTTAAAATCTTTCGGGTTATAAGGGCCCACGGTTTTAATTATGATTAGTGTGAAATTAAATTATATATTACACTATACGCCGGCGATAGCGGGTCGAGCTAGACTCTTTTTCAAAGCAGTAGTCAGAGGATGCTTTAGATCGACAATATTGGAAACAGAGGGAGGCCTTTGTACAGCAGTGGGACAGAGTCATAGAATAGTAGAGATAAACTACTAGGTATAACATGGCCCGCCCCTCCAAATTACTATTTCAATGTGTTTAGTCACATCCTTACGAGAGTGTTTGTTTGTTTGACGGCTGTCTCATCACGCACACGTGCGTTGGGACTTTGGGAGCACAGACCTAGTGGTTGGGAGTCTTGGTGGTGCTTAATAAATACTTTCACAAATACATTGAAGCGTTTTGAATTTTGGAGTCCCATACAAACATTTAATCCCCTTTAAAAACTGTTTCGAATGGAATTGTTATAATTTTTTTTGAAACTTGCCTATTGTGTGTTGTATGCGAGTAAGTATATTTATTTTTATGTTTAGTCTGCATGAAACTAAGCAGTCCAAAACTCCGGAACAACAGTCGCATGCTCATCGAAATCAGTTCCTCCGTAATTAAACCTGTTCGTATGTCAGTCTGTGTCACGCTAACCCACTAAACTGCGAAAAAAGTGCAATGCATTTCCTTATAAATGCATAATTTCGTGTGCGCTCGGCTTCCGCTATTTTGGAATCATTTCCTTTATTTGTTCGATACATTTACCGGTTCGCTAAATGGCTGGTTTTTCAAATATTTATAGTTTTAGTATAGTCACAGAATAAATTGTAATAATTACGTGGCATACGGAACGCTCCTGGCGCAGCGGCACCCACGTACAGGCCTTTAAAACGTTATGAAAATAAGCGATATTATAGCGATATATTTCGTTAGTGTTTAAAATTTCGTTATAAACATAATCGATATTCCGTATAACGATATTTCATATCATAACAAAATGAAAATCATAACCTTATATTATAATGTTATTATAACGTTATAATATCGTTTAAAATGGTGGCGGTGATGGCGACAATGACGTGCTCGAGTTTGACTTAAATGTCACAGCGCACGTAAGAGCGAGACTGTGTGCGAGACAGAGATAGCCTATAACGTAATAATAGCGCTTCACAAAGTATCGCTATATGTATATTGCTTTTTATTTATAACGATTTTAGGTAAAGCGTTTTATTGAGAAAGTAGCGTTATGATTCATAACGATATGCGAAAATAGCGCTATTTCAAGGCCTGCACGTACCGCGTGCGGTACGCGAGGTTAAGGGTGCCTTTCCACCAGATATGTGCTATGCTATGTTGCTATGGATGTGTTTGAATCCACCAAGCATAGTCATTGGCCCACATAGCATATAGCACAGGTGGAAACGGGTTTTCGTAGCGCAGCTTACACATCCTCGCTATATAGCTGCATATCACATCTCTGGTGGCTTTCCACCCTAAGCAACATCGGCCGTGGTCGACTCTTGAATGGGTGACCGCTTTGAGTGATTACTAACTGAGCGCTCCCGTGCTGTTAAAGGCACGTTAAGCCATTCCCGGATGCGGTTTATGAGTCGTGAAGCCAAGTTCTTCGGGCTTTCGGGCGGCTTGAGAACTTCTAACAGTCAAGTTGCCCACTCACTTGACAAGGGGGGTCGAAGTTGCACCACGTCCGTAGGGAGTACCCACCGTTACCCTACACGTGACCGGGGTGGTGCTAAAAGTGCAACAAACTGGCAACCATACTTGTCTTCTCGAAGATCTCACGTTTAAAAAATTAATGCCATACGATAATTATTACTATTTGTGTGTATCCTAAAGAAACGTTTTGAAAATAGGAAAATGCATTTCCCCAGCCAATCGGAGCGCAACGGTTGACGGAGAAACGTTTGAAAATCGAACGCTCGCGCGATGACCGTTTGAATTACATTCATTAATGAATGAATGATTAATGGACGAATTACGTTTTCGCTTCATATCGCTTATTTAAATTCTATCAGTTGCGCGTTCCAAAATAACAAGAACTTCTTCTTTTATACAACAAATGGCAAATAAGCTTACGGTCTGGCAGGTAAGTGGCCCGCGGTGCGGGGCGGAGGCGGTTATCCATTTATGATCTTTCCGAAACTGTCGACTGTAGATTATTGCTTCATATGTCACACACGCCTCTGCTCTACCGCGCTACCGAATGCCGCGTGGTTTTTTGGTGCGACAGGCCCCGGACCGCGTTTGCTTTACAGAAAAACCGCCTCCGCATCGCAATGACGCCGCGTTCTGTGCGTTTCAAGCTTCATCCATAAGGTGGAGGTGTTTCCCCAGTTGGGCTGCTCCAAATATGAGGGAGGGGCGTTCCACTATACCCTAGCATTCTAATTCGACAATTTATTAATAATTTGCTCAATTTTGTGATATGATAAGGCACTTATAAGTATAGACGAACAAAGACCAAGAAATAAAATTATATCCTAACTCAACCACAATAACGCCAATTAAATCAATCGTCAAATAACTACCATACACTTTTCCTATTCTTTGTTCGGGAGATTATATCTTATATGTAATGGCATATACCGACTTTAGCAATGATAGTAATATGTTTAACAATAAAGAATGGGCGGAAACTATACTAATTGCATTCGGTTAAGGCGTAACCTCCTCGCGGTTTGGTAAAAAGGTGATATTTGAGAGCTTACTTTTTGAAGCCAAGTAAATAAAGGCAAGGTAGGCCTCAAAAGGTGGACTGGTGAAGGTCGCAGTGGAGTCCACTGGATGCGAGTGGCGCAGGATCGGTCATTGGGGGAGGCCCATGTCCAGCAGTGGACGTCCTTTGGCTGATATGATGATGAAGTAAACAAAAATTCTGTTGTCTAAAACTTTGGCATTGAACTAACAAATTAATTCTTTCATAACTTTCGTAAGCGGACGTTTTTGCTTGACAAAAATTTAATAAAATATTATTTGTTATTTTCTTACAAAATAAAGTACTAAGTCAGAACAAATAATCAAATTGCGCCTGTTTTCTACTTAAAATTGGCTATTGCTTCTAATCTATAACTGATATCTTGACCGCTCTTTCGGGAAAAGAATCAGAATATATTCATATAAAACTTGACTGTTCACTTTTTTGAAACAATGATCTGTTTTGACAGAAAAAAATATTTTCGCAAGTGCGGGCGACGAGCAGAACATATCAAGTCAAAATGATCAAGCGAGCGAGCAAAATTTTGATGAATACATTCGCCTTAAGATGTTCAATTGTTCGTCAAATATACGTATTTTAGCCTTATTCTCTGGGAAATAGGGTGCAGCAGTTTGCTTCAACGTCGAATGTTCTTATTGGGTTCCTATGTCGAAGGTCAGTTACGTAACTACGAATGTAATGCCTACTGTTATTAAGTAGCGAACTACTATAATTTGACCCTCAAAGTTGGCTACAACTTTTTATGGGGTTAAAAGTGAGTGAGTTGGTAAAAGTGAGACTCCTCTTAACTATATGACCTCGCCGCATAGCGCACGCTCTTTTGTTCCTAGATATAGGGGTGTGCACGAGCCGATTTCCCAAAAGTGACAAGATGAAACCTGGTTATAATACCACACAGCAATACGTTTTCGTTTGCGTTAGAAAGTCGTTCCGTTCGGCGCGCCCGCGCACGCAGTGTCAGACTAATTAAACGCTATTATACGATTATTATGTAATTATGGTATTGTGTGTCTAATCAGTAGTAATGTAATAATCGAAATCTGTAACTTAGGTAAACGTCCCACTGTAAACTAGCCGAATACTTGAAAAGTGGGGACTATGAACAAAATTGGTACACTGCAATTTTTTCTTAGAATATATATTTTTTTATTTTTCGACTCGGAATAGTAATCGCTGTCGATTATAGAAGAAGAAAGTGTCCCCAAATTTATATAATAAATTTAGATGTTGGTTTTGTTACCACTATACACATAAATTAATAAATAAAAAAATAAAACTATTTATTTCAGGAGTTAAGTGTACTTTTTACATTCTTCATTTCGCAAAATCTCTATGCGAGATTATGTGCGCAGTCACTCATCTCACTTTATTATTGAATACCTATAAAAATAAAACTAGTTTTTTTTTCTAGAATCGATAGCGTTATTGATTCTGAGTCGAATCTGACCAAAATGTCCATTATCTACAAGAAAAAAAAAAGTAATTTGTCATTTTTCTAAATTTCACCCTCTTACGCTCTCTGTCTGAATTAAACACCGTATAGTATTATTAAAGTGAAAGTTATTTATTCTTCAATTTAAGCATATTATATGCACTCAATTTGATACAATTAATATCAAGAAACTACCACCGATTTGCATTGTTAAATTACAATATCACAGCACTACATATACAGATACCAAAGTTTCAGATACGTACTTTTTTCCAAATTTTTGCTCGGCTAAATTTTAGAACCTTCAAAAATTACCTTTTTACCAGTCCGTACTATCACTTAACTGATCATTTGTGAACCTTATTGCAACGAGATAAGGTCTACAAATGGTCAGTTGATGGTCAACTGTGATGCTGATAGTACGAAGGACACGCCTTAATTTGGAGTTAGTGTTTTGTTCAGTAAATGATTTGACCTCTAAAACCAAATCTCAAGTGACCCAAGGTCAGTGTGTCGCCGATCATCCTTCCTGACGCGATGACATAACGGAATACTCGTCTGACCTATTGCGCGAGCGCCTCAAACTGTCAACTGTCATTGCGCAATGACAGCTGTCAAGATTAGCGGCAAGCACGAGTTGGGTTTGTTGTTGGGTTCTTTTCGGTTTTCCGTATTGGTTTTTAATATGTAGTTACACCTACTCGCTACTAGCTTTACAAAATCCTTATCCGATTTAACAGTAAAATAAGAAGCCTATATCCGTTCCAAATCAATTCTATAGATTAACACAAGCCTTATTGAGCTTACTATGGGACTAGTTCGATTTGTGTAAAAAATTGTCCCATAATATTTATTTATTTATTTTTATAGACTGGTGAAATAATGTTAGAAATTGAAATAATCGTTTTGAAATCACTCCATTATAGTACATTGTTTAACGTGGGGCGTAAGTGGAAAATAGCTAACGAGAGTCTATCAGAAGCCCGACGCCGAAGGAGGAGGGCTTTTGATGACTCGAGGTTGCTATTTTCTTACGTCAGAGGTAATCACAATGTTTTCATCACATTTGCAAGGAAATAAATAACTGCAGCACTAAACAAAATAAAAGAAATTGACAACTTCACCTCCAGTATCAGTGCATGGCTGTCAAGAGGAGCGCGCAGCTTCAATATTGCAACCAATACAAAGCAGTATTCTAGCGGCGCACGGCCTACTAGATTTGATAGCTTCAAAATTTCAACCAATCACAGAGCAGTATTCTTGTTGATAGCGGACAACTAGATTTTTTAAACCAATCAGATCACAGAGAAATTCATAACTCCCTAGGGAGTTATGAAAGTCCATAACTCCCGTGGGAGGTAAATCGGCTATAACTGCTCTATACGCCTGCGTATGATAAGACCCTTTACGAGCAAGTGTGATGAAAAATATATTAAGTGAAGAGGCACTTATTTCGGTTGATTATAATATTGATACCTCAGTTATACTTAGTACTAATGTTAAAACTACTACTACTCTCTCTCTACTAGTACTTACAGTAATTTTTATCTTAAAAAGCGATTTCAACATGTTTTAAGTAATAAAAGAAAACTAAGAAGTATAATCTGTTTAACACATATTTTCCCCTGTAAAATTTATACTCTAAATATATTATTTATTTACAAAACTTAGTGCTAATAAAAAATACCATAGATCATAAGTATCATAACAATAACTAATTTAAATTAGTAAAAGTAAAAAGAAAACTAATAAAAATATAACATTAGTAACTTATTATTCACAATTATCTTTAGTATAGATTTTACTTTTACGTACCTAAACATATTGGATATTGCCTTGGCTTGCCAGTCGATGATTTGGCTTGACACCAACTTCAACCAGAGGACCTACCGCTAACCGAAAATATCTACCTCTTTGTCGCTTAAATATGCAAGTGCGACAGAGAGGCAGATATTTCGTTTTTGGTTAATGGTTCGAGGCTTCGAGGTAGTGTCTCAAATCAGGCAGGCAGTGCAGTGTAGGAAAATGTTTCCGTTGAATTAGTTAGAAAAAGTCATTATTTTTGTTATTTTATTTAAATAAGTAATTCAGTTTATTGTTCGCTTTTTGATGTTTTTATGTAGGGAGTTTTTACAGTTTGTTTCAGGTTATTATAAATCCTTATACAGGATGGAAAAAAAATACGGGTCCTGGAGGGAACCTACCTTAAAACGTAGAGGAAACATTATTTTATTTCTCAATAAATAAAATAAAATAATGCAATAAACTGCATTTACAGATTTTTGAAAAATGTGCATAATTTTTCCATCCTGCATATGTATATCCAGATAGCGGTATAAAAATAATGTAGCGATTTTATTAGAGGAACCCTACTTTAGCATCATCTCTTCCGCCCATCTCATTCACACTGAATAGAATTTAAATGTGTTCTTTGTTATCTCATGTCATATAATATGGTGACACCGAAGGCGTATAACCCGACCAAGCGAAGTAGACACTTGGATATTAATAATATTATTCAACGACGATATGAAACAAGAATACAGTCTGCCTGTTGGTAAACAGACACCGTGGCTAATTGACGCTTCTAACCACGGAACAATAATAAGCGATTTGCCGCCTCGATTCGTTGACATGACGGCTAGAGGCAAATTATCATCATAGTCATACAGTCGAAAGACGTCCATTGCTGGACAAAGGCCTCCACTAGGATCTCCACAATGACCAGTCTTGCGCCGCCCTCATCCAACGGCTACCCGCGATCTTGACCAGATCGTCAGTCCACTTTGTTGGGGGCCTTCCCACTTTACGTCATCCGGTGTGTGGTCGCCACTCAATAACCTGTCTGCCCCAATGAACACAAACTAGAGACTCCGCAGGCCCTTAACTCTCAACAATGCGCATCCTTGCTCATTGCTTGCTTGACGACCTGTTTAGCCTAGTTGGTAGTGACTCTGCCTCCGAAGCTAGAGGTCCCGGGTTCGAATCCCGGCCAGGGCATTTATTTGTGCATTTTTCACGGATATTTGTTCTTGGGTCTTGGATGTTTTCTATGTATTTAAGTATGTATTTATCTATATAAGTATGTATATCGTCGTCCAGTACCCATAGTACAAGCTTTGCTTAGTTTGGGACTAGGTCGATTTGTGTAAGATTGTCCCCCAATATTATTATTATTATTATTTCCAGCTTTTTATTTTCTCGGTTTTTAAACCGGTGTACTGCTATGCACGGGCCTAAGCCAAGTGCATATCAGGTAAATTTATACATATATCTAAGTATCTTATATCGTCTACATTTCCTCACTGGGGGATGATGTAGCAGTTTGTGTGGTGAGTATCTCAAAGTGCGTGGTAAGTGGTTCAGTAGTGAAAACAGTAGGTGTTATGGTGGGATTTAGGGTTGGCAGTGCGGTCGAGTGGGAGGCTGGTTGTGGGTTTAACTGTGAGGGTGGTATCGTATAAGGAAAGACTTCTTGGTCAGTTTGTAAGAATTTTCTTACAATTCGGCATGTATTAAGAATGACTGCTTTCTGGAGGAGGTTGTACGTTTTCAGCGGTAGGTTTAGGGTCTTTAGAGATATATGTAGTTGTTTCGGTATCACGCCTGTAGTGGATAGAACTATCGGTACTATGGTGACCTTCTGAAGGTGCCATATGCGGGTTATTTCATCTTTCAGTTCGATGTATTTTGACAGTTTTTCGGCTATCGTGCTTTGTAAATTGTGTGTGTTAGGAACGGCTATGTCTATGAGGTACCCAATTTTGTTGCTTTTGTCTATTAATGTGATGTCAGGTCGGTTGTGGTGGGTTGTTCGATCTGTGAGGATGGTTCGGTCGAAGTACAGTTTGGTTTTAGGGTTCTCTAGCACGCTTTCTGGTTTATATTTGTAGTACGGTTCTATGTTAGTAACAAAGTTTTGTTGGTAAGCAAGTTTTTGGTGGATAATATTTGCGACTTGGTCGTGTCTGTGTTTGTAGTCGGATTGGGCTATTGCTTTACATGCACCTGTAATGTGTTGAATAGTTTCCGGGGAGCTATTGCATTTTCTACATGTATCAGAAGTCAGGGTCTTTGTTATATATCTTTGATAGTTTCTGGTCTCTATTACCTGGTCTTGTATCGCTAGCATAAAACCTTCAGTCTCTGGGAAGAGCTCGCCGCGACTCAGCCACGCGTTCGACGCCTCCTTGTCGACATTTGATTGGCATAAGTCATGACGATGTCTGCCATGTAGAGACTTCCTAGCCCATTCAGCGAGTTTTGTCTTGTCATCTGTAAGGCTTTCATTCTTTTGAATTGTGTTATCTTGTAGATTTAGTGGTGTGAATTTCCTATCGTTTTGTTCTATTGCTTTGTGTAGTGTAGAAGATTCAGCTTTGGTGAAAAAATATTGTCTTAGTGTTGCTATTTGTCTGTTATGTAGGTTTGGTATGTCAATAAGCCCCCTACCTCCTTCTTTCCTTGGTAGTGTCAGCCTCTGGATACAAGATCTTGGGTGGTGTTTACGAAGTCTGGTCATAGTCGTGTTAATTGTGCGCTGCAAAGCTTTGAGATCGGATTTGGTCCAGTTTATCACACCGAAAGAGTAAGTGAGAACTGGTATAGCAAACGTGTTTATGGCTTTAACTGTGTTACGGGCATAAAGTTGTGATTTCAGGATTATGTTGAGTCTGTGTCGGAACTGCTGTGTTAGTTTGTGTTTCGTGTCTTTATACTGTATTTGCCGTGATTGATTATACCCTAAATATTTGTAGGTCTCATGTTCGTCAAGTGGTTCAATCATTTCGCCAGATCCTAACATGTAATTGTGTTGGTATATCTGTCCAGCTTTAATAGAGTTTATTTTACATTTGTCTATTCCAAACTCCATCTTGATATCATTAGTAAATTGTTCTGTAAGATTAATCAGTTGGTAAAGGTCAGTTTCATTATTAGCATAAAGTTTTATGTCATCCATGTAAAGTAAGTGGTTTAAATTCTCAGTTCGTCTGTCAATGTCTCTGTAATGTAATTGGTAACCTGCTGTAGTTGAATTTAACATGTTAGAAAGTGGGTTTAAAGCCAAGCAGAACCACAGTGGGCTGAGGGCATCGCCTTGGAATATACCTCTCTGTATTTTAATTGGGTCAGATTCTATAGTCGCAGTATGGGCACTAAGTTTCAGTCGGGTCGTCCAGGTTTTCATGGCAGTCGTTAAAAGTTTAATTATTTTAGGGTGTATGTTATATATTTGTAGAACTTGTATCAGCCAAGAGTGTGGAACAGAATCGTAAGCTTTTTTGTAATCTATGTACATAGAATATAAGTCAGACTTGGTTTTATTGACGTTTCTCAGAATTACAGCGTCTATGGTTAGTTGTTCCTTGCAGCCCTGGCTAAACTTACGGCATCCCTTCTGTTGTTCAGCCAGGATGTTATTGTCGTCAACGTGTTTATATATAAGTTCAGAAATGCAGCTTGTTAAAATCTTATAAAGGGTTTGCAAACATGTGATGGGTCTGTATTTAGCTGGGTTGGTAAGGTCATTTTGGTCTTTTGGTATCATGAATGTAATTCCAGAAGTAATGTAAGGTGGTATCGTGCTAGGATCGTCCGTAAACTTATTTAAGTAATTATGTAGATAGGGATGAATATATGTCAACTTCTTGTACCAGTAGCTGTGAATGTAATCTGATCCAGGTGCTTTCCAATTATGTAAGTTACTTAGTACTCTTTTAAATATATCTATGGGGATAGAGTCAAAAACCATTTGTCTTATATTAGTACTATTCCTAAGAGTTTCGGTATTTATCCATTCAGCTTCGGTGTTATGATGAATTGGTTGCTCCCAGATTCCTGCCCAAAAGTTTTGTAAGTATTTCGGGTCAGGTAAGTTATTAGTACTGATGTTACCATCTTCTAAAGAATTAGTTGTAACCTGTCTTATTTTTCTGTAAAATACCTTCTCATTATTGTGATATTGGATATTCTGCTGTTTTCTTAGTGTACATACTTTATATCTATGTAAACGTGCTGCTGTGAGTGCAAGTTTTTGTTTTAGTGTGTCTAATGTGTGTGTAAGCTGTGAGTTTGGTTCTTCATGTGTAGAGTGAATTTTGTATTGTTCCATTATATTATTCACATGGTTATCAAGGTTTCGACTTCTAATCCCGTTAATAAATTGTGTTAGTCTACCTATTTTTGCTCGTATGTCTTGTAGTCGTCTTTGTAGTCGTCTTTCCCACTCTGGTCTTTTATCTTTATATACAGAGCGAGATCGAGAACTGTTTGTGGGTTCTAGTGATATTTTTGCTCCATTTACTTTGGCGGCTGTCCATGCTGCACAGTATATGGCTGTCTGAAGAGTATTAAAGTCGGTGTAGTTGTTAACATACTCAGGAAGTGTTATGTTATTAAGATATTGTACTATATTTGAAAATTTTTTGGATGATTTTTGCTTGGGAATAAAAGCTCTACATGTTGGTTCAGTATCTCTAAAGTGTTGGAATGTCAGTCTAAATGTTTCGTCTATTAATGGGTCTCTTTCAGGAGGCCGTATACTGTTCGAAGATTCTTCCGGACTATTGAGTTGTATATTGTGTAAGAATTGAGTTTCAGGGTCAGGTTCAGGTTGTTGGTTAACATCTGTTATTTCAGGTATGTGAATATCATTATTTGAGTTATGGGTGTTTAAAGAGAGTTCATGAGCTATCTGTTGTCTTAATTCGTTTAATCGAATATCACTTATGTATTTCTTATTAATTATTGCTCTCCGCTGATCAGCTATTCGTTGTTCACTAAGATGTGCAAGGGCAGGGAATCTGTTTGTGAAAGCTTCGTGTAAAGGTTTTCGGTATGAAGTTCTGTTTGTTTCAAGTTGAGTAATCCTGTAATATGTAAGTATGATGGCTTCGTTTTGTTCATTAGTCCATCTTAATCGTGTTTGTGTTTGCGTACAATGTAGTTCTTCAATCAGTGGGGCAGGTGTGGATGTTGTGGGTATACTATTTTGTAAGTTATTTAGTTCGATCCTTACTTCGTCATAAATCTGATCAAGAGTTTCTTGTGATAGCAACATTCTACGGATAATTGCTCTCCTCTGATCTCCTACTCTTTGGCGGCTAACTGACATATTAGGGAATTTCTCAATGAATTTCAGGTGAAGAGGTTCCAGATACGCTTTTTTGTCAGTATCCAGTGCGGTAAGATAAAAGTAGGTGCGCATTATGAACTTATTCATTTCGTCCGTCCATCGTCTGCGCGTCTGCAAAACGCTCGAGGTGGGTACAAGCTCAGCGTCAGGGATGACATCTTGTACAACACCTTCGTGCGTGCTGATGGATGATGAAGTAATCGTATCCTTGGTCAGGTACGACGGGCGAGTTGAAGGTAACGATGAGAAAAGTGATGCATCATCACCCGAATAATAATTATTCCCAACATCTCCTCCGCGCCGCGGTCGGAGGTTGTAATTGTTGGGAATAGGAGCACTTGCTCGTGAGCGTGATGGTAAGTCGCGGCTAAAATCTGCAACAGACCTTGACTGGGCAGAAGAAGTATGCGGTACGGTGTCCCCCCCAGAATACGTGGGACAGCCCGAGTTGGAAGACTCGAGGTGGGATTCTCCATTGCGGTTAGCGCCGGTACCCGCCTGGGGTAGTTTTCTATCTCTTAGTCGCATCGCATATGTTTCTCCTACTAGTTATGCTCCGTTCGCCATTGGTAAGTAATTAACTGAAGTTGCCAATGTCCGCCCCTCACGTGGTCACAGATGTTCGGACCGGACGTGGAGTTAGATTTTGAGGGGCTTATTATTATTATTATTATTATAATTATGTTGTTAGAGACGGGGAATTTATTTAAATTGGGGGCATTCCAATATTTTTCAGAGTATGGACTTTTGGGCTCATTTGGGTCAGAATCATTAACGCTATCGATTCTAGAAGAAGAAAAAACCGGACAAGTACTTGTCGGATGTCAGAAAGAAGGATTCCGTACAGACACCTTCTAGTCCACATTTAAAACCACTATTTAATCCATTGAATCAAAAAAGGTTGTATCTTCATAGTGAACTCACGGCACTTACGTCCTTTTGTTTGTAGAAGACAGTTCTTCAGCGATAACTTAAAAACCATTAAACATATCTCGTTCTAACCAAAAATAGTTGCACTGCACATCAATTTTTTTCAGAATTTTAAGCTTAATAGTTTGGAAATTAGATAACGGGAGGGGGGCACACTTTTTACGATTTTTACAGCTAATATCTCACCAACAGTTTATATGTTCCTATCTGCATTGGAAAAAAAAATCGTCTGTGACATACGGATGGACGAATAGACATGACGAAACTATGCTATACTGAATGGCCATCGAAATCTGTTGACCCAAGAACGATCCGGAAGGAGGATCGCAACCTCCTCTGAATTGCCTACTAAATCTTTTGAGCTAAAAACAACCCGGAATGAGGATAACAACCCCCGCTGAATGGCCAATGAAATCTGTTGAGCCAAGAACAAACCGGAACGAGGATCGCAACCCCCGCTGAATGGCCAACGAAATCTGTTGAGCCAAGAACGATTAATTATTCTCTCCCTTAGGCTGAGTTGAACCGCCTTAAAATTACAGACCGGTCAACGTTAAATATATCACCGGCAGCTGTCATCCCATAGAAACGTCAAACTTTCCATAAAAGCGGATTTTAATGAACACCGCATACGATAACAGACGGTTTGGTATAACCCAGCCTAAAGCTGGGTTGGGGCCAAACCGTCTGTATTTTCGTTAAAATTTCAATGTAAGGCTGGGTTGCACCAAACCGTCTGTAATCGTAAGCGGTGTTCGTTAAAATCTGAATGTATGTAAAGTTTGACAAGTTTCTATGGGATGACAGCTGCCGGCGCCATATTTAACGTTGATCGGTATGTGATCGTAAGTTGGTGCAACTCACACTAAGTATGGAAAGTTTGACAAGTTTCTATGGGATGACAGCTGCTGGCGCCATATTTAACGTTGATCAGTCTGTGATCGTAAGTCGGTGCAACCCAGACTAAGGTTAGGGTGCACCAAACCGTCTGTAATCGTAAGTTGTGTTCGTTAGAATTTGAATGTATAGAAAGTTTGACAAGTTTATATGGGATGACACCTGCCGGCGCCATATTTAACGTTGATCAGTCTGTGATCGTAAGTCGGTGCAACCCAGACTTATGCTGGGTTGCACCAAACCGCCTGTAATCGTAAGCGGTGTTCGTTAAAATCTGAATGTATGGAAAGTTTGACAAGTTTCTATGGGATGACAGCTGTCGGCGCCATATTTAACGTTGATCGGTCTGTGATCGTAAGTTGGTGCAACTCAGCCTAAGTCTCAAACTGATTAGTATAGATTCCGCGCCATCGAAATATCCTGATCTATATAGCACGGAAAGTTACGTCTGCGTTAGCATGCGCGCGCGGCGCTGCTATAGTTTTGCGTAAGCGGTGAAAGTGCGCGAATACGACTGACTATAGTGAGTTCGGCGGCTTCAAAACTGGGAATATGGTAGTACAACAGCAAATAAGTTTCTGAAAAAAAAATGTTTTTTTGGTACGGTCAGCAGCAAAAGTAGATGATCATTTTAGTACCTTGTCGCTTTCACTACTTTGACGCGTTCCAACTGTCGCAGTATTGTTAGTGCGACAAAGTACTAAAATGATCAACTACATTTGCTGTTGACTGTTTTCTTCTTCTTTCTCCTGGCTATTATCCCAGTTCATTTGGGGTCAGCCCTCCTAGTAATCCTGCGCCTCATCACGCGGTTGTGGGTTGTCTCTTCTGTTGTCTGTCTATCTCTCATGTCGTTTTTTATTGTTTGCATCCAGGTCATTGGTGGTCGTCCGGGTCCTCTCTTTCCTTCCACGACGTTCATCACTCTTTTGGTCATATGGTCATCATCTCGTCTCATTACATGCCCATACCAGCGCGAACGGTTTTCGCAAAGTTTTTCGTGCACTTTGGACACTTTAAAAGCTTTAACACTGTACAAGCTTTCATTGAAACACGACTGGTTTTAATAAATAATAAATATGCTTTATTGCACCACACAAGAGAACAATGTTACACAAAAAACTTACATAATTAGTAATGGTAGCAACAGGCGGTCTTATCGCTTAAAGCGATCTCTTACAGACAACCTTTGGGTAGCAGGAAAAGTTTATCAAAAAAATTATGAACAGGTAGTGCAAGAGTACAGGAGGAAGAGTCATACATACATCTCACAACAAATATTAAATAAATACATATTAACATAATATATATAGATTTATATATAAATATACATAAATACATACTTATATAAATAAATTTAATATAATTAAAAAATAAAAAACCGACTTCAATGGGGGAGGCCGGTGAAAGATTATTATACTTAGATGGTGCACTCTTAGATTCCATACAATAAAATAAAAATGGCTATAAGTATGTTTATAATGGTAAAACACTAAGTACCCTCAATTCCTCATGGAATCATGTAAAAACCTTGCTTGCTTAACAAACAAAACGAAGAGAACAAATCGCCAAACTTGAAATACGCGTCGTTGAAGAGTTCCGTTCTGATCATCATCAGCAGTTCCATTCAAATGTCACTTTTATGAATGAAAATGCTTGATTAGTTCATGAAAATACTAAAATTACTATTTGTGTGCCTCTCACATTTGAGGAGTTCCCTCGATTCCTAATGGATCCCATCATCAGAACTCGAGCATGACAAAAATCAATCGTGAAAATAGAACTTGCTTTACAAGCACAGCTAGAAGGACAAATCGCCAAACGTGAACTTTTGGTCGTTGAAGAGTTCTGTTCTGATCATCATCAGCAGTTCCACTTCATCAAATGTCACATTTTTGTATGATAATGCTCGATTTGTTGATAAAAACACAAAAATCGCTATATGTTTGCCTTTAAAATTTGAGGAGTTCCCTCAATTCCTCATGGATCCCATCATCAGAAATCGAGCATGACAAGAATTAATCGTAAAGATAGAACTTGCTTAACAAACACAGCTAGGAGGACAAATCGCCAAACGTGAACTTTTCACCGTTGAAGAGTTCTGTTCTGATCATCATCAGCAGTTCCACTTCATCAAGTATCACATTTTTGGATGAATATGCTCGATTTGTTGATAAAAACATAAAAATCACTTTATGTTTGCCTTTAAGATTTGAGGAGTTCCCTCAATTTCTCATGGATCCCATCATCAGAACTGCGTTTTGACAAAAACGGGACTAACTTGGATATATATACTTACAATTAAAAAAAGAATTTTCCAAATCGGTTAAGAAATGACGGAGTTATGGAGTAACAAACATTCAAAAAAAAACAACCGAATTGATAACCTCCTCTTTTGAAATCCTGAAGTCGGTTAAAAAGGCAACTTAAGGGAGCGACAAGTAATATTGTTTCAGCTGATTTTTAAAAATAGGAAGAGATGGATGGATGGTTTTGTGTACTTAAGAAACTTATATCAACAACTTTTGTCCCGGCATCAGATCAGCCCAATGTTACGTGATGGTACCACAACATTGCATTGTCATCGAACTCACATAAGTAGGCCAAATTTCAGCAGCAGCAGCATCGGTTGAAGATTTGTCGTCTAAAATGCAGTTGCAAGTTTTTGCCCACGCATATATAAGTCGAGGGCACCAATATGTATACATTTCTGCCCGCGACTCCGTCCGCGAGCAAATCGTTATATTATAGAAATAATTGCTATTAAATTGTTGAAGGCGCTGGCATAAATATTGCTCGCCCATACAAACTTCTATGGACCCGGATATGTCCTAAAACTACGACCAAGACCATCGGGGGATGGGTAACAGCATCACTGGTTTGCGGTGGAGCCAATCCGCAAGCTAAGCGTGGCGGTTATGGCATTTACCCCCCACGAAATTGGTCTATGTCCAGCAGTGGACGTCCTTCGGCTGATATGGTGGGATACAAACTTCTACCCCCCTTTTCACCCCCTAAGGAACGATTTCTGGAATAAAAACTATCCTATGTCCTTTCCCGGGACTCAAACTATCTCTATACCAAATGTCATATAAATCGGTTTAGCGGATTAAGCGAGACAGACAGACCGAGTTTACTTTCGCATTAATACTTAATATTAGAATGTATTTCGATAGTTGATCCATTGAGCCTTATTGAGCTTACTGTGGGACTAGTTCGATTTGTGTAAAAAAAATGTCCCCTAATATTTATTATTATTATTTATTATTGAGTCGCAGCATGATTAAAAATCATGCACTTGTGGCAAATACCCAATTGTCGATTTCTACACCAAACTCATTTCCACTGTAAGTAACTACACGGCACCATATAATTGATACACTTATCAACCTTATATTCCAACAATAAAGTTCTACACTGTATACATATTTAATGTCCTTCATTCAGCCATAAATCAAATACATAATCATACTCTATACCTACCTTTTTCACACCTAATAGCGTTCTATAACTCTGTTCTTGTCACTCAAACCATTACGAGTAATAACTGCGATATGTATACAGTATCACCATATGTTTACGCTTTTGGTCTTTAAGAGGACTCCATGGCCCAGCCGACCTAGAGAATTGAACGCCGCTTCACCGCCGGCCAAGTTTCCCCTGATCTAAACATCGCGGTGACTCGCTACACGATTTCGCTTTGTTCGATATAGCGTGAGCTCCTTATATTAGTGTTATTTAATTGAAACTACACTCAAATGAAACGGACTCACTTCGTATCGAATTTTCATACAATGCAGTTTCATTTTGTATGCACTAAGTATACGTTTGCATTACAATATTACATATCAATAATCGATGTTATCTAAATATATAAAAGAAGAAACTGACTGACTGACTGACTGACTGACTGACTGACTGACTGACTGACTGACTGACATATCAACGCACAGCCCAAACCGCTGGTCCTAGAGATTCCAAATTTGGCACGTAGGTTCCTTATAAGGTCTAGGGGTGCACTAAGAAAGGATTTTTCAAAATTCAACCCCTAAGGGGGTGAAATGGGGGTCCGAAGTTTGTATGGGGAAACAAGATTAGTTGGACTATTTTATTCGAAACTTCACAGGAGTATTTCTAACGATAAATGAGTAAATACGTGTTTCAGGTTTTTTGAGAAATCAACCCCTAAAAGGGGGAAAGGTGGTGACAAATTCTGAAAATCGACATGGTTATTGTTTTTATGATATACCGGGTCGCTGATAACGAAAACAACAATGATTTTAAAATCTCACGTGGAGGACGTGAAATACCATCCCCCATGTTGGGGTGCGAGGGGGATGAAATGTCTAAATATTAATATGGGTGTCGTTTTTATGGTTTTTTGGGACGTTAATTACGAAAATGGCATCGGTTTTGCAATTTAATACTGTGGACATGAAAACTTTTGAAAGTTTGTGCCAAATTTCAAGAAATAACTAACTGACTGAGTGAGAGACATATCAACGCACAGTCCAAACTGGTGGTTCGAGAGATACCAAATTTGGCATGTAAGTTCCTTATAACGTCTAAAGGTGCATGAAGTGCCGTGAGTTCCCTATGAAGATACGACCTTTTTTGATTCAATGTATTGTAGATGGTTTTATTGATCAGTGCCGTCCGATACGATTTCGACATAAATCGATATTTGAGCGTCCGAGAGGACTCTTAATAGGAATCCGGGGTACCTAAACTTTGAATAAAGTAACGGCCATATCGATTTTCTTAATTTCCGTCCCGATTTCGTTCAAAATCGATATCTGAGCGTCCGAGAGGTCCCTAATACGACTCCGAGGTAAAATGTGGAAAAAGTCGCAGTCATTGATTTTCTTTTTTTTTCGCCCCGATTTCGATCAAAATCGATATCTGAGCGTCCGAGAGGTCTCATAATACGAAACCGAGGTAAAATTTGTGAAAGTGGCGGCCATATTGATTTTCTTCATTTTCGTCCCGATTTCGTTCAAAATCGATATCTGAGTATCCGAGAGGTCTCTTAATACGAATCCGAGGTAAAATTTGTGAAAGTGGCGGCCATATTGATTTTCTTTTTTTTCGTCCCGATTTCGTTCAAAATCGATATCTGAGCGTCCGAGAGGTCCCTAATACGACTCCGAGGTAAGATGTGGAAAAAGTCGCAGTCATTGATTTTCTTTTTTTTTCGTCCCGATTTCGATCAAAATCGATATCTGAGCGTCCGAGAGGTTTCTTAATACGAATCCGAGGTAAAATTTGTGAAAGTGGCGGCCATATTGATTTTCTTCATTTTCGTCCCGATTTCGTTCAAAATCGATATCTGAGTGTCCGAGAGGTCTCTTAATACGAATCCGAGGTAAAATTTGTGAAAGTGGCGGCCATATTGATTTTTTTTCGTCCCGATTTCGTTTAAAATCGATATCTGAGCGTCCGAGAGGTCTCGTAATACGAATCCGAGGTATAATTTAGAAAAAGTGGCGGCCAAATCATTTTTATCATTTCCGTCCAGATTTCGTTCAAAATCGATATCTGAGCATCCGAGAGAATTCTTAATACGAATCCGAGGTAAAATTTGGAAAAAGTGGCGGCATATTGATTTTCTTCATTTCCGCCCCGATTTCGTTCAAAATCGATATCTGAGCGTCCGAGAGGTCTCTTAATATGAATCCGAGGTAAAATTTGGAAAAAATGGCAGCCATGTTGATTTTCTTCATTTCCAACCCGATTTCGTTCAAAATCGATATCTGAGCGTCCTAGAGGTCCCCTAATACGAATTTGAGGTAAAATTTGAAAAAAGTGGCGGCCATATTGATTTTCTTCAATTTCGTCCCGATTTCGTTCAAAATTGATATCTGAGTGTCCGAGAGGTCTTTTAATACGAATCCGAGGTAAAATTTGTGAAAGTGGCGGCCATATTGATTTTCTTTTTTTTTTTCGTCCCGATTTCGTTCAAAATCGATATCTGAGCATCCGAGAGGACTCTTAATGCGAATCTGAGGTAAAATTTGGCACTCCATTCATACCTATATGCAAAAAAGTTTAATGTTACTATATAGGCGTGTGGGGTATCTATGGATTTGCTTTTAAAAACGACATAGAGGTTTCGATATTTTTTCCATTTAAATCAACCTTCAATTCTTTTTTAATCGTATGGCATTTATTTACGATCCGTGAGATTTTCGAGAAGACTAGTACAGTTGCCAGTTTTTGTTGCACTTTTAGCACCACCCAGGGGTTCTGTGTATGGTAACGGTGGGTACTCCCTACGGACACGGTGCAACTTCGACCCCCCTTTGTCAACTGAGTGGGCAACTTGACTGTTAGAAGTTCGCAAGCCGCTCGAAGGCCTCTAACTTGGCTTAACGATTGCAGCCGGGATCAACGGCTTAGCGTGCCTTTCAAAGCACGAGAGTCAGTTAGTAACCACTCAAAGCGGTCACCCATCCAAGAACTGACCTGCGCCCACATTGCTTAACCTCGCACACCGCACGCGGTAGGCGGGTGCCGTTGGGCCACGAGCGCTCTAAATTCTTGATAGTTTGTGCCAAATTGCAATTCAATAGGTCCAGTAAAAGTAACTTGGTTGTAACAGACGGACTGACAGTAAGGAGTGCGAATGGAAGTGAGGCCAAATTTTCTTTTTGGATGCTCCAATGGTAACTGGCAAAACCTGCCTAATAAATTTAATTGTAGGAAAAATAAATGTTACACATGATATTGAATTAGCCGTATTTCTGTACTTCAAAGGACCAGAGTTTATGGCCGCTGCGCGCTGTTAGGTCGTTTACAGACCTATTGGTGTTACTGTAGTACACAGATACTTTTACTAAGAGCCATTTAAGACATGCTTTTATTTCATCGGCCCTTTCCCCTTCGGCCTCTTGGAAATGTATGATAATAGTTTTCGATCCTTATTTTTGCCAAAATCAAATGAAATTCAACAGTTTGCCGGTTCTCAGAATGTATACTGACTTTTTATCTGTTCATCTGTTAATGAATCACAATCACCAAACTTCGTATAGCGAAACCCCAGAATGTAACAACTACTTTTCTGGAGACCGCATCTAAATCGGTTCAGCCAAACGCGAGATAATCATGGACAAACATACGAACCTGTTTTTTGTAGACGGTTAAAAATTTCGCTTAGTACGCGGGCTAAGCCGCGGGCAAATGCTAGTATTTTATACGTAAATTAATGAAATATTATAGTACCTATACTTACTGGAAACATCAATATACTACTTCCAAAGTATTGTAGTTGCGAATTTGCGAGTTGTAATAACGGCTTTACAGCTCACAGAGCCACTAGTTATTGTTGCAGTACTAATATTTGATTGACTCTAAAAACCTGGTTCTCATGTCACCATAAAAAATAATCCAATATCCTAGAGGAACCTTTTAGTTCATACTGACACATAGACGTCCATCCAACGCTTACTACTCGTATCCCGACACTGATTCGCCACTCTCTGCACCAACGATTATCTTTCAAAACCGCAGTTAATCAAGAAATGACGAATTACAGAGCAAATTACTGTAATACTCGGTTACAGAGCAAATTACTGTAATACTCGGTTACGAAAAGCACGGGAAGCGTTGGACGCTTGTGAAAATATTTTTTAACCGTGACGAAAAATCGGCTCCAGGTAAAAACAAAAGAAGTCTGGCCTATTGCTTTAGAAAACGTACTAAGGCTGAGTTGCACCAAACCGTCTGTAATCGTAAGCTGTGTTCATTAAAATTTGAATGTATGGACAGTTTGACAAGTTTCTATGGGATGACAGCTGCCGGCGCCATATTTATATACTTTTCGTTTATTTGGACAAATCGTATTCAATACGTCCTTAATATTTGTAAAATTTTCATTTAATTTTTAATCAGTATATTTTATTTAATCATTATTATTAAGTAAGATTGTCAGTTTTTTTTAAATTGTATCAATTCACGCTTTGACATGTAAAAGTGCCTTTGTGGCCTATTTACAGAATAAATATTTGATGTTGATGTTGATTCGTATATACATATATATATATTCAGAAATAAAACAGAAATACACTATATTAATGAAGAATAGCTTAGGTACAATCAGCGTCATATACATAGTACGTAGCAGCCAAAGTGGCTAGACCATAACATCGGCCTTAAAGGATTACGCCAAAGCCAAACACCAACAGGAGTGGAGGATTGAGGCGGGCTTAAGGCACTCAAAGCTCTTCATCGAAGGAGTGGACCCAAGCTGGACCAAGAAGCTTTGGAAATTCAGCAGAAAGCAACTTAGAATTATAACTGGGGTGTTTACAGGTCACTTCGGGGTCAAGGATCTCTTGACCAAGATGGGACTATCAGACAACATAGACTGTAGAATGTGTGGCGAGGATGACGAGACAATGGAACACCTATTGTGTGAATGTCACGCCCTTGCCAGACAAAGAATGAATGACTTTGGTAATGGCTATCCAGAACCAAAGGAATTCAGAGTGCTCCCGCTGAGCTCCATCATCCGGTTTGTGGAAATGTTGGAGACAAGCTTGGAGCAACTATAAAGGAGGGGGCAATTGCACAAAAGATCCCATTGGGTCGAAGTGCATCCGCAAGGGCCCTCATATAAATAAGATAAGATAAGATAAGCCAAAGTGGTCAAATTGTTCGGTATACCATATATTTTTTATGTTGTTTCGAGCTATTTTTCCTTGGCTGCTACGTAGCATGACGCTGTTTGTACTTAGATCACGCAAGTAGCACAATATGGATTAAGATGTTTCTCTAAATAAACGTAATATTATTACATTACCGTTAAAAAGTTAAGGACCAAACACACAATTTTTAGTTTCATTTTCATAAATTGGACGTAGTTATGGGAAAAGGATCCAACCCACGCGATGTAAAATTTGAAATTTGAACCTTCTGCTTAAAACAAAAGTCATACATTTCATTGGTGATCTCTTGTGGATTAGATCCTTTTCCCATAACTACGTCCAATTATTAAACAAACCAAACAAGGGAAAAAGATAGCAATGGGTTGTTTTTCACAAGGATTGGACTTTTGCAAACTGGTCGAGAGTACTACGGACAGATGAATCAAGGTTGAATGAATAATCAATCAATGTTGATCATTTGCATATTTTGTGTTTGGTCTTAAACTTTCTGACGGTAGTGTATGTCACCCATAAAATAGTCGACTTATGATTATCAGATATCAGTAGATCATCATAATCATCATCATATCAGCCGAAGGACGTCCACTGCTGCGCACAGCGTAGGTACTTTTAACAGTTTGTTATCTTACAGTAAACATACTTTCGCCGCACCGCTGTCCCCGGTTACATAATGCATATCTGCGTGTCTGTTCGACCTTGGCTCCCAAACTATGTCAACTTCAGTTACAGACGGTTTTGCAAGCTTTGCGTAAGAGAATTGCAACCGTTCACCGATACCGTATACAAATACATGCGTATATGAAATGAGCTTTATGCTCTATAGGAAGATCAGCGCTGTCAGTGATTCCTGCATTATGCTGAGACGAAAAAAATATGGTTAGCGATGGTTAAAATTATGAAGGTATTTTATTTGTATGGCGTTCCGTGGATCACTGACGATACAGCCCTCTTACACTGAAAAAAAAAGGATAACTCAACTAGTTTGGCTACTTGAGAAATAGCCAAATTGTGCTTAGTAGTAACCAAAATTATGCTAATTTTCAACAACTAATTTGGTTACTAGTAAACTCTCAGTTTGCCAGTCCTCCGATTTAGTTACTAGCAGCTAACATTTGGGCTACTGTTAACAAATCTTTTTTTTTTCAGTGTATTCACAAACCTACTACTCACCTGTCACCTCGCACCTCACCTGGTGTGAAGTGAGAGGTGAGGACAAGTCGGTTTGCGAATAACACCCCTGGCTGAAACTAAGCGCTGTAGGTGTCTGACACCTCAGCATAATGCTGAGGCAGTGTCTGTTTCACTGCCGCGGGACACATAATTGTGGGGTTTGTGTGTCCATTTTTCTTCTTTGTCATATGTGTGTGTTGTCTGTGTCTGTGAATAAATGTTTCTTTCATTCTTTTAATGGAACCATTTCGTGACAATACCGTATGTTTTTCTTTCTATAATATAAGCATCAAGGGTCGGGCCTATCCAATTCTTGTGAAATGACGGGCGTTTTTCCGATCCTTGCCAATCATGGTGGTCTTGTTTTTGTCTTGAATAAACTTATTCTTATATAGCGTTATGTGGTGCTTTGTGGATTGGTGTCCGTTATGTGGAAAGGTCCCGAAGATGCTCTGTGTTGGGAATGAGGGATCTGCATTTGTCTCAAAAAGTCGGCACTGCGGTTCATCAAATAAATAAAGGGTCCGCAACGCGCTAATGGTTCCTCTGGGTCCACAAGCCTTCAATTGTACCATTTTTGAACCTTTACATCATCATCCTAGTGTTATTCCCAGTACAGTTGAGTCCTGAAGGATGCCTGAGGTCCGCTACCTAATCCCAAGAATTGGCGTAGACAATTTGAACCCTCAGAAGTTGTATACCACTTGGATGAGTACCAGGATACAAGAAACAGTAAATATTTCAAAAAAACACTTTCTGCTTTTATGCACAATTCATTTCGATTCTCCCGTAGCACGATAACTTGCCTGTTTTCTCCGCAAAAGCTAGTATAGCTTGACCCCGTATTTCTAACCGACTTCAAAATTTCAAAAGAGGAGGTTATCAATTCGGTTGTATGTTTTTTTTTTTTTGTTGTTTTTTTTTTTTTTTTTATGTTTGTTACTCCATAACTCCGTCATTTCTTAACCGATTTGGAAAATTCTTTTTTTGATTGTAAGTATATATATCCAAGTTGGTCTCGTTTTTGTCAAAACGCAGTTCTGATGATGGGATCCATGAGGAATTGAGGGAACTCCTCAAATCTTTAAGGCAAACATATAGTGATTTTTGTGTTTTTATCAACAAATCAAGCATTTTCATCCAAAAATGTGACATTGGATGAAGTGGAACTGCTCATGATGATCAGAACAGAACTCTTCAACGACGAAAAGTTCACGTTTGGCGATTTGTCCTCCTAGCTGTGTTTGTTAAGCAATTTCTATTTTCGCGATTAATTTTTGTCATGCTTGATTTCTGATGATGGGATCCATGAGGAATTGAGGGAACTAGTGATTTTTGTGTTTTTATGGATATAGTGATTTTTGTGTTTTTATCAACAAATCGAGCATTATCATACAAAAATGTGACATTTGATGAAGTGGAACTGCTGATGATGATCAGAACAGAACTCTTCAACGACGAAAAGTTCACGTTTGGCGATTTGTCCTTCTAGCTGTGTTTGTTAAGCAAGTTCTATTTTCACGATTGATTTTTGTCATGCTCGAGTTCTGATGACGGGATCCATTAGGAATCGAGGGAACTCCTCAAATGTGAAAGGCACACAAATAGTGATTTTAGTATTTTCATGAACTAATCAAGCATTTTCATTCATAAAAGTGACATCTGATGAAGTGGAACTGCTGATGATGATCAGAACGGAACTCTTCAACGACGCGTAGTTCACGTTTGGCAATTTGTTCTCTTCGTTTTGTTTGTCAAGCAAGCAAGGTTTTTTCATGATTCCATGAGGAATTGAGGGTACTTAGTCTTCTACCATTATAAACATACATTATAGCCATTTTTATTTTATTGTATATCTATCTAAGAGGTCACCATCTAAGTATAATAATCTTTTACCGGCCTCCCCCATTCAAGTCGGTTTTTTTTTTCTTAAAAATTATGTACAATTAAACTGAAGGTAGTTAAGTTAAGCGATTAATAAAGCGTGTTGTGGACAGCTTACAATAAAGCATGAGCTTGGGCGAAACAATTTGCATGAAATTTACATTAGAATTAGTTCCTATGACATAAATTGTATATTATATGATACAATAATACAAATTTCTGTCAGGAACTATGATTTTAATACAATGATTATAAAAGTAGTATCTGGGCGGCAATATCTTTCGTTTTTCTTGGAGTTTATGAAGATTTTGGGACTATGCCACGGCCACAAATAAAAACTAAACATACAACTAAACCGAGTTATATTTTTACGCTTTAGAATTCTAAAGCGTAATAAATACAAGGGCCTCGGCAGAGAGTACATGTTTGTACCTTTTGGCGTCGAAACTCTAGGTCCATGGGGTCCCAGCGCGCATAAGTTATTTGCAGAAATTGCGAAGCGTCTGGTTGGCGTAACTGGTGACCGAAGAGCTGGCGGTTTCCTCGCTCAACGTATCAGCATTGCGATACAGCGAGGAAATGCCGCCAGCATCCTCGGTACAATGCCTCAAGGGCCCGTTTTAGATTTAAGTTAGTTTTAATTTTCTTTATATTATTTTGGTTAAGTATTCTTGTATAAATGATATTTTAGTTATATTTTTAGATATAATTTAGAATAGTTATATTTTTAGTTCTAATTTTTCTTTTACGATTAATGGATGTATATTGTCTAGTCATAAGTAGATATGTTTAATTGTCTTTTGTTACGTGAAAATTAGATAAAGTAAAATATTCAGTAGAGTTGCATAGTTGCCCAATGAACTTAATAAAAAAAAACAATAACAAGCAAAAGAGAATACCTTCGCAGCGTTTCATACGTCTTTTATGATTTTTATGAAGAAGGGTAGACTTTTTACGATCACTCAAAAATAACTTAGCTGATCATGTTCGCTATAGTTTCCATTGAGTCTTTATGTACCCATAGTATAAAAGTTACGTAAAAAAAAAAATAGATTATTTAAACCACTTTGTCAGATTTATTGATCCATGCCAAATTGCAGATTTCTAGCACTAACAATAAAGGATGATTCACAGTAGGCCGTTCCGTGTCCGGGCCGGCCCGTTTTCTTCTAGAGAAATAGGCCGGCCGTTGCGTTTGCTGTCATAGAAAACGGGCCGGCCCGGACACGGAACGGTCTACTGTGAATCATCCTTAACAGAACAAAGCCTCGGACAGACAGACGGACATGACGAAACTATAAGGCTTCCTAGATGAGTACGGAATTTTATCGCTAAAAGAAAATCAATAATCGAAACAATTATAAAGTAGCTTTGTGACGAACGAATGATTCCGCTGACAGGTAAGCGATGATTGAAGCGTGACGTTTGTAGATAATAGTTTTGTATAGTTCAAATCATTTCACACAATTTTACTATAAGCTGAACATTGTTTATTGACTGAGTGACACGAAGGTCTCTGCTTCAGCTTCGAAAAAAAAATGCTTTCGTATGTCCGGATTTTCTGTTGCTCTCCGCATCGCATCGGTCGCATTTCTCAACCGATTCTCGTGAAATTTTGTGAGCAGGTTCGATAGTTATACAGGGTGTGGCCTGTAATAGGAGCAAAAAATTAAACGGTACACTATTAAGCTCCCCAGCAATTATTTCCATTTTTTATACCACGTAAAAAAATCGCGAGGTCTACAGCTCACAAATAAAACAAATAAATCTTTATTCATTCATTCATTCATTATTTTTTTTTATCGTATGGCATTTATTTACGAACCGTGAAATCTTCGAGAAGCCAAGTACGGTTGCCAGTTTTGGTTGCACTTTTAGCACCACCCAGGGGTCACGTGTAGGGTAACGGTGGGTACTCCCTACGGACGTGGTGCAACTTCGACCCCCCTTTGTCAAGTGAGTGGTCAACTTGACTGTTGGAAGTTTTCAAGCCGCCCGAAGGCCTCTAGCTTGGCTTAACGACTGCTGTCGTAGACAGCAGCCGGGATCAACGGCTTAACGTGCCTTCCAAAGCACGGGAGCGCTCGGTTAGTAACCACTCAAAGCGGTCACCCATCCAAGAACCGACCTGCGCTCACATTGCTTAACCTCGCATACCGCACGCGGTAAGCGGGCGCCGCTGGGCCACGAACGCTCCTGATTCATTAATTCACAGAGTCGTTTGTTTCCTCATTACAATTATCATCATATCAGCCGAAGGACGTCCACTGCCTCCCCCACAGATTTCCACAATGACCGGTCCTGCGCCACCCGCATCCAGCGGACACCCGCGACCTTTACCAGGTCATCAGTCCACCTTGTGGGGGGCCTACCCACCGCCTTCCGGTATGTGGTCGCCACTTTAGAACCTTTCCCAACGGGCATCGGTTCTACGCGCATTGTGTCATTGTGTCACTCTTTAGGAAAGGCCTATGTCTAGCAGTGTACGTCCATCGACTGATATGATAATAATCATCATCCTAGCTTTATTCCCAGTACAGCTGCATCCTGAAGGATGCCTGGGGTCTGCTACCTAATCCCAAGAATTGGCGTAGGCACTAGTTTTTACGGAAGCGACTGCCATCTGACCTTCCAAGCCAAGAGGTAAACTAGACCTTATTGGGATTAGGCTTGTCAAGTGAGTGGGCAACTTGACTGTTAGAGGTTCTCAAGACGCCCGGAGGCCTCTAAATTGGCTTAACGACTGCTATCATAGACAGCGGCGGAGATCAACGGCGTAACGTGCCTTCCAAAGTACGGGAGCGCACAGTTAGTAACCATTCAAAGCGGTCACCCATCCAAGGACTGATCCCGCGCGACGTTGCTTAAGGCGAAGGGGTGGGCAAGCTCTTTCCATACAAACTTTGTGCAAGTTTTTCTTCGTTTGTGTTTGCACTCCAGTTACTATTTTTGGTCCAGATGCTTATTTTTTTGTTAGCTATGTCTTGATGTTTTTCTTTTTTTAATTTTAATTATGTTTTGTATTTTTTTTATTATTATTATTTTTGAAATAATGCAAAATATCAACATCAAGTTCTGCGTATATCCAATAAGTACCAAGAAAAAATAAAATTAAATGCTGTAGTGCCAAAACTAACGCAAAAAACTCGCACAACTTTTGTATGGAGAACGGCTTGCCCTACCCTGCGCCTGTACGCGGGCGCCGCTGGGCCGCGAACGCTCCCATCGACTGACACCTATGATGATGATTAATATTTTGAGAGTGATTGTAGTTGGTGTAGAATTGAACCCGCCTAGCAACCGCTGCCTACTCGTAATTCTATTGCCGACCTCAGAGTTTCCTATTGCGCAAACTAGACCGTGTACATTAAAAACGAATTAACGTTGCAACACGCTGTTCTTAGCAGAAACCTGAACTTAACACATTTTGACGTGATAACGTCTTTAAAATCGTTTTAGTCGGGTGACATGTTCAGAAACTTGTGTCACACCAAAACCTCACGAGCGCGATCGCAGGTATAAGTGAAGTGCAAGTGAAGTAAGACGTTATCACGTAAACATCTCGATCGTAAACCTACTTTACAAACAACCAATTTTTTTACACTTTGAAACTTGCCCTCTCTATAAATAATTGACCGAGTGTAACGAAGGTCTCCGATTCAGCTTCGGCAAATGCTTTCATATGGCCGGCCGGCTCATTTCTCAACCGATTCTGGGGAAATTTTGTGAGCAATAGTTTTTTTTTTATTCTAAGTAAAAGTTGTACATAGTTACATTTTAAATTTAACTCGCCATACTGGGAGGCCATTTTGTTGGCGAGATCGCGCTTATGAAATCGTATGGTCTACCTATATGCACCTAGTAATTAATAAGATTAAATGAACTATCTAGTATTGTAGCAAGTTATACAATAAACATCCACTTAATTGTTAACTTATTAATTTAAAAATAAACAATAAAACTCAAACGGAGTCTCCGTTTGAGTTAAGGGGGGAAAAGAGGGAAAGAAAAGGATATTTTTGCAAAGCTTGCCTTAGGGAAACTTTTGTCGAGTCAGTTTAAATATTGTTTTTTTTTTGTTTTCGGGAGGTCAAAAAGCTATAGAAGGTCAACTTCCTTCATAATGGAGTCAATATATTATTATTATTAAGCCTTTATTTATTTTTCCTTAATAGTTCTATTAGTTTTTTTAATTATTTTTTTTATACCTATATACTACTAAATTAAGGACCCCTGATGGGTATAGGCCTCCTCCATGTCTTTCCATTTATCTCGGTCTTTTGCGCTGATAGTCAATATAAATACCCTGTATATGTTCCCAAAGGTTGAAAAATATCATTATATTTATAAATTCCAGAACTGTCGGTATATAATACGAAGTTTAAATATAGCGCGCGTTGATGTCTTTTGTATGAAACTATGTGATACGTACGGTATCGATCACTGTTCATACAAGCGATTTTATGTCAAATATCCGCAATGAAGCTAATAAATAAATAAATAAATATTGGGGGACAATCTTACACAAATCGACCTAGTCCCAAACTAAGCAAAGCTTGTACTATGGGTATCAGACGACGATATATACATACTTATATAGATAAATTCATACTTAAATACATAGAGAACATCCAAGACCCAAGAACAAATATCCGTGAAAAATACACAAACAAATGCCCTGGCCGGGATTCGAACCCGGGACCTCTAGCTTCGGAGGCAGAGTCACTACCAACTAGGCTAAACAAGTCGTCAAATACATATAATGTACTTAACAACTTGTTAACAAACATAACATTTTTTGTAAATTTCTTTTTTATAATAGTACATTACTACAGAGGCCGGGACGAAAGGGGCAACTCCATATTTCCCGCCGAGGTATGTATAGTGCTTTTCTCAAACATGCAATGAAATAAACAACAAAAAAAAATGAAAGTTTTATTTTTAATACACATAGTGGCAGAATGTCATGATGCCTGTGCCAGAAATTTATGTGGAATGGAAATTAAAAAAGAGGACTTTGCCGGCCTAGGCCTGCAAGATTCGCATGAAATTCCATTAACGACCTCTTGTCCTAGCCGCGCCTCAAACGTCATACTTTGCAGCCTATTATAAGGAACATAACGTCAATATTTCATTGCATGTTTTAGAAAATATATAAATGTTAACTATGTATTGTTGTAAAATGTGGAATATATTATTTTCACATTAATATTATTATGCATTGTTTAAATTTTAAAATTAAATTAAATTACCTTTTTTACACAATTCATATTTATTATTTATGTACGTTATGTGTACTACACGACGATATATTCTTAAATACAAAGAAAACATCCAAGTCTCAGGAACAAATGTTTCTGCTCACCACAGAGACAAATGCCCTTACCGGGATTCGAACCCGGGACCTCTAGCTTCGATGGCAGTTACACTACCAACTAAGCTAAACAGGCCGACATCTAAATGCATTACCTATATACGTGTTATTTTTTTTTATTTGACGAGGTCACGGGAAAGATCTAGTTCAAATAATTTTCCATTAATATTACTTTCCTTGTCTTAATACCAACAAAACATAAACAGTATCTCTTTCAAACAAAATAATTCCATTAATATTAACATTGCAAATCTAATGATTCGGTCATTCTACCGACTGCATTACATAATGATTGTCCATCATTATGATATGAACTCTAACGGCTTACAACTAAGGTGCAAATTGGCTTGTATTGATTACACACAATTTACACATTGTAATATGAACTCAATTGTCCTACAAATTAGGTTCAAATTGGTTTGCACGAGCTCCCATTAAAATATCACACCAAATTGAGTAACAGCATTAAAATTCCGAACGCGACGAATTTAAGGTTTCTTTTTGAAGAAATGCTGCAATTTACTGTTTTAGTTGCTAAAAAGCAGAGCGGCG
The DNA here is from genome assembly GCA_905163555.1 of Notocelia uddmanniana. Taxonomy (NCBI): domain Eukaryota; kingdom Metazoa; phylum Arthropoda; class Insecta; order Lepidoptera; family Tortricidae; genus Notocelia; species Notocelia uddmanniana. The sequence continues at coordinate 14,249,507 of LR991077.1, forward strand.
GCCGACGGCTAGGCGTCCATAAGCTGCGGTGGCCGCTTACTATCAGGTGGTCCGTTAGCTTGTTTGCCACCAACGTGCTACGTAATAAAACGAAACACGTGCTTTGTCGACAATATAACACCGAGTACGGTATTTTACAACATAATTAGGGTTCCGTACACAAAGGGTAAAAACGGGATCCTATTACTAAGACTACGCCATCTATCCGTCTGTCGGTCACCAGGCTGTATCTCAAGAACCGCGATAGTAAGACAGTTGAAATTTTCACAGATAATGTATCTCTGTTGCCGCTATAACAACAAATGCTAAAAACTGGCCAAGTGCGAGTCGGACTCTTTGCCAGTTTTTTACACTGCCAATAAACAAATCTTTCGAGAATTTTAGGAAAAATCAAACTTCAGTTTATTTATGTAATTTTCAAATACATAAAAATAAATAAACAAATATTAGGGGACATTTTTTACACATATCGAACTAGTCCCATAGTAAGCTTGATAAGGCTTGTGTTATGGGTACTAGACGACGATATATTTAATAGATATATACTTAAATACATAGAAAACATCCAAGTCTCAGGAACAAATGTTTCTGCTCACCACAGAAACAAATGCTCTTATCAGGATTCGAACCCGGGAGCTCTACGTTCGAAGGCAGTGTCACTACCAACTAGGCTAAATAGGCCGACAGTTAATAAATTATTTGATTAAAGTATTTTTTAAAGCATAAACATATACGACTTATTAGATGCAGACAGATTATAATATATTAATAATTGTTAATACATGTTATAACTGACGATTCGAAAGTGCTTGTTGCTAGGCCTATTTGAATAAAGAATATTTTGACTTTGACTTTGACTTTATTTAGGATTTAATTCGGAATGTTTGTTTTTGTAGTGGCAAGGACCCGGGTATGTCCTAAAACTACGACCAAGACCGCCGGGGGATGGGCAGCAGCGTCCCTGGAGTGCGGTGGAGATACTGCGATCGCCAACCCGCATGCCAAGCGTTATATAGTTTATATATTATAGCATTTACCCCCTATGAAATTGAAAAGGCCTGTGTCCAGTAGTGGACGGTCTTCGGCTGATATGGTGGCGGGTGGTAGTTTGTGTAGTTGGCTTGTGCCTGGTTTCTCAGACAGAAGTTTCATAGAATGTATGTTTCCCATAATTTTCATTTCATACAAAGCATTTTTGATGGCCTGTTTAGCCTAGTTGGTTTGTAGTGACACTGCCTCCGAAGCTAAAGGTCCCGCGCGGGTTCGAATCCCGGGCAGGGCATTATTTGTGCATTTAGCACGTTCTTGGGTCTTGGATGCTTTCTATGTATTAGGCCTCATAAGAAGGCTCAAAGTCACCCAAAGAGCAACGGAGAGGGCTATGCTGGGAGTATCTCTGCGTGATCGCATCAGGAATGAAGTTATCCGCAGCAGAACCAAACTGACCGTATCCCTTTGAATACAGTGGCAGTGGGCGGGGCACATAGCACGTAGAACCGATTGCCGTTGGGGCGGAAAGGTTCTGGAGTGGCGACCACGTACCAGCAGGCGCAGCGTGGGCAGGCCCCCCACACGGTGGACTGATGACCTGGTAAGGGTCGCGGGTGTCCGCTGGATGCGGGTGGCGGAGGACCGGTCATTGTGGAAGTCTTTAGAGGAGGCCTATGTCCAGCAGTGGTAAGTGTTTTTGGATAGGTCTTTGACGTCTTTCAAAATGAATACAGGACTTCATCAAACGTTTTTTGATAAAGTGAATATTTTGGGAAATATTCACACCAAAAGAAAAAAAATGTGTCCCCCCCCCCGTCCCTCCCCCCCGGCTAACTTTTGTACTATGGGTCCAAAAAATATGAAAAGTAAAAGCTTGAAAGTAAAGCTTAATAAAGACTTTCAACGAAACCTATAGCGAACATGGTCAGTTGAGTTGTTTTTGAGCTATCGTAAAAAGTCTGAGTGAAAGACATATGAAACGCTGCGAAACGAAAGTATTCCCTTTTACTAGTTATTGATTTTTTTTGTGTAAGTTCATTGGGCAACTACTGAACTCTACACCAACCCTACACCGAGCATGGCCCAACATGCTCTTGGCCGATTTTTTAACTTCAAAATATCACTGGCGAGTTATACAGCTCACTGAGCTACTAAGTACCTATTTGGTTAAATTGACACTTAAAAAATGATTTGTAGTATTGATAACATCATAACACCAAAATAAGCTATCTTGTAAAACTGTCATTCTATATAACTAGTTAACTACGTTCAAAAACCTACCTTACACAGTCTTATTAAAACTCAATCCAACTTAACACAAACTGACCGTAATACGAAACCTGTTACCGATTTATTAAAAAGTTACGAAAGACTTACGTAATAGTGTGAAACAGCCGGTCAAACAGCCACAGACACAGAAAAAAAAAACAATTTTCAAGAAACTTACAATTGTTTTAGTTTATGTTCACTTCACGGCACTTTTTGTATGTATGTATGTATGGAGTTTGTATGGAGAGGCGTGCGCCTGCGCCGGTGGTTTGGTGCGACTGGCGAGCGGTGACAGTAGGTGGGGCAAGTACTGTGTACACACTGGTGTCAATTGTGGGGCTAGCACTAAAAAAGAATATATAATTTTTTTGCGAAACGGAAACGTCAGCTAATGACATTATATTTTTCAATCAAAGTGAAAAATTATTTTACAGTATACATATGGTGCTACTTTACCGTACGAGTGCGGTAATCAGCAGATTACGTGCATATGTCGAAACTTTAAAGAGCCATAATATGCACTGTAAAACGTTGTACGATAAGTACACGTGCGAACAGGTAATTCGCAACTCGTGTCGATTTAAAACACTCCCTTCGGTCGTGTTTCAATTTATCACCACTCGTTGCGAATTTCCTGTTTTCTGCACTTGTATCTTAATGTACTATCACGAACTCCTAAGTCCCAATGATCTTCGAACTCTCGGCTTACTCGTGTTTTTTATGAACCGACTTTAAAAAGGGAGGAGGTTCTAAATTCGACTATTTTTAACCGACTTTAAAAAAGGAGGAGGTTCTCAATTCGACTTAGGGTTCGTACCCAAAGGGTAAAAATGGGACCCTATTACTAACACTTCGCTGTCCGTCCGTCCGTCCGTTTGTCACCAGGCTGTATCTCAAGAACCGTAATAGAGTAGACAGTTGAAATTTTCACAGATTGTGTATTTCTGTTGCCGCTATAACAACAAATACTAAAAACAAAATAATAATGATAATACAAAAAACGTGATATTTTAGCCCTTTTTCATGGCTACCACTGTTCTGACAATGGTATCCATGAGAAAACCAAATAAGTCTTAAAGCATTAAGTATATTATGTGTACGACAAATAGACCAAAAACTCCGTTGAAGTCAGGTGTTTTGTTGTTAAAAATTTCGATTATGTATGGGTTTATCGACTTATCGTATTAAGTACAATGAGGTTTACGGATATCTCATCTTTCCTTCAAAACTCACTGTTTTCGAGATATACTGCAGCAAACCTTGACAATTTTAGGTCAGTTTTTAACCGACTTCAAGATTTCAAAAGAGGAGGTTATCAATTCGGTTGTATGTTTTTTTTTATTAATGTTTGTTACTCCATAACTCCGTCATTTCTTAACCGATTTGGAAAATTATTTTTTTGATTGTAAGTATATATATCCAAGTTGGTCCCGTTTTTGTCAAAACGCAGTTTTGATGATGGGATCCATGAGGAATTGAGGGAACTTCTCAAATCTTTAAGGCAAACATATAGTGATTTTTGTGTTTTTATCAACAAGTCAAGCATTTTCATCCAAAAATATGACATTGGATGAAGTGGAACTGCTGATGATGATCAGAACAGAACTCTTCAACGACGAAAAGTTCACGTTTGGCAATTATTCCTCCTAGCTGTGTTCGTCAAGCAATTTCTATTTTCACGATTAATTTTTGTCATGCTTGATTTCTGATGATGGGATCCATGAGGAATTGAGGGAACTCCTCAAATCTTAAAGGCAAACATATAGTGATTTTTGTGTTTTTATCAACAAATCGAGCATTATCATACAAAAATGTGACATTTGATGAAGTGGAACTGCTGATGATGATCAGAACAGAACTCTTCAACGACCAAAAGTTCACGTTTGGCGATTTGTCCTCCTAGCTGTGTTTGTTAAGCAATTTCTATTTTCACGATTATTCTTTATCATCCTCGATTTTTGATGATGGGATCCATTAGGAATTGAGGGAATTCCTCAAATCTTAAAGGCAAACAAATAGTGATTTTTGTGTTTTTATCAACAAATCGAGCATTATCGTACAAAAATGTGACATTTGATGAAGTGGAACTGCTGATGATGATCAGAACGGAACTCTGCAACGACCCGTAGTTCACGTTTGGCGATTGATTCTCTTCGTTTTGTTTGTCAAGCAAACAAGGTTTTTCCATGATTCCATGAGGAATTGAGGGTACTTAGTCTTCTACCATTATAAACATACTTATAGCCATTTTTATTTTATTGTATGGAATCTAAGAGTGCACCATCTAAGTATAATAATCTTTCACCGGCCTCCCCCGTTGAAGTCGGTTTTTTTTTCTTAAAAAAAGTATTTGGACGTAACTTTGAACTTAGTTTTTACTTTTTTTGGAGTTAAAAATAAAAATCTCTTACATTTTGACAGGCGCCAGTAAGGAACAGTTCTATGTAGATTTCATATGTATAAGCGCATAAACAACATACTTATGTCAAAAATAGAGCTTTTTTGGACCATGTTTGAATAAAACATAAAAGACCCTTAATATGAGATGTTGCCACCGCTTAAGAAGTATGTATACAAATGTCCAGGAGATAAAAGTAAATACATCTTCTTCTATTTATATTTTAAAATAAAGTCGTCGCCACGTTTGTCTGTCTGTATGTTCCCAATAAAGTCGAAAACGGCTTGATTGTTTTAGATGCAGCTGATTTCACCAACGTGTAGCATAACCTTCCGGATGATTTTGGTGTATAATTTAATAAAAATTTAAGTAGAGTAGTTAATATTATACCTATAGGTATACGATTTGTATTAAAGTGAAGCGAGTATATTGATGTTAAGATTAAGAGTCATCGATTGAATTGAATGATAAAATGGGGTCTTTATTTTAATGAGGCATTCCAATATTTTGTTTCTTATTCGACTCAGAATCGCAGACGCTATCGATCCTAAAAGAAGAAAGAAGTGTCTTATTTTACATACAAAATTTCAATGACGGCTTTGGTATAATGGCCCATATTACAAAATATCTAAGAGACTAACATACATATTTTTATATTTCTTAAAATGCGAAACTTAATAAAATGTTTATTTACAATGAATTGCGATACAGCGAGGAAATGCCGCCAGCATCCTCGGTACAATGCCTCAAGGGTCCGTTTTAGATTTAAGTTAGTTTTGACTTGGATTTATGTATAATGCCAACAAGATGCTTGATTTTTCTTCTGTCTCCAATCAAAACACGCCTTTACCACGCACACAGCGCCCCCTAGCTAGCGCCACGGCGCGGCTCTGCCCGTTATATTGCTCAATTTATAGTCAATCTAAGATCATGAGTATTTTCTCTGCCGTCGCGGATCGATGATGCTATTTACTTTATACTGTGAACACATTATTTACTTTCGCTATGTACAAAATCACGCATTATTTCTATAGAGGGGTATTAGTTCCAGGAAGCGCCTAATTTAAGTAGTAATCCAAGTCGCGCACCGAGGGTTCCGTAAAACGATCGTGTATATAGGGACTCATCTCGAGCCTATTAATTGACAACATTTGATTTTTTTAAGCAGATTTTTTTTCGGTGAAAACAAATACCGGTGAAATAAGTAAAACTACATTATTAAATTCTCAAAAATATCCCAATTTCATATCATCATCATCATCATGTCAGCCGAATGACGTCCACTGCTGGACATAGGCCTCCCCTAAAGACTTCCACATTGACCGGTCCTGCGCCACCCGCATCCAGCGGACACCCGCGACTCCTACCAGGTCATCAGTCCACCGTGTGGGGGGCCTGCCCACGCTACGCCTTGCGGTACGTGGTCGCCACTCGAGAACCTTTCCGCCCCAACGGCCATCGGTTCTACGTGTTATGTGCCCCGCCCACTGCCCAATTTCATATAAATAAATACATTTCAAAAGTTCCTCATTGTAAAAGAGAGTAAGTGACAAGTAAGGCCTCACAGCGTAACAAATCATTCAGAAGCACTGTTACCAAGACAGATTTACTAAAGAGAGTGAACTGCAGTTCTTTTTGTGCGCTGTGACTGTCAGAATTTCATAGTAGTGACGTCATTACGACGACGGTAGGCTTTCTTGACATTTTCGTGAATATTTATTTATTTTGGGGTTTCTTTGCAACAAATTAACGAAATGAATTAAGGTTTCACACTACTTAAAAATTTGAAATGTTGTCAATTCAAGAAAAATCTTAACAGCGCGATGTTAAACCAGGGCTTGTAACCGGTTAATTTCTCCGTACAAAAAACCGGTTAGGAATTTCGTTCTTTCGTTTACTATTTCATGTTTAATCAGGCAATCTAAAAATACACAGTCATAACCTAAATACATTACACAGACCAAGATAAAGAGCATAAACTAATTCAAATTATTTGGCTATTTCGGGGTTTTTGAGATTAACCGGTTACAACCCCTGTGTTAAACGCTATCGGTACAACGACATCTATCTAAGCATTTTGTTACTATTTTGTGCTACTAAATAACCTAGTATGTGTGTTCGTTTTCCAAGGATAATTCGTTATCACATGAACCGATTTTTTTATATGAGAGTAGGTACTTTTAGCACAATCTTAGGAGTTAATAATACAACTCAATTCACTTCAACATTTATTGATGGACAATACAATAATTGTGTTTGAAATTCGCATTATATGCGACGACGGCCTGTTGGTGCACTGCTTCCGAAGCTAGGGGTCCCGGGTTCGAATCCCGGCCGGGGCATTATTTGTGCATTTAGTACGGATTTTGTTCATGGGTCTTGGATGTTCTCTATGCATCTAAGTGTGTATTTATGTATATAAGTATGTATATCGTCGTCTAGTACCCATAGTACAAGCTTTGCTTAGTTTGGGACTAGGTCGATTTGTGTAAGATTGTCACCCAATATAAGTATTTATTTATTTATCTACATGCAAAGAGGATTAAACTACAGACTAAGAAATATTTTCTGATGCTTAATAAAACCTAGATAGAGATTGGTATGGTATAATTATATGTTTTCAAATAATCAATTCGGATTTGGCAATAAATTCGGATATAAAGGGCGGGGAATGGTATATATTTTACAATTTCCTTTATAAATCGATATTTCGAAATTTTGCCACCGTAAAAAATATACTGTTTCAGAATGTGTCACTTGACACTGAAATTTTGCGTGAGTAGCCACTAAAAATAAGTTATTTCAGCCGGTTACCACTGAAAAAAATCAATTTTTTGGCTTATTGTATAAGCGTGTGCGTTAAGACTGTTATGAGTGTGTATTAAAATAACATAAAATTGGGTTGTAAAACTAAAATCCTGAAAATGTACGACGCCAATATATTGGGTAAAGGTTGAACTGCTCAAACAGGCTTTAAATAAAAACGATATTAAATTACCATTTAATATCTAAGTAAAAATCAAGTCTTATTTACATTAGAATATTAGATATAGTAGAAGAGGCAAGATATGGCTTACAATAATGGCTTAAACAAAAACATTAATTTACAGAAATATTTTACATCAATTACTTTTTAAAATTTAGGAATGACACAGACTGCGGTTAACCCTTTGTGATAGACGAGACAAGCTCGACATGTAAAGCAATATGTCGAACTTGCCTAAATTTTTTTGTCCTTAGGCAAAATATATTCCGTGAGTGTACTAACTATCGGCCCACCGCTTAACTGAGACGGCACGGGAGGGTAGCGGCTCAGATTAGTATAATATTATTTCATTTTATTTATTTATTACATAGTAGCGGAAAGCAGGAACCTACCTAACACCCACTACCCAATCGTTACCATTTGACGTCTCCCGTCTCGTCCCTTTGCTGTTAATGACCAATAATTATTTGATACAAAGAAAAAAATCTAAAAATAATAATATAATTCTTGAAAAAGAGTAGTGACAGACATCATATCTGCCTACCACAGTTAACATCATAAAATCTGCAAAGTAATAACATTGAAGAGTTCATTGTTGAGTTTAAACAACATGTTAACTCCATTTTCTATATTATAATACACAAAAATATTTACCAATTGTGACAATATAACAAGTGAAGTAAGGCAAAAAATACTCAAAAGGCATATCTTAAATCTTGTCTTTCTTTTATTACGAGTAGTTTTGCTGGTTAACTTGTGACTAAAATACTCGTTAATTTTTAAGCAAAAGGTCCCCCATTTATAAATGCAATTAAAGATGATTTTTAACTGAGTCGTTTAGAAAATGGCGCTTTATTTATACCGCTAATAGGATTACTTTTGCTAGAGAATCGCTCATTATATTTTATGTAGTATCATTAGGATGATTTCTAAATAATACGGTATTTTACAAAAACAAATCATATTCTTTAGTTAAGTAATATACAAAACTTACAAAATTAGTTCTAAATTCTGCTTAATGATGTTATTAATAAAAATACAAAAATATGAAAAAGGACGTACTTAGTTTCAACTAAGAATATTGTGACTTCACTAATCATATACCCCAAACTTCTTACCAACCGTCGTTTATGATGTTTCGTGAAAAGTTGCTGATTTGACTATCAGTAAAATACCGTATTGTTGTCTTAGTCAAAAACTAAAACATTATTATAATTTATAGACAGACTCCTGATAGTGCTGAAGATCACAGACCTATTATTGTAATAAAATATTTGTCAGTGGCAATAGTTAGTCAGAAGTGCATGTCACACTAATTTATAGCAACCATGGGATAAGATTTTCACAAAAGTAAATATTATCCCACTGGCAAAAAATATGTCACTGGTCTTATGTCATGTCAATGCTTATGTACAAAAACACAATTGTCAGTTAGCAACCTATTTCTTTATATACTGTTAAAGACTAGGTGTCAACTTCAAGTCAGTCAGTTTATCTCATCGATGTACATAATGCAGTCTCAAATATGAAAGAGCAAACAAATAAGACTTACCCCTTAAAAACTTTATAAATCTCTGTTATCTAAAATAAGTATTGATAATTTCTCACAAACACAATTGTAAAGTGGCACAAAAATACGAATGTAAACAGTATTACTACGTTCGAGTGGAGACCGTGGTCCGATACGTTTGAGCCCCTTCATATTTGACGCAGAATATGTACCTACATGACGAGAGTATCTCTATTTTTCTCACTTTCAAGCGAAAGGTCCCACTTTGTCGATGTTAATAAAGTTGACTTCTAACTGCATCAGTAAGGAAATAGCGCCTTGTGGTCGGCGCCAAAAGGGAAATTTTCGCTTAAGAGTGTTTTTTTTTTCTATGTACAGAGCAATACCACTTTAAGTTACAATAACGGAATAGCGCAGAGTAATATGATGCTTCAAAATCACCTTCATATGATTTTTAATTGCTATATGTATTATTGAATTATATTTATTTCAACGCAACTTTGAGCTCATAAAATAAAACGCTTTTATAAATACTACCTGAATTGAAAACTTGTATTAAGGTTTTCATGGCTATTGGTTGTATGGGTGATACAAAGCTTTGTGGATAAGTAGGGCCAAATTGTATGAAACTATAATTTTTTAAACACATTTCACAATTTTCTATTTTCAAATGGTGTAATTTGCTAGGAATTCGTATTTTAAGTTGTGTATGTATATTTTAAGTGGACGAAATTTATTCTATTAAATTGCATAATATATAAACTGACCATATCGCTATTTTTTAAAGGTTCAAGTAAATGGTCGAGTCTCCGCATATATACGACGCGAACCAGTAAAATTGTGTTTTTATTTATAATTGGCTATCATCTTTTATTGAAACAACGTCTTTGCGCTATCCAACGTCAATGTAAGTTATTTGTGGTTCTACTGTATTAATTTACTATTTGTAAAGTGACTAATATCTTTTTCTCATTTGCATCATGTAGTCATGTCGTTTCCGTCGTGCCGTGAATCTCCGTCTGTCATAGTTGTTATTGTATGAGTTGCCCCTGGAAATTTGTTAATATGTTAGTGTTGTTAGTACATACTAAGTAAGAACTAAAAGTCCGATGGGCTAAGGGTGCTTTAAAAAAAATGAGGCATAACTCAAGGTCAATGAACTAAAATCCCATTTACAGGCGTGCAAGAATCGCATGCAAGTTTAATAACAGTTAATTACTGTTGTTTAATAGCTGTTACCCCGATACAAGAAACGTCTTATATGATATAAATTGTACTGGGATAACGTGTGCCAAAATAAAAGTGATTAATATCGTTAACCGTATGTACAGTTGAGGAATTAGAATAATCGTCACTTTTGTATTCTATTCCAAAAGAAATAGAGTCACAAACATTCAGTGACAAACATTCAGATACCTTTACTGTACATTGCGGGGTTTACTAGATTGATTGAACTCATAATGAAATTTGTTTAGAAGTATTGTATGTTTGTAAGTTTAATTTAATTTTTTTGCTGGATTTGTCCCACCTTACTTTTTAAATGTTAGTTTTTAGTGTTATAACAATGTTCTTAATAATAGTCGTTGTAAATAGTGTAAATGTGACAATAAACGAAATGTTAAGTTAAATGTAGGTGATAATAATTATCAAGAGACTTTCTGAGCAAGGTGCTACATTAGATTGTAGTTTTAATTTGCCGTCACTATTTTTAAGCTAGTCATGCAAGATTAGATCTAAACAATGGCAAGAAAAGACAGATAAAAATACAGTCAGAAATAGAAAAGGAACTGGCAGAAAGATCTTCCACAGAAGGAAGTAAAAACAAGCATAATGAAAATACATTATATTAAGTATATTTTATAAATTGAGCTTATCAATGTAATGGTAACTTTGTTTTAACCTAGGTTATTTAACATAATAATATGACTAAAAGGAAGACTGAATCAAAAAGAAGAAACAATTTCTTTTTATTTTATAGTACTGTACATTTACTAAGCCTGTGTACGTACTTATGTAAGAATATTAATTTAAATGAAAACATTATACAATTTATTGAGAATTTGATATCCAAAATGTTTCGTTTTCGTAAAAAAACAATAAAAAGGAATGTTTCCCCATTTGTATTAAATTTGATGCTACATGGTAACTAGGTAGGTATATAAAGAAATCTTATATCTCTTAATAGTATTTCAATCACAAATATCACTACTTTTGTACAAATTTGAACATGTTTATTTTGAACAATAGATTGTACATGCATTTACCTAAAACTGTTGCATTCAGATAATTCCCTGTTTAAGTAAAATAGTCTACAGTTCAATAAAAGCTTTTTCACTTCTTATTATTGCTCTTGATTTCAATCCCGTTTATATTCTAAAGGCAAGATCAGCAGAATACTGTTTACGTCTAATGAATGACAGAATCTTAAGAAGGTTTCAATTTTAATAGGGTATGCTGAAAAAACTGTTCAAAGAGTATAATTTGAAGTTGTAAAATGGGATAAGATGACCGTAGCAGGATTTTCTAGAGAAAGGCAAACCGTATCATATTCTCTATAATAAATTAACATTATTCTGTAAGTAGACCGTAATGGCACCTTTACAAGGAAAAAAATACTACTGCAAAAGAAGACCACTGTCAATAAGAAAGTCCTAAATATATCCCAAAAATATGTTTATTACAAGGACTTAACCTAGCGTCGGTCTTTACCCACCGTCCATCTTATCCCATCTGACTTTTTAAGAGGTTTACGTGATTATTTTTAAGAGGTCTAAAAGATTGAAATTAATAAAAAATGCCGCCCTTAATATGGTGCTGTGAATAAGTTACATTTGTCACTGTAAATTAATACAAATAAAATAATGTTGAATAACCAAACAGATTGTACTAAAAGTGATCACAAATTGTTTTTCCAGTATATCGAACTGAGACAAAAGGTAAATCCCAGGATAAAGTTGCTCAAACTAATGTGTCACTCTTTAGCAAAAGGTCCCCTTTGTCGTATCAGTAAGGATAAAACTTTATTGCCTCAATTAGGAAGGCGATTTAATGACGGCACTATCACGTCCACTTTTGTTGAGACTGACATAAATATGAAATAAACTAAATGTAATTTGAACACTAAGAAATGTTGCGGTTTACTGTCAAGTGGAAACATCCAATGAAATTACAATTTACAATTGAAGTGAAAATTAAAAAAAAACGATATTTTACATTTTGTGAGTTTCATTGATTTGAAATAAACGGATTTATAATCATCAAACAAAAACCGTGTTAAAAATAATTTCCAAAACGTGAATGTCGATCAAATTGCATCTATTTTCATTTTTATATATTTGTGTCACTCTCATTCAAAAGGTCTCTCTTCAATGTTAGTCAGTGTCAATAAGGGTGATTTCTTATTGCGTTAGTGAGGAAATACCGCATTAGACGACCACTTTACCCTAGTTGGTAGTGACCTTGCCTACGAAGCTGGTGGTACCAAGTTCAAATCCCGATCAAGTCATTTATTTGTGTGATGTACACATGAAGTATTTATTTATCTAAGTAAGTGTGTATATTGTTGCCTAGTACCCATAACACAAGCTTTGCTTAGTTTGGGACTAGGTCTATTTATTGACCAAGCGAGCGAAGCGTCTCAGTTTCAGCCTTCGACAAAAAAAATCGTATGTCTGCCTCTCTGTCCGGATGTTCTCCTCTACAGGTCGCATTTCTCAACCGAGCCGCATAAAATTTTGTAAGCAGGTTCGATAATTATATAGATTTATTTGTCAAGTCAGTTTTTGGAAATTATGTAATTTGATTTTTTTTGCAAGTTTATACAGCTCACAGAGCCACTAGTGTAAGATTGTCCACAAATAATTCATTATTTTTATTTATTTATTGACTCCGGTAAAATGTACCCTTTTGCTAGAGAATGATACATTTGTGCATTAAGCTGGGACACACTTCTTGTGTAAAAAATGTAGATGGGTTATCTACTTTTTCCCATTGATGTAGTTTCCAGTATCGTCCTTGTAGAGATCCTCATTGACGCCATAGTACGCTTGAGAGTTGGGGCAGTCCGTCTGAAAATATAAACAGTTAGATTAGATTAGACTAATACAAGTCGTAACATAAATCAATGCACGAAAAAAAATATATTCTATCCATTATTAAATTACTATAAGATTAACCTTAGACGCGCGAAAAACATCAAGATAAGTATTTAATGGGCTTTAATGTGTCCACTAGCGCCGCTCGTAAATAATTGGAATTATTTAAATTTTTTGATAGAAATTGAAAAAACCGGCCAAGTGCGAGTCGGACTCACGCACGCAGGGTTCTGTACCAGAAAAAAAACGCCAAAAACTACTCTGTTGTATGAGAGCCCCCCTTAATTATTATATTTATTTTGATTTTAGTATTTTTTGTTCTAGCCACAATAAAAATACATCATCTGTGTAAATTTCAACTGTCTAGCTATTACGGTTCTTGAGATCTAGCTCGGCAAGTGGTAGCCATGGAAAAAGGCTAAAATATCACGTTTTTTGTATGGGAGCCCCCTTAATTATTTTTTATTTTTTTAGTATTTGTTGTTATAGCGGCAACAGAAATACACAATCTGTGAAAATTTCAACTGTCTAGCTATTACGGTTCTTGAGATACAGCCTGGTGACAGACGGACGGTGGACAGCGAAGTCTTAGTAATAGGGTCCCGTTTTACCCTTTGGGTACGGAACCCTAAAAAAGTGGTCACTATGTAAAGTATTTCGTATTTAAGTACCTTTTGAATACACCAAACTAGTTTTCCCGTTGCTGAATTCGTCGATCTATGCGTCCAAAATAAAAACGGCCGTTTTATTTTTAATTTAAGTAGATAATTACAATTATTTCCCAGTGGTGCTAGTGGACACGTTAAAGCACCCTTAATCATGTGCGAGTTGTTATACTTATGACACGAATGCATCGTTATTTATCATGAAATGTGAATCTGAATCTTATTTATTTAAACTTTATTGCACATATCAAAAATGGTAATTTTTTACTTATTTGTATTGTGCAAATTGGCATACATCACTTTTCACTTTTTGTAGAAACTTTTATTGCCAAATCTACCTTTTTAACCGACTTCAAAAAAAGGAGGAGGTTCTCAATTCGTCGGATTTTTTTTTAATGTATGTTCGCCGATTACTCGGAGACTAGTGGACCGATATCAAATTTTTTTTTTGTTTGAAAGGGTTTTCTAGTTGGTCCCATTGTCACCAAGTCTGGATCTGATGACGGGATCTTGTAAAAAGCAAAGGAACTCCTCAAATTATAATCCAAGAGGATGGGGTAAGGCAAAAAATAAGGAACTCCTCAAATTATATACCAAGAGGATCGGGACTGGCAAAGTTTGGAGTCGGTGTTTTTTTGTTAAAAATTTACTTGTTATCTTTAAGTAATAAATAATAATAATAATAAATAAATAAATATTGGGGGACAATCTTACACAAATCGACCTAGTCCCAAACTAAGCAAAGCTTGTACTATGGGTACTAGACGACGATATACATACTTATATAGATAAATACATACTTAAATACATAGAAAACATCCAAGACCCAAGAACAAATATCCGTGAAAAATGCACAAATAAATGCCCTGGCCGGGATTCGAACCCGGGACCTCTAGCTTCGGAGGCAGAGTCACTACCAACTAGGCTAAACAGGTCGTCTCAGTCATCAACTACTCGTTGAAACGGTTTCAATGAGCCCAACCAAGGCGGGTTTATCTTAGTTTAGGAGTTCTATTGGCCACCTTCTGTCTCCTTGTGTCTTCTGTGTCCTTGTGTCTTGTGTCTTCTGTGTCCTGTCTTCTGTGTCACCTTATGTTTGTTCCGTGTGTTCTGCCTGTATGTGTGTGTTTGTATGCGTCTGTTTTGCGTTTATCAGATCAGCTTGGATGTGTCATAATATTGCAATGTCACCAAACTTACATGAGTATGCTTTCTTATCAGCTCAATCGGTAGAGAGTAACCGCTTTGAAATTTAGACAAGTTGCAAGTTTTGACCCGATGAAGCTTATAATAACATTATTCCCAAATTCCCACTTTGTTGATGTCAATAAATACGGTTTCAAATTGCATCAGTTAAAGAATGGCCTCTTATTGACGCCGCCAAACAAGAAAATAAAAATCCGACTGCGTAAAAATGTCTTTAGTGACATTTGGACAATTAAGACGAATCGATTGACGTATGAATAATCAAAATCGGCCGACGCGTTTGGTCTCTAGAGTGCTACAACGGAACAAACATACATACATAGACTGTTAAACACATTTCCCTTCTTTGCGTCGCGCAATCGGGTAAATAGGTACCCTTTTGCGCGAGAATGTCACAAAAATAGCTTAAAAACCTTACCTTATAGAACCAGTCGCAGACCCTCGTCCGCTGGTTGAACACGGTGCCAGGAGCGCACACGAATGAGTACTGGATGTTCCCTCCGATACTGGGCACGCACCAATGCCACACCTGATGGAAAATAATTGCAATAACACCGCATACACATCGAAATATTATCTGCTAGAATGCGATTATAATACATGTATTATAAAAATGATTACAAAATTGTAGAGTTCATTAACAACTTAATCGTTCCTATCACCTTTTGATTACCGAAAATTCAATTAAAATGGACTGAAATTTTCAATAAATTACACAATTAAGTCCAGTGCCACGCACAATATACTGTAAATCATTTCAAAACAGGCATTTCACATAATCAGTCTTACGTTAACGCCTAACCGAATATAATAGCAATAAATCATTTGAAAACATCAACCTTGTTGCCATGAAAAACATAACAGGCGTTGAAGTTTTATCAGCCATTAAAGTTTATTAAGGTTTGTTCTCTTCCCATTAAGAAACTAGCAGGCGCCATGATTTTACCTCATCACAGATCAAAGAATCCTCATGAAATAAGTAAGTAGGTTACCTGACAGTTAGTCTCCGGGTCTGCATAGTATCCAGGTAGCTTATCGTCACAGGTGAACGACAAACCCTTGGGAACTTCGTTGTAGATCGGGTAATCGTCGCCCGCAGCGTAGCCCTGCTCATCTTGCTGTTAAGACACATTTCGTTTATCAATAATCATACCTTTTAGGTCAAAATGGTGGCAGACAAAGGTGGAAAAAATATCTCAAATCCAAAAATTACTGCTCAAACCGAAAAAAAGGGAGAGAACCTCAGTTAAATCTTAGTTAATATAAATCATCTTTAAATATTCTGTACATAGATAAGTAGCTAAAGACGTATCGCCCCTAGACAAAAACTGAAGACGCAACTATCCCGTACGACTCGGCAATTATGAAAATGTTATCCAGTGATTGGCTACTAATTTTATATACGGATTTGGGGTCCCTTAGATTTGCTTGCAGTTAATGGGGAATGTCTGAAATTTTTAAAAGTCCTTGATTATTTTTCTAATGGGAGGAATAACCGTCGCCATTAACAGAAAAAAGTTTCAGATTTTTCGGTTGCGCCATATATTTTATAAAAATACAAACATTTTACATCACCTCGCGTCTGCCCCGTATCGGACTACTAAGACATTTATAAGTCCGTCGAATATAAAAAACAAAACACCTGCTTGGATCTGTGGTACGCAATGACATTGATAGTTCATCATAGGTTGGTCGTATGACTTGAACTGTCAATGTCATTGCGTACCACAGATCCAAGCAGGCGTTTTTTTTTAAATATTCGACGGACTTAGAAATGTCGTAGTAGTCTGATACGGGGCAGACGCGAGGTGATATAAAATATTTATATTTTAAAAAAATATATGGCGCAACCGAAAAATCTGAAACTTTTTACTGTTCATGGCGAGGGTTATTCCTATCATGAGAAAAATAATCAAGGACTTTTAAAATTTTCAGACATTCCCCATTGTTCCCCAATATTTATTTTGGCTATATTTGGTGGGTGGCCAGTGCAATATGGAATGAGCGCTGCTGAGGATTTCCCGAGGGAGTACAGTATGGTTTTCTTCACGAAAGGAGTATGTTCATTTTCGGCTTCGGGTTGGTAAATTCTGGAGATACTGACGTCCTTAAGCTGCGGTGACCGCTTACCATCAAGCATGGCGGGCCGTGCACTTGTTTGCCACCGACCCAACGACGTGGTTAAAAAAAAATCAATACATAAAAATACATAAATTATCATTATCACTCATCAATCATCGTACAGTCAACAGCAAAAGTAGATGATCATTTAAGTACTTTATCGAACTAACATTACAATACTGCGACAGATGGGATGCGTCAAAGTAGTGAAAGTGACAAGGTGCTAAAATGATCATCTACTTTTGCTGTTGGCTGTACATAAATTTATAGTACATCCACCCACCACCACCATATCAGCCAAAGAACGTCCACTGCTGGACAAAGGCCTTCCCCATATTCACGGGGGGTATATGCCATAATCGCCACGCTTGGCATGCGGGTTGGCGATCGCAGTATCTCCACCGCACTCCAGGGATGCTGCTGCCCATCCCCCGGTGGTCTTGGTCGTAGTTTTATGACATACCCGGGTCCACATTATAGTACATCGGGCAGTTAAAATCACAACCCTTCCTTTTGAATTAGTAATAATCCTGTAATGAACGCCCTACTGAAGACATTGTTTCTATATGTAAGTTTCTGTAAATATGTATATGCTTACGTTTTGAGCTTAAATACACTGAAGAGGCAATCAGTTTAAGAATAGATTTTACAGTACATATGGTGCTACTTTACCGCACGAGCGCGGTAATCAGCCGATTACGTGCATATGTCGAAACTTTAAAGAGCATTATGTACTGTAAAACGTTGTACGATACACGTGCGAATAGGTAATTCGCAACTCGTGTCGATTTAAAACACTCCCTTCGGTCGTGTTTTAATTTATCACCACTCGTTGCGAATTTTCTATTCTCTGCACTTGTATCGTAATGTATTATACTCTACAAATAGGTGCCAAGAGTAAAATGAATTATCACACTAAGAATACTGCCCATGACATGAATTATAAACCTACTCGAAATTATCTCCAAACAATAAGCTTCCCACATCAGTCAAGCTATAATTTACCTATAATCATAATCTGCCGATAATTATCGGGATAATCAGAGAATCGGATTATTGAAATGGCTAATTATAAAGTAATTATCATGCCTGGTTAGTGTTATGAATAGGATCTAAGTTCAGTCAATAGTCAGTACTAATTAAGATAATTAATGGTGGACTTCAGCGAAATTGTCATTTCTGTAGACAGAAAAATTATCACCTGAAAATGACTATTAGAGGTGAATTTTTGGGGCCAAAAACTAATTGACCGAGCGAGCGAAGCGTCTCCGTTTGAGCTTTCGACAAAAATTCTTTCGTATGTCTGTCTATGCGGATGTTCTCCTCTACCGGTCGCATTTCTCATCAGAAATATTATATGTATAGAATTTTTATGTCTAGTCAGTTTTTGGAAATTTTGAAATTTGTAAAAATATACAAAGTTTATCGTATGTCCGGATGTTCTGTTCTAGAGGTCGAAATTCTATATCAATTCTCATGAAATTTTGTGAGCAGATTCGAAAATTATATAGATTTTTTGTCGAGTCAGTATTTGGAAACATTGAAAATGGAAATTAAAAAAAAATTTTTTTCGTATGTCTGTCCGAATGTTCTCCTCTACAGGTCGCATTTCTAAACCAATTCTCGTGAAATTTTGTGAGCAGATTCGATAATTATATAGATTTTTTGTCGAGTCAGTATTTGGAAATTTTGAAATTGGAAATTAATAAAAAAAAAAATTCGCGTGTCTGTTGGTATGTCCTCCTCTACAGGTCGCATTTCTCATCAGAAATGTTATTGACCAAGCGAGCGAAGCGAGTCCAATCAGTTTTTTCAAATGTTGAAATTTGAAAAATTTTTTTTTTTTGCGATGTCTACAGTTCATAGAGCCAATAATAGGCATTATCATTAAAAAACTATGAAGGTAGCCGCTTAAGCATCAACAAAAATGATTTCGTATGTTCGGATTTCCGGTTGTTCTACTCTACAAGTCGCTTTTCACAACCGATTCTAGTGAAATTTTGTGAGAAGGTTCGATAACTACGCGTATATAATTTTTTTGTGTCGAGTCCACTTTTTAAAATTGTATTGTATTTGTACATACGAGTACAAGCTTTTATTTAGTTTCATCAAATCTTGCAAGTTAAATTTGATCCACATCCCGGTTTCCGATTGAGCTGAAATTTTGCATGCATGTATAAATCGGATGACAATGCAATATTATTATAACATAGAGCTGATCTGATGATGGAGACAGAAGGTGGTCATAGCAATTCCTAAACTACACAAGATAAATCCATCGTGTTTGGCCTCATTCGAACCGACTCAACAAGTAGTTTATGATTGTGGAAAAAAGTACAGTCGGCAATAAAAGCTTGTACCAAAAATGAAATTTTTGACCAAAAACTTATTTCTGTATTATAATTTCAAGCAACAGAAACTAATTTCCGGCCTAGATATGGCAAATCCCATTGTTACAAAGTTTCATGTCATTTCACGACGTTTTAAAATGAGAACGAAGCTACGTTTGTATGGAGAATCGAATTCAGCCGAGCGTGAAGCGAGCGAGAGCGATTTTTGATGAGCTATAATAGTTATTTGTTCAACAAGAGAGCAAAGTAGTTTTTTGCTGCGAGTGTTGATGTTGAGTCCCGAGCAAGCGAAAGATTCTATAATTGAATCACGAGCATAGCGAAAAAAGAAATTGAATTAGAATCTTGAGCGTAGCGAGGTACTCAAAGACACGAGATGCAAATATCTTTGCTCTCGTGTGATACATACAACTTTTCACGTCAGCGGCGAGAACATATAACGCAAAGAAATAGTGATAGAGAGAATCAAGTTACTTAAACTAACTTACGATATGGAAAATTAACAAGTTAGTATTTTTCACGCTCGCAGCAAAATTGAATTTTGCTCACTGGTTTCAAGCAGGTAAAGTCGTTTTCCCCTCACTAGCTCGGAAAGCCGTCTTTTATCCTTTGAAACAAGCGGGTAAAAACGCATTTTATCCACAAGTGGGGAAAGTAATTTGACCTTGGAGCGTGTTTGAGTAGCTTTTGACAGATAACAAAACGTAAAACGCTCATAATAATGGTTAGTTTGATATCAATTATCATTAAATAAATGGTTTGAGAATTTAATACAAAATACCAAATTTAGCTTTATTTAATGATTTAAGTCGTAAACCTTCAAATTCTATAAATAACATTTGTTTTATAATGATATTGAGTTTAATTGTAAACGCACAAGTTTAGTCGATGCAATTTCAAAACGCATCGTCAGAAAGAAATGTCATCATTGTCAATGTCAACTAAAATATACACAACTTGTCACGGACTCCGACTCACGTAAATATTATACACAACATCCAGAGTTTTCTGTTATAATAGCGTAAAAAAATCGGTGATTCCAGTGATGAAAATCAGCCTGTGGAACTGTGTTTTTTGCAGGTTGCACTTTCCTCGCTATAGTGAGGAGAAAAGTTTTGTGTTACACACGGGTGCAAAGTTGTATTTTACTTCTCGTGTGTTGAAACACTCGCTACGCTCAGGATTCTATTTTAGAACCACTCGCTTCGCTCGTGGTTCAACTATAGAATCCTTTCGCTGGCTCGTGCTTCAATTCCACACTCGCGGGTAAAATACAACTTTGCACCCTTGTATAACAAATAACTATTTCACGCTCGCAGCAAAATTGCATTTTGCTCACTGGTTTCAAGCAGCAAAACCGCCATTTTCGGGCCGCTGAGGTGAAAAGCATATTTGTACTGCATTGTATTGTATGTACTTACGGCCAGAGATGTTTCTATGATGTATAACAAAACGGCAAAGACTCCGAAGGAGCTGAGCCGGACTCCGCATAACCTGAGTTGGGACATCTTGTGACGGACTTAGAGTAACCTGGAACCAAACAAAATACTATTAACTATTTTTGACGGGCTTTATTAGAAGCAATTAGTAGCGAAGTCTCCAATAACAGAGTGTTTTTATTGAATTCCATTAATTGCGAGCGAGGGCACATTCCTTGAGATGCAATAAAGTAATCTTCTCTAAGACACCAGTATCCAAATTCATACTATTTCGTATTCTATAAAAGTAGTATAGTATAAAAGACCCTTAACAATTAAACTATGTCGACGTGCATGGCATTCGAATTCCAAATGTTGTCATACTTGACATTAACTTTTGCCTAACTTCACACGAACTCTTAAGTCCGTTGTGCATTGACCCTTGGTGATATAAATAATTATTTTGTATGAAATTGTCAGAAAATATGTTTATCTTGAATTTTGAAAAATTAAATATGCTACGTCGCTTCTATGGCTATACACGGCTATATGCTTGAAGGACTAAGAACGGAAATCAATAAAAAAGCCCTGTAGATTAATAAACGCTTAAATACATAGAACACCTCTATGACTCAGGATCAAATATACATCACACAAATAAATCCTTATATGTAAATGCGGAGTAGAGAGAAACCTCCGGACTATCCGCGCCGTGTCCAGGAGTACCGCCTTCTGTATCTGACCCTTGACCCAGCCATCTAACGAGAGTCGTTTGAGATGTTGGTCGAGACTCTTCGCTATTAAACCGTTCGCAGAGACGACTATCGGGACAATGATCGTTGAATCAACATCCCACATGGCGGTTACCTCGTATGCTAGGTCTAGGTACTTGCTGGATTTTTCCTTCTCAGCCTTCACGAGGTTCTCATCATGGGGGATGGTGATGTCAACGAGTATTGCCTGGCGCTTCGATCGATCTGTCAGCACGATATCAGGCTTGTTGGCTACAATAGTCCTGTCCGGGATAACACATCGATCCCAATAGAGCGTTGCACGACCATTCTCGAGAACTGGCGCAGGTGTGTACTTATAGTATGGAACTTCGAAGTCCACAAGACCGTATAAAAGAGCAAGCTGCTGGTGAATAATCCTGGCCACCAAGTTATGTCTGTGCAAGTACTCGGCCTCTACCTCAGATCATAGAAAGAAGGAGATATGGCACGGGGGCGTGGCGCGTGTCGCCTCGATAAGGTCAGTAAACCATATCGGCGCGCACCGCTCTTAGCGCTGACTCATTTGAGCGGCGATCGTTGTTCACGCTATGGCTCCAGATTTTTTTCGAAATAACGGTCTGTAGCGTGTTTATTTGTAAAGCTCGGTAAACTAAACCAAAATACAAAATACGTGGAATAACATACCACTGCTGAAGTGCTATTTTGATTAGTATTTCTATTATTAATGTATTTTAAAGTTCCTTAATTCTCTTTGTAAAATCCACCCTAAAAGCTTCGACCTACCAGCGCAAACACCTTACGCAGCTTCGAGTGCGCGGGATAAGGCAGTGACAGTATTTGTATGCATGCAATATTATCGATAATTGGTCGACTTTATTACGAATGGTTTTCATTACATTTTCTTTTTAAATATAGTTATTTGCATAACTGAATATCTCATTAAAATATAAAAAAGTCTACAGATCGAATATGAATGATGTTGCCATGAAACATTTAAAATAAATTGATTAACGGTCACTGAACTATTATTTAGGATGTTTCTTTGTTACACATAGGTACATTACACATCATAGGTTTGTATAATATCAAAATAGACGAACCCCCAATACAATAAATACGAACCATAGGTTCGTTGGACTCGTAATTTTTTGTAAAATTAACAATTTGTATTTCTGTAATAAACCGTATTTTAATTCACCCTTAAACGAGGTTTATCGTTTCAAAGGTAAAATTCTCATCTCGTGATTTTATCGATAAATGTAAAAATGGATGCATGTGCCCATCCCTAACGAGTTCACCGACGCTGTCGTTTACGTGTACGAGTGTATTCCTACTGTTGCTTTTCGTAGTGAGAGTACCAATTACAGGATTAGAATGCTAGTAGACAACTGAATGGATGTGTGCGGGAACACAATATTTACAATATTGTGCAAGTAGAGGAAACGCACACATCTTTAGAAGTGGCGACAGCAGTACCGGACTAATTTCGCGGTTAGGGCATATCTCTTTCATTCTATGATCTGAGGCCTCCACGGACCCAGCGTTTCAACCCCAAATGCCTCAAATATGTATCATATATGCTACGTATAATCTAATAACATTAAAAACTACATCTAAATATATTATAAAGCTAACTTAAAATAAATAAACACAAGAAGTATATAACTAAAAATCTAATTCTAAAATGGGACCACTAAAATGGCAAGGTATCTATGACGCTGGTAGAATTTCCTCGCTAAATCATAATGCTTATGCGTTGAGGCCTCATCTTTGTCCCCGGGCTAGATGCTGGCCCAGAGCAATCCCAAATATATAAAAAATTGAGCTTTACAGGAAACATGAAGTACTAAAATCGAAGTCCGACCAATCGATATTGCACAAAAACGTGGTCACATTGCATTGTAGTTTAATTACACCGAATAATACACAGTACAAAGATACATTCGACGAAAAACTGCACAATACTAATTACTCTAATTATCCTTTTTCCGTTCAGCTACTAAAACTTAAGCGAAAACCCACCTAATTCCATGGTGATAGAGCTTCTTGCTAATTTTAAGAGCGGCAGGGTTAAGTTTGTATTGGTAATAGCTATTTTACAGTTGAAGAATTAAGGTACAAGCTAAATTAAGTCTTGCTGGGAACTTTTAGGAGTGTTGTGGGGTTTAAACATTGGCAAAGTTTTGTTGGTAATTTTATGCACACATTCTGAATTGAACGATTGATTGAATTGTTGTGTGATTTGACCTGATTAGTTATAGAATTGTTTAGGAAGGAAGACAATTAATTATTCTAGCGTGCGACATGAAACACCATTTTTAGGGTCCGGTAGTAAACGAGGAACCTTTATTACCTAATAGTTTCGGTATGTCAGTCCATTTGTCCATCCGTCCTTCCGCGGCTTAGGCACTGGTCCCACCGCTGGCGACGAGCGATAAAAGAGAAGCGAGTGTTTTTGTAAGAGCTTATCGCTTACTCGCCGGCGGTGGGGCCAGTGCCATAGCTAAGTGGCAGTTACTACAACTTGTTTTTTGAACAGGAAAGTTTTTTTTTTTAATTTATTATTAAGATAAAACACCGACCACCTCCAAAACCACTTTTGCCTCCAGAAATGCGTTTGTGTGATAAAGTGCGAAATATTGTTGAAGTCAAGTCCTCACCATTTCTGCCCCGAGGCCGAAACTACACACAAAACTTTAAGGGTCCCTAAGGCTAAGGGTGCTAGAAATTATAATAGAATAAAAATACAGCGTTTTTTTTTTAGTTTTTAGGTCTTGTATGAAAACCTTAAAAATTGCTGTATTTTTTCTCCATTACAATTTCAAGCAACAGAAAGCAAATTTCCGACCTATATATGCCGGATCCCATTGTGTATACAAAGTTACATGTAATTCCAGCATGCCGTTTTAAAATGAGAGCGTAACTACGTTTGTATGCAGAACCTAGCTTCCTGCGGACTCTTAAATTGTTGAGTAAAATCAGTTTTAACATTGTAAGTATATACTTAAATTGTTCCTATTGGTGAGTTTTTAACCGACTTCCAAATTTCAAAAGAGGAGGTTATCAATTCGGTTGTATGTTTTTTTTTTGTTTTTTTTTTTTTTTTTTTTTTAATGTTTGTTACTCCATAACTCCGTCATTTCTTACCCGATTTGAAAAATTTTTTTTTTGATTGTATGTATATATATCCAAGTTGGTCCCGTTTTTGTCAAAAGGCAGTTCTGATGATGGGATCCATGAGGAATTGAGGGAACTCCTCAAATCTTTAAGGCAAACATATAGTGATTTTTGTATTTTTATCAACAAGTCAAGCATTTGCATCCAAAAATGTGACATTGGATGAAGTGGAACTGCTGATGATGATCAGAACAGAACTCTTCAACGACGAAAAGTCCACGTTTGGCGATTTGTCCTCCTAGCTGTGTTTGTTAAGCAAGCTCTATTTTCACGATTAATTTTTGTCATGCTCGAGTTCTGATGATGGGATCCATGAGGAGTTGAGGGAACTCCTCAAATCTTAAAGGCAAACATATAGTGATTTTTGTGTTTTTATCAACAAATCGAGCATTATCATACAAAAATGTGACATTTGATGAAGTGGAACTGCTGATGATGATCAGAACAGAACTCTTCAACGACGAAAAGTTCACGTTTGGCGATTTGTCCTTCTAGCGGTGTTTGTTAAGCAAGTTCTATTTTCACGATTGATTTTTGTCATGCTCGAGTTCTGATGATGGGATCCATTAGGAATCGAGGGAACTCCTCAAATGTGAAAGGCACACAAATAGTGATTTTAGTATTTTCATGAACTAATCAAGCATTTTCATTCATAAAAGTGACATTTGATGAAGTGGAACTGCTGATGATGATCAGAACGGAACTCTTCAACGACGCGTAGTTCACGTTTGGCGATTTGTTCTCTTCGTTTTGTTTGTCAAGCAAGCAAGGTTTTTCCTTGATTTCATGAGGAATTGAGGGTACTTAGTCTTCTACCATTATAAACATACTTATAGCCATTTTTGTATTTTATTGTATGGAATCTAAGAGTGCACCAGCTAAGATTAATAATCTTTCACCGGACTCCCCCATTGAAGTCAGTTTTTTTTTCTTAAAAATTATCTGAGTATTATATCAATACTCCCCAAAATATTTCCATGTAAAATGTTGCCAAGACGAAATCATATGGCGCGCACTCTCAAAAAGTTATTGCACTGGGAGCAATACCGTGCCCAAGGTATGCTTACCTCAGATCATCATCATATTCATCATGCTAGCGTCATTCCCAGTACAGTTGCATCCTGAAGGATGCCCGGGGTCCGCTACCTAATCCCAAGAATTGGCATAGGCGTAGTTTTTACGAAACCGACTGCCATCTGACCTTCCAACCCAAGGAGAAAAATAGATCTTATTGGGATTAGGCTTGTCAAGTGAGTGGGCAACTTGACTGTTAGAAGTTCTCAAGCCGCCCGAAGGCCTCTAACTTGGCTTAACGACTGCTATCATAGACACCAGCCGGGATCAACGGCTTAACGTGCCTCTTAAAGTACGGGAGCGCTCGGTTAGTAACCACTGAAAGCGGTCACCCATCCAAGGACTGACCCCGCCCGACATTGTTTAACCTCGCATACCGCACGCGGTATGCGGGCGCCGCTGGAATATTATAGTACTATGCCGCTGGGCCACGATTGTACATATATATGCTTACCGCAGATTGAGTGTTAATATCAGTTTTACTGCACCGAATGATGTAATGATTTCTCTGTATTAGCATGCGTGTTCTACGAGTAGAAACTGATTTCATTTGACTGATTTGCGTGTCCATCAAGTTATAATGTAATTAATAGGTACAGTCAATAGCAAATGTAGATGATCATTTTAGTACTTTGTCGCACTAACGTAACAATACTGGGACAGTTGGGATGCGTCAAAGTTGTGAAAGTGACAAGGTACTAAAATTATCATCTACTTTTGCCGTTGACTGTACAAACTAAGCTATCCATTTCATTTATTCGTTTATTTCTTTTCTTAAACATGCAATGAAATATTGATGTTATGTTCCTTATAATAGGCCGCGAAGTATGACGTTTCAGGTGCGGCTAGGACAAGAGGTCATTGATGCAATTTCATACAATTGTTGCAGGCCTAGGCCGGCAAAGTCCTCTTTTTTAAATTCCATTCCACATAAATTTGTGACACAGTCATCATGACATTCTGCCACTATGCGTATTAAAAATAATAATAATTAAATATATAACCGTATTAAAAAAAACGATTTTTTTGTTGTTTATTTCATTGCATGTTTGAGAAAAGCACTATACATACCTCGGTGGGAAATATGGGGTTGCCCGCCTGAGACCTATCCGACCTCGCTTCGCTCAGCCGTCTATATGTCTTCGGCCGGCAACCCCTTTTGTCCCGGCCTCTGTAGTAATGTACTATTTTTAACCCCCGAAGCAGAACGCAAAAGAGGGATGTTATAAATGTTATAAGTTTAACATGTGTATCTGTGTATGTGTGTCTGTCTGTGGCATCGTAGCTCTTAAACGGTTGAACTGATTTGAATGCGGTTTTTGTTATTCGAAAGATTTTTAGGTTAAGGGTTTTGGATATTTTTTATCAAAATCGGATTAGCCATTTTTGAGATATTAAACATATAAATAAAAAGGTCGTATATTTTTAAACCTTTCTAAGTTGTCAGTTAGAAATTTATCAGATGCATTCATACAAATGTCAAATGCAACCAAACAATTTCCCGAAATAATTACTGACATAATTAGTGGATTTCCCTTTCATTATGTATGTTTCTTTGGACCCGGGTATGCCCTAAAACTATACGACCAAGACTACCGGGGGATTGGACAGCAGCATCCCTGGAGACTGGAGTGTGGTGGAGATACTGCGATTGCCAACCCGCATGCCAAGCGTGGCGATTATGACATTTACCCCCCATGAGATTGGGGGAGGCCTGTGTCCAGCAGTGGACGTCCTTCGGCTGATATGGTGGTCAACATCGGTCTTGAGCCATGGTAGCCCTCAGCGCTTGAGAATGTGGCTTTGACCTGGTCTGTCCATCTAGTTGGCGAACGTTCTCTGGCCCTCTTGCCTTCCACTACACCAACCACGACCAGTTTCTCCAGACTATCACCACCGCTGTCCATTAAAGGTCCAAAATATGAAAGCAGCCATTGCCGGCAAACAGTGGATAACCCTTCTTGATACCGTGCTGGGAGATAATCGACACGTAAGGGATGATTCACAGTAGACCGTTCCGTGTCCGGGCCGGCCCGTTTTCTATGACAGCAAACGTAACGGCCGGCGTATTTCTCTAGAAGAAAACGGGCCGGCCCGGACACGGAACGGTCTACTGTGAATCATCCTTAAGTGTATTCGGCTGTCCAGGGTATCCTGAGCATTCGTCTCCAGCACCACATATCGAATGCGTTTATTCTTTGTCTCTCCCTGGAAGTATATTCCATGTTTCTACCGTATACATGAAGATAAGATAGACTAAGGCTTTTACTAACTGAGCGCTCCCGTGCTTTGGAAGGCACGTTAAGCCGTTGATCCCGGTTGCTGTCTACGACAGCAGTCGTTACGCCAGGTTAAAGGCCTTTGGGCGGCTTGAGAACTTCTAACGGTCAAGTTGCCCACTCACTTGACAAGGGCGATCGAAGTTGCACTACGTCTGTAGGGAGTACCCACCGTTACCCTACACGTGACCCCTGGGTGGTGCTAAAAGTGCAACAAAAGCTGGCAACCGTACTTGTCTTCTCGAAGACCTCACGGTTCGAAAATAAATGCCATTACGATTATTATTATTATTAACAAGGCTTTGACTAGACGTGATTTAGTGTGGAAACTTATGCTTCGGGGTCTCCAAATGAAATGAAGGCGTGTCAATTGCGTCTTTATCCATTGCTTTAGCCAATAACGACTACTTACTCCAAAATTACTTTGTTTAAGAGCACATTTCATTCACAGTTAAATTATAGTGAAGATGGAAAGATCTCACGTCAGATTAAAGTGAGGTACTCTCTCTATTGTGTTAGCGTGAAATACAACAGATGCTTGCTTCCTTTTATATCTACACAGACATACGTTCCGAGGGTCCGAGCATAGTTCAACGGGTGAGGTGTGATGTGACAGGTGAGGACGAGTCGATTTGTGGTGTTGACCCCGGGATTCGAACCCAGGACCGTCAGCATCGTATGTAGGGCCTTAACCACTAAGTTAAACCGGTCGTCAAACATACGAAATTTAAACTAATTTTGTATTTAGCAGTAAGGCTGCTACCGAAAATTCTAATTTTTTTAATTAAAGGGAAATGTTGATAAACTTATTATTAGTGCTCCGAGCGGGATTCGAATCTGCGAAATTTAGCATACGTGGCCATCGCTCTAGCCACTGAGCTACCGGAACCAATCAAGCTCAGGTACGAAATCCTTCACTAGTCTAGGTATATTTGATATTCCGAAATAAGCACTTCATCATTCGTTTCGATTATTGGATTTCTATTAAAATTTCGTCCGTGCGTGGGAAAAAACGATAAAAATTACATAATTTCCGCACGTGTATCAAAATTTACTATTCTGTCTTCAATATTGTGATAATATTAATCTTAATTCCTAATCCTTACCATATCGGCACGACGCTTCGATGGATGGACTTATTTACGGTAGTAAATTACGTCACAAGTCTTCAATGTTATGACATGCAATAGATACGAGTATATGAAACCGTCAAGCCACACTTTTTAAACTAAGGTCTAGGCTCCTGGGATCTGATAACTTTATGACAGCCAAAGCGTTATGAGCTTGTGAAACTTGGCCGCCAATTTTAAATGAAATGTTTATGGTGGGATATAATTTAATGATATATCTAATACCAACGAGACCCTAATTAACAAATCAACACTTCCCATCTAGGGTTGGCAACGCCGTGAGAAGCGATAGTAACACAATGACAATGCCATGCTTCGTTATTACATTTTATGTTTTATGATTGAAGATAGTGCGTTCTCACAATTTGGCAATGTGTTAAGGTGTCAAAGTCACTGGCCAGTTACTCAGTGGCCCAGTTTTTTAAAATGGGCACTAGTTTCACGAAAACGATTGCCATCTGACCTTTAAATCCAGAGGGAAAACAACCCTGTTGGGATTAGATCGATTTACACACGATGTTTTCCTTCACCGGAAATCTCATGCGCTTTAATCTGATTTTGCTTGAGTTTTATGTCGATGTCGTTGTGATTTTGAAGTCTTTTCACGCCCGTTTAAACTACCCTATCTGGGGAAGTACCTCCAGCTTACAGTGCCAAGTACGAGCTTTTAGACAAAAGGTGTCATCATGAAGCACAGAAGCATTTTTCGTGGGTTCATACATAATTGCTGATGTGATGAAAGATGATGCTGGTGGCGAGGAAGAGAAGATTCACATCAAACTACTGGAGTCGATGCACACCCTACCAGAGTAAACGGAATTCAAACCCTCCATACAGAAGCGAATCTAAACTTCGTATCAAAACAGCAGTGGCAGAGCCAGCGACCCATTCAAATATGAAATCTAACTTCTGTATGGAGGGTTCCAATTCCTTCCACTTTGCGTGTTGATTTTGGCCGTTCGGTGTGAATCGTCAAAGATGCATATCCGAGGATGCGTTGTGTTTAGAGTAAGGGAATTACATTAGGCTTTCGCTTAAGGCAATAATTGGCACTGTGTGACTCTTCAGGAGTTGCAAGTATCAATAGACTGTATCCAACGCTATAGAGCCTTGTTGGTCACCTTCGATTTAAAACGACCTTCTTGCTTAAATAAAAGTCCTTTCATATACTATTGCACATTCTTGCTCGTCTTTAAACAAAATGCGTAATTTTTGAAAGTATTTACTATTCAATACATGTTCAATACACATTAAAGTAATAACCAGTCAACACATTTTTATTGCGTGCTCGATTACCTATATAAACTGGAGCATCAATTTTATAAAGAGTTTAATAAAAAATATTACGTCATATCATCTAATCAAAGTCACCCAAAAAGCAATGGCTATGCCGAGAGTTCTCCGTGTGATCGCATCGGACATGAGGCCAGCCGCAGCAGAACCAAAGTAAACCATATATGTAGCCCTGCAAAGCGCTAACCTAGACTCTGGGTAGTGATTCATTAGTAGGCTCTTGAACTTGAAATACCTACACTTGTAATTGTATACCTACCTACTGTAAGTAATTAAAAATAATAATAATGACATATTAACAGACTGCCGACCCCACAGTCAAACTGTTGCTACAGTTTTGTGGGGCAATGTAATATGTATAAGTTCCTACCGATGTGATATTAATAATAAATAATAAAAAAATAAGTGGCAGTGGGCAGGTCACATTGCACGTAAAACCGATGGCCGATGGCGCGGAAAGGTTTTCCAGTGGCGACCACGTACCGGAAGGGAAAGCTTGAGCAGACCTCCCAGGTAACCTCTCCAGGTGGTCTGATGACCTGATAATGACTGTGGACTGACGTCCTTCAGCTGATATGATGATGGGGTCCGCTCTGGCATTAAATTCCAAGATTTAGTTTCACGAAAACTATAGCCATCTAACCTTCCAACTCAAAGCAAAAACTAGACCTTGTTGGGTTTATTCCAGCTTCTTCACGATGTTTTCCTTCGCCGAAAAGCTACTGTTAAATATACAACGTGGGCCCTTATAATCCGAAATATTTAAAGCAAAGATTTTAGAGCCTAATTAGCGTATATAGTGTGGTAAACCATATACTTATAAGTCTTTAAACCGATAATTTGAGAGATATTAATCCCATCAAAAACATAAATGTGAAAATGGGAGAGAAGTTCAATATTAAGGAAATGCGATGCTTGGTTGTCTTCTTCATCGACAAAAGAATTAAGATCTAAATGGGTGCCAAGTTCCGTAGATTCTCTGAAATGGTGCCAAGTCCGGCACTACATTGTTTACAGTAAAATTAACTTACTGCGGCTTTATGCATTTTGAGCTTTAACTTGGCAGTTCTCTTAAATATCCAACAGCTTTTATGGTATAATAACATACTGCATAGAAAACAGCCCCATGTGTTACCCCCCATGAAATTGGGCCAACAGTGGACGTCCTAGGGCTGATATGGTGGTGGTGGTGGTGCATAGAAAACTACCAAGTTAAGGCTCAAAATGCATCAAGCCGCAGTAAGTTAATTTTACTGTAAACTATTACTCAAATATTTAATGAGTTCCTTCGATTCCTCCAGGACCCTATCAGATTATTACCTGATAATTATGGGTCTACCCCTGAAGTATACCGATTCAAGCAAAAAAATAATTTTCCAAAACGGTTAATAAATGACGGAGTTCTGAGGTAACTAGCATAAATAATAATAAAACGAATAAAAAAAGTCACTGTTTTCGGATTTTTTCTGGTGTACGCACATAATTATCAAGCTGCATGCCAAATTTTAGCTTTCTAGGTCACCTAAAAGTGGGTTAGGTTTTTGATTACTAGTCAGTCAGTCAGTCAGTGGTAAAAATGCCGTTTTTTGAAATTTAACATATCAATAACTATTTAACCTATATTTATGAAGTTTGGGGTTTTAGTTGTTCTAAAGGATCTTAATACATGTGCCAAATTTCATTTTTTTTTATGTTAGATAGATTTGGAGTTATTGGGGGGTCAAAAGTGGCTCCAAACGGTTCGTGTAATACCTATATAACACACGGCTGCTGTCCACCAGTTCCTGGGGTGAACTTGGCTATTTAAAACAAATCACAAGTTGAAAAATCTCAAGTCTAACATACCCTAAACTAAAGGCGTGACGTAGCTACTTACTAATTTTTTTGATCACATTTGCAAGTCAAGTAAAGATTTGTTCACAAATAACCGGTCAATTAATTTCATTTATTTCGTACTGAAATAGTAGTTTAATTAAAACAAATAATTGGACCTATGTGGATATAAAATTATTTACTCGTAGTGTCGTCTAAAATACGTGGTTAAAATCTTTCGGGTGCGGTGTATAATGATATCTCGTAGGTACATAGTTTTTTTTGGAAAACCCAGTGTTTAATCCGCAGTTTGAACCCACAATACAGATTAAACATCGCGTGCCTAAAGTCTCGGCTACGCTGGCTCATTTATGAATAGTACTAGCTTTTACCCGCGACTTCGTCTGCGTAGAACTCATTCTTGCTTTGGAATTATTTGTTTTCCCATACATCTTTCACCCTTCTTTACATCCCTTAAGAAATGATTACATTGAATATGAAATGTTCTTTACCGCGCTCGGAAAATTTTAATAGTAATCGTTTTTTCAAAACGAATCATCATCATCATCATATCAGCCGAAAGACGTCCACTGCTGGACATAAGCCTCCCCCAAAGAGTGACACAATGACCGTTCCTTTGCCATCCCCATCCAGCGGACACCTGCGACCTTCACCAGGTCATTAGTCTACCTTGTGGGGGGGCCTACCCACGCTGCGCCTTCTGGTACCTACTCGCCACTCGAAAACCTTTCCTCCCCAACGGCCAACGGTTCTATGTGCTATATACCCCGCCCACTGCCACTTAAGTTTAGCGGTTCGGTGGGCTATGTTGGTTACTTTGGTTCTACTGCGGATGGCCTCACTTCTGATGCGATCACGCAGAGATACTCCCAGCATAGCCCTCTCCATTGTTCTTTGGGTGACTTTGAACCTTCTTATGAGGCCCATAGTAAGCGACCACGTTTCAGTGCCATATGTCGTCACTGGCAACACACACTGATCAAAGAGCCTTGTCTTGAGACACTGCGGAATATTGGACGAAAAGATGTGCCGTAGCTTCTCGAACGCTGCCCAGCCGAGTCGGATTTGACGATTTACCCCTTTCTCGAAGTTGGCCCTTCACTAACTGGGTACCTTGGACCTAACTGGACAGTCTGTCCTAGGTATATAATCGTCTGACAACTTCAAGTAAAAGTGTCCGTTTGTAACGGGAGTTGGTGCTACGTGCTCGTGCTTTCAAAACGAATGATTAAGCTTAGTTATATCAAATGTACCGATTCTAGACGAATGAGGCCCGTAAAATATTGCATGTACAATGATAAAAGTCTCGCTACGCAGTTCTTCCGTAAAACGTCCCAACAGAGCGGGTTCTTCATGTAAGCATGATGGCCGAAGGCCGTAAGCAGAGAGGCAAAACATGCAAGGCGAAAGGCCGAGTATTCACACAAAACGGGCTTCTTATGTAAGGTTGAGGGCCCAAGGCCTGAAGCAGGGAGGCGAGAAACGCGAGGCCGAAGGCCGAGTTTCTCAACAGACTGGATTCTTTATGTAAAGTTGATGACTAACGGGCCGAAACAGAGTGGCAATGCATGCGAGGCCGAAGGCCGAGCATTCAAATAGAGCGGGCTCCTTATATAAGAATGAGGGCTGAAGGCTCGGAGCCGTGTGGCACGCATGTAGGGCCGAAGGCCTGAAGCAGAGTGGCAATTCACGCAAGGCCGAAGGCCGAGAATCCCAACAGAGCGGGCTCCTTATGTAGGGCCGAAGGACTGATGCAGAGGGGCAAGGCATGCGAGTCCAAAGGCAGATCATTCACACACAGCGGGCTCCTGATGCCGATCATTCACACAGAGTAAAGTGTAAGGCTGAGGGCCGAAGGCCCGAAGCAGAGCGGCAATGCACGTGAGGCTGAAGGCCGAGAGTCACAATGCCTAGACATATAAACCGATAGACAAACACACACGAATTATTAAAACTGTTGAAATGTGTTCTGTTTCGATGCTAAGGGCCCTCCAATCGCTCCATTGATTTAGCCAATATCTTCAATGTACAGATTTTCGATCTTCTACAGCTGTATTATATGTATACGGATAAGCATAAATCCAGGGGCCTTTCAACTCGAAGTACGAATTTTTCTATGGAAATTTTAGTTTAACTTGTTTGTACCAGATGTCACTGGGTGCTATCTCTATCGCACTTGCATATTGAAGTGACTGGGATGCAGCGGTTGTGCGGTTAGTTCTTACTAAATACACAACGGCGCTACGATCTATGTGGAGTATTTCACTGGTATCTCTATCTCAGTATATAGATTGTAATTTGTGCATAGATCTAAGGTGCTTCAACCGTCAATGTTGACGATTGAGCTGCCCAGCCCAAGTGATCTCTTATATCAAACAGTTATTATAGTGTGAAGGGTCACCAATTACGTAAACAATAATACACGACAAAATTAAATTGTACACTGACGATACAAAGACTGCATTGAAGCAGCTGTTTTTGTATTTAAGCATATGAAAACAAACAAATCCAAAGTATCGCAAATTTATTTTGATTTACACGCAATAATAGACCTAATTGCTAAAAGGTTATGCTCAAAAATAACGTCATCAATCAGAAGGAATTATGATATTTCGGCTTTGACATATCGAAAAGTCAGCTTGTTTACAATACGTCAAATTCTGCTATCGCTTACGTTAAAATTATTGACACGCCGTTATACTCCCAATTGGCTGAAACTTAAAGCTTATAATGGCTTATGAGGATTTAAATCACCCCGTTTCATAGACCATATTTGCACCCCCGATTTCATCCCTTTGAGGGTGATTATCGGGACAAAAAGTATACTATAAGTGAATCCAGATTACATACTGTTAGTATACAAAAAATCATTTTGATCTGTTCAGCCGTTTTTGCGTGATTGAGCAACAAACATCCAAACATCCAAACATCTAAACTTTCGCATTTATAATATTACTAGCTTTTGCCCGCGACTTCGTTCGCGTGGACTTCAGGTTCGTCCCGTCTAGTCTAGTAATAAGTAAGAAATACGGTAACTAAGCACTGCAGAGCCCTAATCATAGGTCTATAGGTAGCTACTGCAGTATGCTCCTATAAACTACATTTAACGATCTTTTTCCTTCAGCATAAACATGCAGATTCTTCGCTTTGGAAACACGTGAGCAAGCCACATAGAGCTGACCGTGAGAAAAACATGGCGTGCCCAAATGTAGGCCTGCTACCTTCAAGGTTTGACCCTGCGATTTGTTGATCGTCATTGAAAATGCGACTTTTAATGGGAACTGCAGGCGTTTAAAATTGAATGGCAAGTTGTTGGGTATGATTGGGATGCGCGGTATAAGAACATTGTCTCCCTTGGCTTCTCCAGTTAAAATTGTAGCCTTCACTATATGCCTTCCTAATTCGGTAACTCACAACCGAGTACCGCGACGTCAACAGAACGCTGAATATCTGGCATCTCAACGGGCTTCTGAGACACCCGAACAGTCCCAGGATCGACGTCGACAGCATGCTGAGTATCTAGCATCTCAACGGGCTGCGGAGACACCCGAACAGTCTCAAGCTCGACGTCTATCTTGGGACTGCTCTGGTGTCTCAGCAGCTCTTTGAGCTGCTTCACGCTCTGCTTGTTTAAGCCTTCGCATTTCGGCTTGTGGAAACGTCTCGTTAAGTCTAGCTACTTTCATAGTTCGAGCTTTATTAGAGCTTTGGGAAAGATTAGACTTACGCTTTCGCGGCATAATTCTTAAGTACGTGTTGTTTCTATACTTCCAAAAAATACAGTACGGTAGTTATTGTTATGATTGTACTTTAATGCAATCCTTGCCTATTTAATTAACCTATCTATATAGTAATTGAATTATCAATGAAGTAATTCGTAAAAATGAAGTATCTTTTTGTGCGTGTAACTCCTAACCAAAAAGACACCTGGCAATAACTAACCTTAGGCCTATATTACTTAAAGTAGGCGACCATACGTTTTTATCAAATCGCTAGTACCTTGAAAATTCGCAAAACGGACACAACCGTCAACGACGTCTGCCCTCACGCGTCTGCCCGCGTTCGGGTCGCGCACTCAGCGATGAGCCACTTCTTCCCCACCGCACCTACCCCGCTCTCCCCACGCCGCGTTCGCCTGGCACCGCTGCCGGTATTTATCACCGAATCGGTATTTATCGCCGAAATTGCTATGACTCTGCATTTTAAATCTGTGATATCTTCGAAAATATTTATTTAATTTACATGCTGTAAAAAGCCATATTGATCTTTATTAAATGCACAATGTATTTAAGATACTTAATTGGATAAGGATTAATACTGTATTGCTTAAAATCGCTTCGTAAAAAGCCATTATTTCTCGTACAAAGTAAAGGATAAAAAATGGTTATTGTGGGTTATTCCTAAGAGATAAACATATACCATCACGGACTTTTTGGAGACCTTTTTAAGTTGTACAATACTGTAGTACATTGTTTTGATCTATCTTGTAGGATCTTGTAGGATTCAGTCAGCGTTTGCAATGTAAGCGCAAAAAATGTGTTTTTTTACGACTTCACATTAGAAACCTCAAAAATTGTAGCCTATGTGTTATTCTGATGTATAAGCTATAGCCTATATGTTATTCTGATGTATAAGCTATATTGTGGTAAAGTTTCATTCAAATCCATTCAGTAGTTTTTACGTGAAAGAGTAACAAACATCCATACATCCATACTTACAAACTTTCGCCTTTATAATAGTAGTAGGATTAGTGGGATGACTATGACATTGTATGACATTTCGAGTTTCTGTTGTCTGTATTTCCCACAAAGGAAACAAACGTCCATTGCAGCGCAATTCCTAGCTTTTTTGTCTACGCAATCACATTGATTTGTTTCTTAGCCGACTATTTGTCACGGCAAAGGCAATATGTTAAAGCCACGTCAAATAACGACAAATGAGATGAAATACGGCGAGTATGTATGTACTATAGGCCTGTTATAAATCTTGTTTCTGTTTCCTACCAAAAGGTTGTCTGGAAGAGATCACTTTACAAATAGAAATACAAATTCAAATAGTTTATTTAGCAAGAGTAAATTGGCATACAAAACTTATCCATCAGACTCCAAACTAGGCTGACTTTGGACGTCTGCGAGAGCGATTGAAAGTAAAAAAAGTAAAAGTAGTTTATTCTTCAAATTAGGCATATTACATGCGCTTATGAACGTCAATAAACTACCACCTGATTAACAATTATCGATTCATTAGGACATTATTCTAGTTACGAGTACATGGGTTTTAACTTGGGTATTGAATACACTATAAATATGAAGTTTATAGGATCAGGAGAAAAAAAATTGGTTTGTACAAGGAACATCAAAGTGATAACACCGATAGATTATTATTATTATATGATAGCGCAGCATTGATAATGATTATGCTCCAGTATCCCATGCCTGTCATACTAGGCGACTAAAAGGGGGTCCTTGCGGTCGAAGACGGTTGTAGTTGGTGGCTGCGATCGTTCATGAAAACACGTGGTGGGACCCTAGGGCGGTACTGGTGCGTTCTGTAGGAAATCCCAGAGCTGTCCGAAATGAGTTGAGTAGGATTATCGCGAGGTTTTTAGTCGGTGCAAGTCCGATATTACCTCCGCACTATTCCCGCATTGCGGTGGTATCCAAAACGGCTGTTCTCCCCGAAAAGAAGGGACTTAGAGCTCGCAGAATGATTCTCCATTTGTCACGATCTTGCGGGACTTCTTCCAGCTCTTCCCAGCCGAGACCAGTTGAGCCAGCATCGGGACGTATAATGCATTTTTGGGCCGATGGCACAAGGCCGCTTTCTGCCATCGCACCGCTCGCCGTCAGCAAGGCATTCATCCTCACACCTTAAAACCTAAATGGTCACGCACGGTACGGTTTCAGAGGAATTTCCTCCCTCCTATGCTCCGGTTGTGGAATGAGCTCGCTGCCGTAGTTTCCCGAGGGACTACAGTTTGGTTTTCTTCAAGAGTGAGTGTATAAATTTTTAAAGGGCATCGCACATGTGACACCCCTGGAGTTGCAGGCGCCCATAGGCTGCGGTTACCGCTTACCGTGAGGCGGGTCATATGCTTGTTTGTCACCGACGTGGTATTAAAAAAAGCTTGCCTGATGGTGAGCATAGACCGAAGTCTATAAACACTTACGAATCCTGAGGAGTCAAAAGTACATTGCCGACGCTTAATTGATTTAAGGATTCAATATACTGACACACAGCAAGGGCAGCAAGCTAACGCAAGTCAATTTTTCAACACAGCACATCTTCGGGTGCTCTGGCGCGTTTACTCACCACCAGGAACACAACACCACATACTTCCAGGGCAAGCTATGGCGACAGTCTGTGAGGAAGTGTGAGGTACTTCAGGTGGGCTGTTCCAATATGAGCGAGATGACACTTCGTTCTGCGCTACATCTGTCAACTTATTTCTAGGCCAATCTAGTCGATTAGGCCGACCAGTAAACAAATAAGTCGTGTAATATAATGCATACAATGTAACAATTAATTGTTTAGACCGTACTAACCGCAAGATATGTGTCCCGACACACATGCTGTCACAATTGCGGTCAAACCATCGGCTTCCTTGTAAAGTTTACGAAATTGTGCTAGTGTTTGGAAATGGGAAAGACAATACGTATAAACTGTGTCGTACTATTCATATTGATACTTAAGGCGTATCTAGCCCTCAAAAAAATGTATTGTTAGCTGGCTTTAACTCGCTTTGATGTGCTCGTCGCTCGTGCACGGAAACTTGAGGAAATCGGCATCTAGGCCCTCGTAATTCAATTTTTTAACATACCGTGCGCGGTGGATACGCCTTAAGACGGACTCGAAGCTTCTTTAAGATACCTATTAATATTTTTACAAACAGAATCGTAGCGGTAGCGAAATTATAATTTCCAACCAGAGCGTAAAATTTAATAAAATTATTAACCCAGATGGGATTTCTTTAGGATATGTACAGACCAGGGCATAAAATGCAATTGGTGCCCTTGACTGTACAATCGAAAAAATGATGTTGTCAAGTTTGGTAAAGGCTATTTGACATCTCATATGTTCATCAATCACTTGAGAAAAAGTAGTTCAGTTACTAGCCACCAATTTTTTATGCAAACATCTTTAACAAAGTAGAAAATATCGCTCCAGGAGGCTCCGTATCTAGTTATTTTAATTTAATTGCAGAAATAGCAACATATATTTCGCTGGATGCGGGTGGCGCAGGACCGGTCATTGTGGAAGTCTTTGGGGGAGGCCTATGTCCAGCAGCGGACGTTATTCGGCTGACATGATGATGATGATTCTGCTTTGAGTATATTTTTGCGAAGAGGCCAGTTATTGGGTGCCCAGCAATAGGCAAAATTAGCACTTGAGTTCCTCTTCCAATCGTGCTCATAACATCTCAATTGGTGCATTACATTGTTTAAGTTTTTTCTCAAACATGCAATGAAATATTGATGTTATGTTCCTTATAATAGGCTGCGAAGTATGACGTTTCAGGTGCGGCTAGGACAAGAGGTCGTTAATGGAATTTCATACAAATCTTGCAGGCCTAGGCCGGCAAACTCCTCTTTTTAACCGACTTCAAGATTTCAAAAGAGGTGGTTATCAATTCGGTTGTATGTTTTTTTTTTTTTTTTTTTTTTTTTTTAATGTTTGTTACTCCATAACTCCGTCATTTCTTAACCGATTTGAAAAATTCTTTTTTTGATTGTATGTCTATATATCCAAGTTGGTCTCGTTTTTGTCAAAAGGCAGTTCTGATGATGGGATCCATGAGGAATTGAAGGAACTCCTCAAATCTTTAAGGCAAACATATAGTGATTTTTGTGTTTTTATTAACAAGTCAAGCATTTGCATCCAAAAATGTGACATTGGATGAAGTGGAACTGCTGATGATGATCAGAACAGAACTCTTCAACGACGAAAAGTTCACGTTTGGCGATTTGTCCTCCTAGCTGTGTTTGTTAAGCAAGTTCTATTTTCACGATTAATTTTTGTCATGCTCGAGTTCTGATGATGGGATCCATGAGGAATTGAGGGAACTCTTCAAATCTTAAAGGCAAACATATAGTGATTTTTGTGTTTTTATCAACAAATCGAGTATTATCATACAAAAATGTGACATTTGATGAAGTGGAACTGCTGATGATGATCAGAACAGAACTCTTCAACGACGAAAAGGTCACGTTTGGTGTTTGTTAAGCAAGTTCTATTTTCACGATTGATTTTTGTCATGCTCGAGTTCTGATGATGGGATCCATTAGGAATCGAGGAAACTCCTCAAATGTGAAAGGCACACAAATAGTGATTTTAGTATTTTCATGAAGTAATCAAGCATTTTCATTCATAAAAGTGACATTTGATGAAGTGGAACTGCTGATGATGATCAGAACGGAACTCTTCAACGACGCGTAGTTCACGTTTGGCGATTTGTTCTCTTCGTTTTGTTTGTCAAGCAAGCAAGGTTTTTCCATGATTTCATGAGGAATTGAGGGTACTTAGTCTTCTACCATTATAAACATACTTATAGCCATTTTTGTATTTTATTGTATGGAATCTAAGAGTGCACCATCTAAGATTAATAATCTTTCCCCCATTGAAGTCGGTTTTTTTTTCTTAAAAATTATTTAATTCCATTCCGCATAAATTTGTGGCACAGGCATCATGACATTCTGCCACTATGCGTATTAAAAATAAAATTTTGTTTTTTTTGTTGTTTATTTCATTGCATGTTTGAGAAAAGCACTATACATACCTCGGCGGGAAATTTGGGGTTGCCCGCCTTAGATCTATCCGTCTATATGTCTTCGGCCGTATCCGTATATAAGTCTTCGGCCGGCAACCCCTTTCGTCCCGGCCTCTTTAGTAATGTACTATTGTTATAGATACAAATATAATATTTGAATTACATAGTGGAAAAATAATTTTGCCGCAACGTTAACATTTCGTCATGGTTAAATTATGTCTGCGTTAATGTTACTTTAATCACATAATTCCTACATTATAAAAACAAAGTTTCTTGGAACTATACATTTAATAATAATATAATAATAATAAATCATTTAATTCAGGCAGTGCCCATAAAATGTTAGTATGTACAATCAATCTCTTACACAATTAATGTTATTAAAATACAAAACACAGATAAGAATAAGCCGAATGAGTTAAAAAACATCAATAAAAAATGTAATAATTAAAATCAGCGAAAATAAATATCATCAAATCAAATTAAATTAAATCAAATCAAATTAATAAAATGAAATTAAAATACAATCTAAATTAATAAACCGACTAAATACAGTTAAAAATTAAATTAAATTTTATATTATTAACTGAATGTGCCAATGCATCAAAATAATGTCACCAGTTAAAATCCACATGAGTGGAGTGTAGACCAATCCATCTCTTCAACATGGGCGAGGGCGATCCATCATCTCTCAGCGAACAGACTCAGGATGCTACTGGGACTCCTTCGGAGCGTATCCAATAAAGAGGCGCATCGCTTTTTATATGCTTTAGCTTGATTTAAAATAGACTGACAGTGGAAAGTTAAAATATGCCACTAAAATAAGAAAGTTCTTCCACATTCATAAAACTATGTTAATTAGGGCTTAGATATACTTTCATGGCTTAAATGTAGGTACCTATGTTAGTATTGAAGACACACGCTAAACGAATATACTTG
The DNA here is from genome assembly GCA_905163555.1 of Notocelia uddmanniana. Taxonomy (NCBI): domain Eukaryota; kingdom Metazoa; phylum Arthropoda; class Insecta; order Lepidoptera; family Tortricidae; genus Notocelia; species Notocelia uddmanniana. The sequence goes on from LR991077.1 coordinate 14,291,741, forward strand.
TAAAGCACTATCACATAAAATTAATAAATTTAATACAAATTTCCCCAATTTTAGTCGGTAAAGAACGACATAGACACTTATTTTTTATTACTAAACAGTTTGCCAGACAAAAAGTTAATGATTTTGGAAATAGTTACCCCTCTGGGTAACCATTTAACACATTAAAATAATAAATATATATATTATTACTTTAATATTTTTTGTAGTTCTCCAAAGAAATGCAGAGTTATGAGAAAAGTTCTTTTATTCCGTTTGTACATAGAAATGGCGGAGCGAAGCTTGAAGTAAGTATAAAAGAACGGGCAATTGCACAAAATATCGAAAATCTATCATTAGGTTGAAATGCATCTGAAAGGGCCCTCAAACTCAGTAATATATGGTAAGACTTAATAAACCAGAGAGAAATCAAAGAAGAAATAATAGGCTAGTTTCCAAAAAATATTAACTATGCCATTCGAACCAGTTTTTACACACGGGATAAAATGCTTGTATAGGACCAACTACGATTAAAGCACAACAAAAATCGCAAATGAGGGTGGATATTGTTCCCGGCCACCAAACACGTTCCATACTAATTAAATTGGCAGAAAATTATGACGTCACAACGCACGAGCCCCGTATTAAAGCTGTATGGAAAAACAAGACAATTGCTATTTTAATCGTGAAATACTGCGTTTAAGTACATAGTGGTACTACCACTACGTAATTTCTTTTTTATTGAATCATGTGGTTCGAATCCCGGCCAGGGCATTTATTTGTGCATTTTTCACGGATATTTGTTCTTGGGTCTTGGATGTTTTCTATGTATTTATCTATATAAATATGTATATCGTCGTCTAGTACCCATAGTAAAAGCTTTGCTTAGTTTGGGACTAGGTCGATTTGTGTAAGATTGTCCCACAATATTTATATTTATAAAATAATAAACTCATTTATTTCAGACTCAGAGAATCCATATTTGTTAGTACTTATATATTACAGACTTACAGAGAAACAATTAAGTAGTACGTGTTAGTATCATAAAATTATTAAAAAATGTTCAATTTTATAGGCAGTTCTAGATCCTCCCCGTCACAATGCCAACCCAGTGCCTCAACAATGGGCTGTCCAGCCGTCCTTCCAACATCCTCAGGACACTATTCGGACTGCCTCTCACTCGTCTCAGCAGTGAGGCGACCCTCTTGCGTATGATGGCACGGAAGCCATCAGTGTGCGCTTCGGCAAACATGCCGGACGCACTGCAGTGACGAGGCAGCTTGAACAGCATCCTGAAGATATTGTTGTACTGGACTCTCAGCGCGTTATAGACGCGCTTTGTATGCTTCACCCATAGACTGCACGTGTAATAAGACGTACAATAAGCTTTAAAAAGTGTTAGCTTTACGTCCTTAGTACATCGCGCAAATCTACGGATGAGCATATTACCCCTGATTGCCAAAGCTCTTCTCTCCCTTTCAACATCTAGGTCATCATTTAAATCCTCCGTAACAATATGACCCAGATATTTGACCTTACTGGAGACTTTGAGAGCCACACCGTTCAACATGACCGAAGGTACAGTTTGTGGATTATATTTACGTGCTTTAAAAATCACCATCTCACTTTTATTTACATTGTACCTAAGACCATGTCGCTCGGCGTAGCTCACACATCTCCCAATCAGTTGCCTTATGGAGTTGATTGAAGGTCCAAGCAGCACCATGTCATCGGCATAGCTAATGTTGTTTACGCAAACATTGTCGATATGGCATCCGACATGCATGCTGCTCAGCTCCCCAATCAACTCATCCACATACAAATTAAAGAGGACAGGAGACGACAGTCCACCCTGTCTCACTCCACATTCCAGTTTATACTGGTCAGACCATTCTCCAGCCCATCTCACCTGATTAACCTGATTGGCGTACCAGTATTTTAACAGGGACACACATTCAGTAGGCACCGAAGTTTTATTTAGTTTATCCCACAGTAAATCGTATACCACCAAGTCAAACGCTTTGGACAAGTCAAGGAAGCACGCAAATATCGGCGTGCTCCTCTCCGTGTAGTACCTGACAGCTTGCTTGAGACACATAATGGCACTCTCCGTCGACAGTCCAGCTCTAAACCCAAACTGTGCATCCTGTAGCTTGATGTGTTTCCTAAGATGGTCATTAAGCAAGCTGTCAAGCACCTTGGCGATTGTAGTGGCAAGAGAGATAGGCCTGTAATTTGCCTCATCGGAGACGTCCCCTGTCCTGTTTTTAACAATTGGGACGACTACAGTTTTCATTAGCTGCTCAGGTAAATAAGCATGACGCAAGCACAGCGTAAAAAACATCGCTAAGATGCGCGGCAAATGCATCCCCGCATGTTTGAGGTGCTCGATACTAAGACCATCGTGTCCTGGAGACTTTCCTTTCTGCATATTTTTAATAACTTTGTCTACCTGCTTTGCGGAAAAATGTATGGTACTTTCTCGCACTGTGGTCTCAGTAACGCACACCTCCCTCCTCCTCCTCTGAGTTAATGTGTGTACGGAGGTAAACAGCTCTTTAAACTTATTAGCGATGCTCTTTTTATCACTCATGCCTCCAACGCTCACCGGGACTCCAGGCTTTACACTTAACTTGTTAGTATTTTTCCAAAAGCTCTTAAAGTCCTTAGCCGAATGGTTTGAGGCCAGGATATCACTTCTAATCTGGTCCTGTCTTTCCTGGCACCATTTCAGCTTAGACTTAAAGAGCTTCCGACTTTGACACATTTCACTGTACACTCTTCCGTGCGGTGGTTTTCCAGCATAATTCCAACATAGAAATTTCAGTCTGGCATCCCTGTGAGCATCCGCGACATGCCTATTCCATCCTACAATATGATGGTATTTCCGCTTTGTCTTAGCTGATTTCCTAGCCGCGTTAGTTAGTACATTGATTAAGGCATGATACATATTATCTAGTACACTGCAATGAGCCATATCACTACAAATTTTATTTATTAATTATATTTATTTATTTATTATTTATTTTAGATGATAAAAAAATACATATTTTTATAGAGACTTTCAAGTCTCTTATTTTATTATTATTCTGATTTTATTGTGTAATTTTCATTTTATTGTGTTAATTTGATGCTATACTATCCATTAAACGGCTATTTGTTATTAAATTTAACATGAGAAAACTATCTTATTATAAGTGTTTAGGTACTCACATTGTTTATACTATGTAAAAGCTTAAAAGATCATGACAAAACCGTTGTTTTGAAACAACTTTAATCTTGGTACAATTTGGCATCATTATAGGACGCAACGCTGTGAGAGACTTGTGAAACGCACGTTGTATTTAGATGAGAATCTTGCTTGTGAAAAACCTATGGTTACTGTTTATAGGCCGAGTTATCGGCCATGTTTCGACTTCATAACAAATGGTTAAGTGTAAAGCCATAGTAACGGATCATAGTTCTGTCACAAAAATACTAGTGGCTCTGTGAGCTATAGACCTGGCAATTTTTTTTTTTAATTTCTAAAGTTCCATAAACTGATTCGACAAAAAGTTCTATCGTAACATCGATAATTATCGAACCTGCTCACAAAATTTCACAAGAATCGGTTGAGTAATGCGACCTTAAGAGGAGAACATCCGGACAGACAGACAGACATACGAAAGAATTTTATCGAATGCTGAAAAGGACGCTTTGCTCGCTCGGTCAATGATATTTCTTATGAAAATCTTGATGGTTTATTTATAGGTCGATTCACAAGAGCTGGCGCGGAAAATGTATGAAACTGTCAATAATTTCATAGAATCGACCTATACTAAGAGTAACTAAACCTACTTTATGTTGAAACGCCAAACGTCAATCAAACAACTTTAGGGTTCCGTAGTAAACAAGGAACCATTATAGTTTATCCATATCCGTCCGTCCGTTCGTCTATCCGTCTGTCTGTCCGCGGCTTAAGAGTCCCCAGTACGCTCTGCTGAACTGGATTCTCCATCCAAACGTAGTTACGCTCTCATTTTAAAACGCCATGCTAGAATAACATGACACTTTGTATACACAATGGGGGCCGCCCTATCTAGGTTGGAAATTAGTTTCTATTGCTAGAAATTGCTTTTTTTTATTAAAAATTGGATTGCTCTTGGCCAGCATCTAGCCAGGGGGCAAAGATGAGGCCGACGATGAAGCGAGCTCACTCAGAAGATGCCTATTCACTCGTGCCTTAAAAAGGTCCAGGTTATATGAACTCGGAAATACAGACGCCGGCAGAGAATTCCAAACCTTAGAAGTGCGCATTATTAAAGAAGATGCAAAGCGCTTGGTTCGAATTAGAGGAATTTCGACCAGGTAAGGATGGTAGCCAGTCGTACGTCTGGTTGTCCGATGGAAGAAGGGGGAAGGCGGTATGAGCTCATGGAGCTCCTGAGCACACTCACCGAAGTACAGTTTGTAGAAGACGCACAGACATGCTACTTTGCGTCGATGTGATAAGCTTTGCAGCTTATTTCCCACTACCGTACTGCTGCGGTCCACCGAGTCGAGTGCGGCAAGTTGGTACTTAGCCTTAGCTTATGCATGTTATTCTAGCATGGCGTTTTAAAATGTGAGCGTAACTACGTTTGTATGGAGAACCGAGCTTACTGCGGACTCTTAATTAGCTCAGCAACCGTTAATACTATAACCATTAATATATCACGCAAAAACCATCTTTAGATAGCTCGTTTAAAAATAATATTGGATGTTTATAATCGTTTTTTGATTCAGCAATTCATTTGCATTCATAGTTACAATCTTTGGGGGAGGCGTAGGTATGTCTAGCAGTGAACGTCCTTCGGCTGATATGATGATGATGGATTAATTTGCGTGATATTAAACTTTAAAGTGCAAATTATTGTTAAAGTTAAGTCTTTTACATTTTTTTTTGTTTTTTACATAATTCATTGGTAAGAGCTGGGATTCGCACCCACGAACTCCACAGTGGTTACCTAGCGAATATTGAATGGGCTCTGAATTTTTTCTTTACTGAAATTTACCTCACACACAATATTAAGCTAGCATAGACCATAATAGGTACCATATTACTAAAAGCCACTTTGAGGTTATGAACTGTACGGATGAAATTATGACAGGTGTCATAATTGACTTCTTAACCGCCAACCACTATAGCTGAAAAAAGGCGTTACGGTTTTTTTACGGTGTGAGTTAGACGCAAATTTGAGTTTTTTTCTATTGAATGGAAATTGTTAAATCATGTATTGAATCGATGTATTCCCATACAGGAATGTTTCAAGATTGTTGTGCATATTTTTTGGAAACCATATTGTCATTTTTAAACGCGCTACGAATGTCTTAAATAGTACATTACTACAGAGGCCCGGACGAAAGGGGTTGCCGGCCGAAGACATATAGACGGCCGAGCGCAACGAGGCTGGATAGGTCTGAGGCGGGAAACCCCATATTTCCCGCCGAGGTATGTATATTGCTTTTCTCAAACATGCAATGAAATAAACAACAAAAAAAAACAAAGTTTTATTTTTAATACGCATAGTGGCAGAATGGCATGATGCCTGTGCCCCAAATTTATGTGGAATGGAAATTAAAAAAGAGGACTTTGCCGGCCTAGGCCTGCAAGATTTGTATGAAATTCCATTAACGACCTCTTGTCCTAAGCGCACCTGAAACGTCATACTTCGCAGCCTATTATAAGGAACATAACATATTTCATTGCATGTTTGAGAAAACTCTTTTAGAGAGACTCTCTGTGAGATGCGAAATATGGGTATGGCCCTGTTTATATTCGTATCCTTGTTTCCCAGTAACGCAGTGAAAAAGCCTAAAAATTATTTGCAATACCGAACCAGTTTCGCAAAAATACAAGTTAATAGTGCCAATTGTCGATAATGTTATACAAATGATCGCAATTTCGGATTAACATTTCGAGCGTCATTAAGGTTGCCCAACTCATAAAAGAGCAGTAATGTGTTTGTGAGGCTGACCTTTGGGACGGATGCGTTACATTATGTTATATGAGTTTAGTAATTTTTACTTTTAATGGTCGTGAGAATAATAGCGTGTTATGTTTAATACACATATAAATTAAATTTATAGGTATAGGAGGAATACGATTTATTACTTGTAATACCTCTTTGTCAAAGGAGTATTATTGAATATCAGGAATATCAACTGTAAAGTTTTTTTCCCCTCACTAGCACGGAAAGCCGTCTTTTATCCTTTGAAACAAGCGGGTAAAAACGCATTTTATCCACAAGTGGGGAAAGTAATTTGACCTTGGAGCGTGTTTGAGTAGCTTTTGACAGATAACAAAACGTAAAACGCTCATAATAATGGTTCGTTTGATATCAATTATCATTAAATAAATGGTTTGAGAATGTTATAAATAATACCAAATTTAATGATTTAAGTCGTAAACCTTAAAATTCTATAAGTAACATTTTTTTAATAATGATATTGAGTATAATTGTTAACGCACATGTTGAGTCGATGCAATTTCAAAACGCATCGTCAGAAATGTCATCATTGTCAATGTCAACTAAAATATACACAACTTGTCACCGACTCCGACTCACGTAAATATTATACAAAACTGTTAGAGTTTTCTGTTATAATATCGTAAAAAAATCAGTGATTCCAGTGAAAATCATGCCTGTGGAACTGTGTTTTTTTGCATGTTGCACTTTCCTCGCTATAGTGAGGAGAAAAGTTTTGTGTTACACACGGGTGCAAAGTTGTATTTTACTTCTCGTGTGTTGAAACACTCGCTACGCTCAGGATTCTCTTTTAGAATCAACTATAGAATCATTTCGCTGGCTCGTGTTTCAATTCCACACTCGCGGGTAAAATACAACTTTGCACCCTTGTATAACAAATAACTATTTTTTTTACTACAAACAAAATTTAGTGCTAATAATCAAAAAAAAGCAATACCTACATAACAATAACTAATTTTAATTATTAAAAGTAAAAAGAAAACTAATAAACATCTAAAAACACGGACAAGTGCGAGTCGGACTCGCGCACGAAGGGTTCCGTACCGCATGATCAATAAAAAGAGTCCGACTCGCACTTGGCAGGTTTTTAATATTTGTTGTTATATCGGCAACAGAAATACATAATCTGTGCAAATTTCAACTGTACTATTACGGTTCTTTTGAGGTCTAGCTCGGCGAGTGAAAGCCATGAAAAAGGGCTAAAATATTACGTTTTTTGTATGGGAGCCCCTCTTAATTATTATTATTGTTTAGTTTTTAGTATTTGTTCTTATAGCGGCAACAGAAATACACATCTGTGAAAATTTCAACTGTGTAGCTATTACGGTTCTTGAGATACAGCCTGGTGACAGACGGACGGACAGCGAAGTTTTAGTAATAGGGTCCCGTTTTACCCTTTGGGTACGGAACCCTAAAAAGGTCCCTGCGGCATGGTGCCAAGAATGATGGCAGCATTTCCTCGCTGTATGGCGATGCCAAGACGTTGTGCGAGGAAGCCGCCAGCCCTCTTGTCCCCGGTGACGTCGACCACTCTCTTCGCCAGTTGATTAAAGAGCTCTGTTGCCACAGGGCCCCACGGACTATATAAGTAGTTAAATTAGTGTATTGCGATTGTTGGATTTAATATGGTGAAGTGTTTTGATTGGTCAAATTAAAATATTTTGTAAATCATAAATATGCATACAAGTTTTCCCTATACTACTTTAACCCCGCTTGATAAGTCTAATATTTTGAGCATGAGCAAAATATTAGTTTCACAGTTGACTAAACTGATTAATTTTGAAGATTACTACAATGGTAATAGCATAGCCTGACACACAGCGGAGTATGCTCGCGTGCGGCCGCCTTCCTAGTTTCTACCTTAGCTTCCTATAGACTAATCGGTATTGGAAACGCAAATATTCTACTATTGTACTATTCATGAATAGATGATGGATGTAGAAAGTTTTTTTTTACAGCTATTTAACGTGGTTGTCCTTAAACCTTAAGGCACGAGCTTCTTTCTATGATCTGAGGGCACGAGACTTTTAATCTGGAGGTCGTAGGTTCGTAATCTGGCTCGCTCGTGCCACTAGGTAGTAAAAAGTTATCCCTTCAAAAACATAAATGTGAAAATGGCAGCCAAGTTCAATACACGATGCGTGGTTGGCGTCTTCACCGACAAAAGAATTGAGATCTAAATGGGTGCCAAGTTCCGTAGATTACATGAAAAGGTGCCAAGTCTAGCACTAGATTGTTTACAGTAAGAATAATTTATTGCGTAATGTAGATTTACAAAAAAAAAATACATGAAAGTTAAGAAGTACTTTTATGACCCGGTCTATTCTACTCGATGCGGCTGATGTGGTGGTGGAGATACTTTGGAGTGAACTGAACGGAGATACTGAGAGAAGCACTGCTTATCATATTTGGAGGAGCACTACTTATCCTATAGGGAGGAGCACTGCTTATCCTATAACTCATAATTTGGTTTTTAAATGTACAATCTTTGCGCGTAAGCATCATTTATGTTAAAGGGGAGGAGCGCTGCTTAATACCCTAAAGATAGTTATAATACCTGTTTAGGGAGTAGAGTTCTAATTAAAAGAAACCTTGGAAAAGATGTTTAAATATCAAATAAAACGCATCAACGCGCGCCGGTAGTGGAAGCAGGGAAGTGACCCCAATTACAGCTATTACAAGGGTCAGTTTATCTAAAACTTATTATTTTTAGTATAAGTGTGCGTTCTTTAAAATTAGTACAAAATCAATCTTTGATATGTTACTTAACGACACACCACAATGCATTTTTTCATTTCTATTTCACAACGTCAAAACGCTTACTTTCTCGATGTCTTGACAGATTGGTGTATAGCAAAAACAAAAGACTAACTTCATGAAAAGACACTGCGTGAGCAAAACAAGCGGGAATAAAGAAAAACCACAAACAAACTTAACGTTGCGTGAAATCTGTCCCTCTTTTTGCGATTTCTTACACATTTTTTATAAGTATCCATATTAGTTTAATACTTTTTGTAATATAGAAGGCGCAAAATCGACAATTATATGATTAGTATTGATTGAAAGACATTCAGAATGTTAATCTGTGTTTAGCGTGCCAAGTTAATATTTAATGCCCTGTTTATCAAGTGTTTTTACTATCGGTCAAAACACGAAGAACTCTGCAAGTTATTTCCTTATCGTTAAAAAAGTACGTACTTTAGACGGCCTGTTTAGCCTAGTTGGTAGTGACACTGCCTCCAAAGCTAGAGGTCCCAGGTTCGATTCCCGGCCAGGGCATTATTTGTGCATGTAGCACGGATACTTGTTCCTGGGTCTTGGATGTTTTCTATATATTTAAGTATGTATTTATCTATATAAGTATGTATATCGTCATCTAGTACCCATAGTAGGTACAAGCTTTGCTTAGTTTATAGAGATCTGAAAGGTCAATTTTATACAGGGTGTTTTTATTGATTTCCATTCCTTCAAGCATGTAGTCGCGTATAACCAAAGAAACCACGTAGCATATTTAGTTTTTCAAAATTCAATTTTTTTTTCATTTACATACAGAATAATTAATTACAAGCATATCGCCAATGGACCCGGGTATGTCCTAAAACTACGACCAAGACCAACGGGGTGGGCAGCAGCGTCCCTGTCGCTGCTGCCGCATGCCAAACGTGGCAATTATGGCATTTACCCCCCATGAAATTGGGGGAGGCCTATGTCCAGCTCCATTGGGCTGATATGGCTATATCACCAATGGTGAATGCAGACGGCCTTAAGAGTTAACGTGAAGTTATGCATAAGTTAATGTCAAGTACCTATGACAATATTCGGAATTCGAATGACACGCTCGTCAGTTGTTTATTTGTTAAGGATCTTGTATACTACATACCAGGGGTGTTAATTAACGAAATAATTTTTAAGAAAAAAAAACCGACTTCAATGGGGGAGGCAGGCAAAAGATTATTATACTTAGATGGTGCACTCTTAGATAGATATACAATAAAATAAAAATGGCTATAATGGTAGAAGACTAAGTACACTCAATTCCTCATGGAATCATGAAAAAACCTTGCTTGCTTGACAAACAAAACGAAGAGAACAAATCGCCAAACGTAAACTACGCGTCGTTGAAGAGTTCCGTTCTGATCATCATCAGCAGTTCCACTTCATCAAATGTCACTTTTATGAATGAAAATGCTTGATTAGTTCATAAAAATACTAAAATCACTATTTGTGTGCCTTTCACATTTGAGGAGTTTCCTCGATTCCTAATGGATCCCATCATCAGAACTCGAGTATGACAAAAATCAATCGTGAAAATAGAACTTGCTTAACAAACACTGCTAGAAGGACAAATCGCCAAACGTGAACTTTTCGTCGTTGAAGAGTTCTGTTCTGATCATCATCAGCAGTTCTACTTCATCAAATGTCACATTTTTGTATGATAATGCTCGATTTGTTGATAAAAACACAAAAATCACTATATGTTTGCCTTTAAGATTTGAGGAGTTCCCTCAATTCCTCATGGTTCCCATCATCAGAAATCAAGCATGACAAAAATTAATCGTGAAAATAGAACTTGCTTAACAAACACAGCTAGGAGGACAAATCGCCAAACGTGAACTTTTTGTCGTTGAAGAGTTCTGTTCTGATCATCATCAGCAGTTCCACTTCATCCAATGTCACATTTTTGATTTGTTGATAAAAACACAAAAATTACTATATGTTTGCCTTGAAGATTTGAGGAGTTCCCTCAATTTCTCATGGATCCCATCATCAGAACTGCGTTTTGAACGGGACCAACCTGGATATATATACTTACAATCAAAAAAAGAATTTTCCAAATCGGTTAAGAAATGACGGAGTTATGGACTAACAAACATTAAAAAAAAAAAAAACATACAACCGAATTGATAACCTCCTGTTTTGAAATTTTGAAGTCGGTTAAAAAATTATTGAATATCTTCGAAATGGTACGAATTGGGATACTAGTGTCTTATGCCCTCGCAATTAATGGAATTCAATAAAAACACAGTAGGCAGTCCCCATCATCCTCCTATTCACCCCTTCCCTTTTTCCTTATTAACTGACTTCAAGATATCAAAAGAGGAGGTTATCAATTCGGTTGTATATTTTTTTTATGTTTGTTACTCTAGAACTCCGTTATTTCTGAACCGATTTTGAAAATTCTTTTTTTGATGTGACATTTTATTTATTTTAGATTCGGGATGTACTCAACATATTGTTTGTAATAAATTTGAAAGGTACATGACGGATGTAAAAACATTAGACAAAAGTGTCAAGTTTTTTTTATTGTAAGTACATAATATATCTAAATTAGTCCCGTTTTTGTCAAAACGCAGTTCTGATGATGGGATCCATGAGGAATTGAGGGAACTCCTCAAATCTTAAAGGCAAACCTATAGCGATTTTTGTGTTTTTATCAATAAATCGAGCATTTTCATACAAAAATGTGGCATTTGATGAAGTAGAAGTGCTGATGATTGTTAGAAAGAAATCTTCAACGACGAAAAGTTCACGTTTGGCGATTTGTCCTCCTAGCTGTGTTTGTTACGCAAGTTCTATTTTCACGATTAATTTTTGTCATGCTCGAGTTCTGATTATGGGATCCATGAGGAATCGAGGGAACTCCTCAAATGTGAAAGGCATACATATAGTGATTTTAGTATTTTCATGAGCTAGTCAAGCATTTTCATTAAAAAAAGTGTCATTGATGAAGTCGAACTGCTGATGATGATCATTTTACCTTCCAACTTAGAGGGAAAACTAGACGTTGTTGGGATTAACCAGTTTCCTAACGATGTTTTTCTTCACCGAAAGCTGCTGTTTATATTTCTTACATAAGTTTTTTTAAGCCAGAGTTCGAACCCTCGACCACCATATTGAAATTCGTGTGCCTTAAAGGTACAGTGGATTTATTTGATTCAATTAAGTATATATCATTTATTAAATATATATCTATTAATTAAAAGTAAAAGTGACCTTGTGGCCTAAGATTTTCAGAATATATTTCTGTAAAACCCTTGTGGTGCAGGGTTAGAATAGCACCACCTCCTTTCTTCCCTTGGGTGTCGTAAGAGTCGACTATGGGAACCAGGTTAAAGTGTGTTGTGGGCGATTGGCTAGCAACCTGTCACTGCAATATCCGATTGTGGAATGAGCTCCCTGCCGAGGTTTTCCCGACGGACTGCAGTAAATTCTTAAAGGGTCGGAAACGCGCATGGGACACCCCTAGGAGTTGCAGGCGTCCATAGGCTGCGGTGACCGCTTACCGTCAGGCGGGCCGTACGCTTGTTTGCCACCGACGTGGTATAAAAAAAATATCTCCTGCAATTGCTAAAAGTTATATGTGTGTGTGTGTGTTTTTGATTTCCAAGCTCTGATGAAGCTGATTTCCAAGTTTTGTACGTATTGTACCTTAATAATCGCTGTATTTATTCTCCATTACAATTTCAAGCAACAGAAACTAATTTCCGGCCTAGATATGCCGAATCCCATTGTTTGTTTAAAGATTCATGCTATACCGGCGTGCAGTTTTAAAATGAGAGCGAAACTACGTTTGTATGGAGAACCGAGCTTCCTGCGGACTCGTTATTGAACAAACGATCGACGCTCTCCGACTTAAAGGGAACAGTCCATAGTGACATACATACATATAATCACGCCTGTTTCCCAGAGGGGTAGGCAGAGATCACGGATTTCCATTTGCTACGATCCTGACATACAACTTTTGCTTCGTGAACTGCAGAACGTGTCCGATTTGGTCGGAGTACGTTCGCCGAGGTCTTCCCCTTCCAACTATTCCATCTACTCTTCCTTCATATACTCGTCACTGGGAGATGGGGGTTGTAATATGTTGACAACAAAGGTTTCTCTAAACACCACGATGAGCGATGACGCTGGCTGGACGGATCCACAATATCGCGATCCCCAGAGTTCGGGGCGATCCCCTAGTTATTTGCAGTTCTATATTTTACAGCGGTTATTCCTAACAGTGGATTTTAATAACGGTACCCCCCTTGTATACTAAAGAAACAGATTCTGCCATCCATTTAACGACACGCTAATAGCCCTACGATTGTATGAAATAAAACTTCTTGATTAACAATTATTACAGATCATTTGCAATAGTTTGCTCTAAATATAATGGTTAACATAATTAAAAAAAAAATATTTTAGTAACACACAAAAAAAACGCTGTTATTCCTTAATGCCGCGGGGACCCTTTATTTTAGATTATTGATATGACTCATGATATTTTGTTTTATAGAGATACTGCATTCAGCAGCAGTATATGCTACAGAATTTCATCCATACAACTTAAATTTTAACCAGCGATACTATTAAGTGTTATTATCATTATTATTAAAAAAAATATAACAATTCCCCATGGTAATATTGTGCGTGATTAAGAAAAAAAACGGGAGAAATAATGTAATAGGTACAACACACATACTTACCGATTATTTGAACACGATCAAATGTCACTAATATGAGTTGTTAACCAAACAATTTAGACCGATACATTTCGTTCTGTACTAACTTGTATGGTTTTATTTTTAATTTATATTCGTAAAAGCTTATACTAACAACTCTTAAAAAAGTTTGTATGAAATACACACTGTAGAGAAAAATATCAAAGGTCCTTTCTCTTCATGTCACATACCCGTGGGACATCCTGTATATCAAAAAGTTAATTACAATTAGCAAACGTAATTAGTGTCCTAGTACATACCTAAATACACTGCGCGTGCGCACTGAGAACGAACTGATTTGAACTGAGTCGCCCGCACACGTTGTTTTCGCTTTTATAGAGGTGGAGAAATAATGTGGATACGACACTAAATATAGTAATGTAGATATATTTCTTTCACGAAAAATCAAGGAAGATTGCTTTCAAGATCCTTATAATTCAAGTATTTATGAATATTTTGTAGTATATCTACTCGTATTCTTATACATATTGAATTAATGTAAGCGCATTTGTGTATCCCGGTAGGGACATTTGTTTATGTGAAGAGCAAAAACATTTTCTTTTTAGACTTGGATGTTTTATATGTATTCGCCAACCCGCATGCCAAGCGTGGCGATTATGGCATTTACCCCCCCATGAAATTGGGGGAGGCCTATGTCCAGCAGTGGACGTCCTAGGGCTGATGTGGTGGTGGTTTTATATGTATTTGAGTATATATCTATTAAATATGGTATCGTCTAGTACCAATAATACAAGCTTTATTGAGCTTACTATGCGACTAGTTTGTGACTGATTTGTGTAAATTTTTCTTCTAATATTCATTTACTTATTTAAAAAAAGTGTACATAATTATTTTGTCGTCGCGTTTTTATATAATACTTTTTTCTTTGCTTTTTAAAGAAATATATGTTTAGCTCAATGGTTGGCTGGTAGAGCAAGCAATTTGGCATTAACCCCGCCATTTGTGCATTTCTGTTATGTAGGATAAAGTTTAAATAAATAAATAAAAAATATGTTACATAAAATACAAGTTTTTGTGCCATCAGGTAGGAGTAGAACATCAAGCTCACAAAATTGTGTGTGTGTGTGTGTGTGTGTGTGGAATATATGTGTGTATATTGCTTTTATAATACAGTAGTGTCAGTAATCATCCATCCTCCTAGCGGTTCCCGGTTGTAACCTAAATGCGCTCGGGGTTCGCTTGGGTACCTACTATCATGATTTGGTGAAGCCTATTAGTTTTACGGAAGCGACTGCCATCTGACCTTCCAACCCAGACGTAAAACTAGAATTGTTGAGCTTGTTATGATTATACCAGTCTCATCACGATGTTTATCTTCACCGTAATAGACGATTCTCATCGAACGGCCGGAGTCGGCGCGCACCCCGTTAGAGTCAAAGGAATGCAAACCCTCCACAGAAGCGCTCCTACAAACACTACAAAACGCTCCTACAGAAGTTATATTTCATATTTGAATGGGTTGCGGGCAGCCGGTCGCCTCCGGTCGGCTACCACCGGCTCGCCGCTGCCTTTTGGATACGAGATCTAGCTTCTTTATGGAGGTTTCGAATTCCTTTGACTCTGGTGGGTGCGCGCCGACTCCAGCCGTAGCCTGCGGGTTCACTAGAGAGCTTTCTATAATAGATTTTCGCTAAGTCTTATCCATACTATAATCGCGGTCTTCCCACGCAAGCGGTCACCCAGACTATGCAATTGCCGCTTTTTACTACTTATTTAGTAAAACCCGCACAGACAGACAAACACTTTGTTATTACATATTGAGCATTGAGCAAGTTTGGTAGGAAACGAATTAATTTTGAGAAAAAAAGGGTGAGAAAATTTGCATTTGTCTGAGAACGGTCCTATAGACTAGGTTAGGTATTTATTAAACTTACAGTCATTCAGGACGTTTGAGATCGTAACCGTATAGTTTGAAAAGTTTGACTTGTAGTAGGTAAGGAAGTCAGCCAAGGAGTCCCCACTCTCGAACTTGTACACGTTTTATTTTGGACATTTTTTGTTCGATTGAGAAAAGAAAAAAATAAGCGTCCAATATTTCTTAACCCCGACAAAGGGATAGGGGGAACATATTATAAGTTTAACATGTGTGGACCGATTCAAATGCGGTTTATTGTATTTGAAAGAAGATTTTCCAGCGATGGTTCTTAGATATGTTTTATCAAAATCGGTTTATCGTTTTTGAGATATTGAGCTTTGAAATGAAGATGGCGGAGTTTTCTCAACTTTTTTAATTTGTCAGTTGTTGATAATCGAACTGAGGGACCAATTGTAATATTTTTTTATCCAGGACAGACCATAGGTCGTGAGTTTGAAACACTGAGAGACTTTGTCATATTGAGGCTTTCACATCACAGTTTTGCTATCAAAAATCGCCTGTGTTTAAACATTAATAAGGGGATCTTATATTTATGTAAATAAGTATCAAAACTTGTTTATTTTAAATCGTAAGTTTGGAACTACCGATAAATAAATTATATCAGTGGAGTTTCATAGTCAGATTCATACCTCTGTAATATTATATTTTTGTAGTGGAAACCCACGTTGGGCTTGAATTAGAGTTCGGAGTATACTTTCCCGTCAGTATACTAACATTACCTATGTAGATGTCCTTACTCATTGGTATACTGTCAGTATTACATTTACGCAGTAACATTATATTACTCAGAAGCGGTACAGGATCGTTAACGCATACCCGCATCCCGCGCCAATATGGAAAACATAGACATCTGACAGCTTATTAATATCGCACCGACCCTGCACCGCCAAATGCGGAAAAAGCCTTAAATTATGGAAGTTGTAGCATAAAATAATACGTGCTGTAATCGTAGATATACATTAGCCCGTGTGGTGCCGGGTTAGAATTAGTGTTGCTAAAGACTCAAGTTTTTGGAGTCTCGAATTCAAGAACTCGACTCATACTTACGGGACTCCAAGCTTAAAAGACTTCCGAGTCTTTTGAGTCATCAGTCGAGGCCTTTTTTGAGTCTTATCGAGTCCTGTAGTCACAACTCGAGCCTTAGAAAAGACTCGAACTATCGTATCTTTTATAGTATTTTTTATTTATTTTTACTTTAGGCGTGCCTCAAAATTCTTGAGTCTAATAGAAAAGACTCACTTTTTAACCGACTTCAAAATTTCAAAAGAGGAGGTTATCAATTCAGTTGTATGTTTTTTTTTTTTTTTTTTTTTACTGTTTGTTACTCCATAACTCCGTCATTTCTTAACCGATTTGAAAAATTTTTTTGTTGATTGTATGTATATATATCCAAGTTGGTCCCGTTTTTGTCAAAAGGCAGTTCTGATGATGGAATCCATGAGGAATTGAGGGAACTCCTCAAATCTTTAAGGCAAACATATAGTGATTTTTGTGTCCAAAAATGTGACATTGGATGAAGTGGAACTGCTGATGATGATCAGAACAGAACTCTTCAACGACGAAAAGTTCACGTTTGGCGATTTGTCCTCCTAGCTGTGTTTGTTAAGCAAGTTCTATTTTCACGATTAATTTTTGTCATGCTCGAGTTCTGATGATGGGATCCATGAGGAGTTGAGGGAACTCCTCAAATCTTAAAGGCAAACATATAGTGATTTTTGTGTTTTTATCAACAAATCGAGCATTATTATACAAAAATGTGACATTTGATGAAGTGGAACTGCTGATGATGATCAGAACAGAACTCTTCAACGACGAAAAGTTCACTTTTGGCGATTTGTCCTTCTAGCGGTGTTTGTTAAGCAAGTTCTATTTCCACGATTGATTTTTGTCATGCTCGAGTTCTGATGATGGGATCCATTAGGAATCGAGGAAACTCCTCAAATGTGAAAGGCACACAAATTGTGATTTTAGTATTTTTATGAACTAATCAAGCATTTTCATTCATAAAAGTGACATTTGATGAAGTGGAACTGCTGATGATGATCAGAACGGAACTCTTCAACGACGCGTAGTTCACGTTTGGCGATTTGTTCTCTTCGTTTTGTTTGTCAAGCAAGCAAGGTTTTTCCATGATTTCATGAGGAATTGAGGGTACTTAGTCTTCTACCATTATAAACATACTTATAGCCATTTTTGTATTTTATTGTATGGAATCTAAGAGTGCACCATCTAAGATTAATAATCTTTCACCGGACTCCCCCATTAAAGTCGGTTTTTTTTTCTTAAAAATTATGAAGTTTATATTCATAGAACTGATTTCTACAGTACCTACTTCACTGAGTAGGCCGTGTACCCTTACGTGTTTCTACAAGTACAGTTGAGATCTAATCGTAATGAGTTAAAAGCCTTTTGTTTACACTTAGTAAACAAAACTCTCAAGTCCCTATAGAAGACTCGAGTATTCTTAGAGGACTCGAGTCTCTACAAAACACTCAAGCTTCGATTAGTCTAAAAAACTAAGTCGAGTCTCCGCAATGAAGACTCCAAAGACTCAAGTCTTTACCAACACTAAGTTAGAATAGCACCACCACCACCCCCTTTCTTCCCTTGGGTGTCTTATGAGTCGACTATAGGAACCAGGTTGAAGTGTGTTCTGGGCGATTGGCTAGCAACCTGTCACTGCAATACCACATTTTCTTCATCTATAAAGCTACAATTGCTAAAAGTTATAACTAAAATTCATTTTCGTGTGCTCTGCCTACCCCTTTTGGGAATATAGGCGTGAGTTTATGTATGTATTATGTACATTTCAGGTACCAAGCTCGCGAAGCTCTATATAAGGAACAACTGATATTTACGTTTTCGGGGTGGGGTACAAGTGCCCCATATCAAATGTGGCTGATGACCTACTATTTAACCCCTAAAATATTGGGAAATATTGGGATCGATCAAAATCCAGTCTGTACCTTCTTTTTGCTCATCGACACCTAGAGGCTGAGGGTTTTTTTTAATACCACGTCGGTGGCAAACATGCGTACGGCCCACCTGATGGTAAGCGGTCACCGCAGCATATAGCCCCTGAAACTTCAGGTGTGTCACATGCGCGTTGCCGACCCTTTAAAAATGTATACACTCCTTTCTTGAAGAACCCCATACTGTAGTCCCTCGGGAAAATCTTGGCAGGGAGCTCATTGAGCTTGCCCTCGGCTAGGGGTCGTGCCATGATCGCCATATTGAGTCACTTCAGTCTGCAGTGCTCTCGAAACAGACAAGTCATCGTCATTCTGGCCTTATCCCAGTACAGTTGCATACTGTAGGCAATCTCTTCAAATACAACACCTATTTTGTAAATTCTATAGGGTCTCTAATTAAAATATCTGACTAACTCAATGAAGGGGACCCGTGGCGTGGAATTAATTTGTATTTTTTATTTTATTTATTAAAAATGGGATTGCTCTTGGCCAGCATCTAGCCAGGGGGCAAAGATGAGGCCGACGATGAAGCGAGCTCACCCAGAAGATGCCTATTCACTCGTGCCTTAAAAAGGTTCAGGTTATATGAACTCGGAAATACAGACGCCGGCAGAGAATTCCAAACCTTAGAAGTGCGCATTATAAAAGAAGATGCAAAGCGCTTAGTTCGAATTAGAGGAATTTCGACCAGGTAAGGATGGTAGCCAGCCGTACGTCTGGATGTCCGATGGAAGAAGGGGGAAGGCGGTATGAGCTCATGGAGCTCCTGTATGTTTTAATAAATAGTAATTTAATTAATTAATTAATATGTACGAGTAGACAATGCAATTTAGGTTTTAGGCTTATAAAATTAGCAAAACCTGGACATAATTCGATAACTGTATTTTTCTTTTTCTATGATTTAAAGTATTGCTGGTTATACTTAAAATAAAAAGAAATAAACATTTTAAGGCTCCGCGTCAATGTTAAAAAACAAAAAACTAATTTTTTAACACATTTTGATTTCGTAAGTATCATATTTGGTATTCCAAAAAATACCCATATTTATGATTTTAGAGATCTGCAAATATAATAATAAATTATTTTAAAGTAAACGGCTTCTCTATGCACATAACTACGTCAAAAGTGTTTAATTGATGCCGTAAAATTTTATTAGTACTATAAGAAACATATTAAACAAAAAGTATTCACGATAATTGATTAAATGATATTTTTTCATATCATAATACAGGTACTTTTACAAAGTTATTTATTATGGCTTACTTCCGAAATCAAATTATGAGTTAAAAATTTAGTTTTTTGCTTTTTAACATTGACGCGGAGCCTTAAAATGTTTATTTCTTTTTATTTTAAGTATAACTAACAATACTTTAAAAGTGCGCAGTACGTTCGGTTCTCCATACAAACGTATTTACGCTCTCATTTTAAAACGCCATGCTAGAATAACATGAAACTTTGTATACACAATGAGATCTCGCATATCTAGGTCGGAAATTAGTTTCTGTTGCTTGAAATTATAATGGAGAAAAAATACAGCAACTATTAAGGTTTTTTTTAATAATAAATCCTCAGATGTTTTCATGTGATTACATCCATATTTTGTTAGTAAGGGCTTATATATCTACTAGATGAAAGCCCGGCTTCGCTCGGGTGAAATAAATAAGAATAAGAAAGAAATAAAGTAAACATTTATTCGTGACAGTTATGCAAACGACGAAAGAAATTGTGTACAAAAATGTATAAAATAAAAACATTACAACAACGGATTATGGTGAAACTTCGTATAGAAATGTAGTCTGTAGTCTGGATTAACATATGGAATACGGAGTAAAAGATTACGTTGACGACGTCACGGGCAAAGGCTAGTATATAGTATCTTTGCAAGTTAATCCTAAGCATTTTTTTAGGGGTAGTATTTAAAGGCACATAAAAAATTTGACACCGTAATCAGTACTGATTTGTATAGCTAAAATACTAATCGTTCATTAAAATTCAGTTCAGATTTGTAATTATTAAATATTGATGTGTCAGTCAGTATTTTTAGTGCGAAGTCAGAGCTGCTAACGCGAACGAAAACAAATGAAGTTCGTGTATCACCGTCTCTGTCGAACTTGCAAAATCGAGCGACACAGAGGGAAATACACGATGTTCGTTCGTTTACGTTACGCGGTAGCAGCTCTCTATTCTCCGCCAAATTCTATTAAGTGGGGCCCTTTACACTCAATATTATGTGTCAATATTATCGCGATTTTTAAAATTGTATGGATTCTGATACACGCTTAATATTATCACTATACTGGTGTGTCAATATTATCGTGGTTTTCAAAATCGTATGGATTTTTCTTCAATATTCATTGCACGTGATACAGATCGTGATATGAGTATATTGCGTGATAATAATAACCATGTAACAGGCCTCTATGGATGTTGCTTCAATATTCAGTGTTTCGCGTGATAATAGTAACAGTTGGTAATATTTTCTACAATTAATGGAAGCTATTTAACAACTTGTTCCGTTTTGCCAAAGGTATTTCACATTCCGATACGCGCACCATCCAGGAATAGGAGCCGTCAGACCAGAGGGCCTACCGCGATCTGAAAACGAAGTATTTCCCTCTCCGCGCTCGAATATGCAAGTGCGACAGAGAGGCATATATATTTAGTTTTCGGTTGGTAGCACTTTAGTTCGAGCGCGGCGGACGGTCGAAGAAAGTCAAAGAACATTCCGTGTGTTGTCTGTCACACATATAATTTTTTAACTTTCCATCGACCTATGAACTTGAAATTAGGTGATAATGTTTATAATGAAGTATATTTTACCAAAAATATCAATATATTGATAAATCACATTTGTTTTTTAGTTGTACGGAACCCTCAGTGCGCGACTCCGACGCACTTGGCTTTTTTTATTACATTTTGTATTTTATTTCTCTTATAGTAAAATACCCTATTCGTTTTAAAGTTGACGCCTGAGGGCCTACCGCGAACCAAAAATGAACTATCTTCCTCTCTGTCGTTCGAATATACATGTGCGGGAGAGAGGCAGATACTTCGTTTTCGGTTCGCGGTAGCGCCTCTAACGTCCGAGCGCGGCGAACGGCATGAGCTGGGGGTCAACTCCGAAATTCAAAATCCTAACTTAGTATGGTGCCGTCCCTTTCAGTCTCCAGTCATAGACTATATGAGTGAAAGGGACGGCACCATACGAAGTTCGGATTTCGAATTTCGGAGTAGACCCCCAGTACCACTAAGTTATAAGATAGAGCGAGATAGGGATAGAATTTTGCTAGACGTTTAAAAGCCATAAGTCACCTAGTAGTTTGTCACAACAAAATAGAGACGCAGCTTTAAGATGGCGGACAGACTCAGCAAACATTCAAGTGGTGTCCTTTACACGATTAATATTATCACAATACTGGGGTGTCAATATTATCGCAGATTTCAAATTTGTATGGATTCTGCTTCAATATTCACGTGATACTTATCGTGATATGAATGTATCACGTGATAATAATAACCATGTAACAGGCCCCATACATTCGCTTTGAAGGCGGTTGTTGTGACAATCAGCCTAGCTAGTACGATAGATTATACCGTTACGTTTTATGTGACGTTTATATACATTTCGCCCATATAACGTGACGGTATAAGTTATCGTGCTAGAGCTAGGCTGATAGGTGTATAGAACGCTTGAACGCTGCAGACGCGGCTAGCCGAATCCACAGAACGCAGCCCAGCAACCTGGCCAACACACCGGACGCAAACATAGTTAACAATTTCCGAACGTACCCAACCCGACGCTGTCAACCAACGAATTTAATATGGCCGATCTTTCGTCATAAAATTAACACTTTTAAATGCAAAATACGCGACAATCCGAATTTTGCGGATACATATGTTCAACTCAAAAATCGTTATTTTTATACGTTCTTCAATTTGAGACAGGTCTCGTTCGGGTCTACCGTACCCCTGCACGAAATTATTAATATAGATAATAATTGGACAATCTTACACAAATCGACCTAGTCCCAAAGTAAGCAAAGCTTGTACTATGGGTACTAGGCGACGATATACATACTTATATAGATAAATACATACTTAAATACATAGAGAACATCCAAGACCCAAGAACAAAATCCGTGCTAAATGCACAAATAATGCCCTGGCCGGGATTCGAACCCGGGACCTCTAGCTTCGGAGGCAGTGTCACTACACTACCAACTAGGCTAAACAGGTCGTCAATCTATGTTAGTAAAAATCAAATTGAGCCACACTTGTTTTCATACAAGCCGTAAAAAACTTAAAAAACCGCTGTATTTTTCTTTTCTTTTACAATTTCTAGCAACAAAAACTAATTTTCGACCTAGATATGCTGGATCCCATTGTGTGCACAAAGTTTCATGTTATTCTAGCATGGCGTTTTAAAATGAGAGCCTAAATACGTTTGTATGGAGAACCGAGCGTACTGCGCCCTCTTAAATCATAGAAAAAGAAAATTACAGTTATCGAATTATGTCCAGGTTTTGCTAATTTTATGCGCCTACTGGGTTACACCAAACTGTCTGTAATCGTAAGCTGTGTTCGTTAAAATTTCAATGTATGGAAAGTTTGACAAGTTTCTATGGGATGACAGCTGCCGGCGCCATATTTAACGTTGATCAGTCTGTGATTGTTCGTCGGTGTAACCCAGCCCAGATGTACGAGTATGTAAAATGTTTGCTATTATTGACGTCATAAAGAATTTGTAAAATCCTACTAAGAAATAAATGATATGTATCTTTTTTTTTTCATTAGCCTTCTCACACAGTAAAAAGAAATCAAGTTAAAATGGATTCTTGTCTCATATGAAAAAAACTATGAATGAATCTTCACAAAGATGTTAGAATTTAGATGTTTATTGACATTTCTCCATAAAAACGAAAGCTTGTTACATCTCGCTTACCCACCTGGTGAGACATAAACGTGTCTCTTATATGGGGGCGTAGTTTACAAGGATCAAGGCATATACATAGTCAATAAAAGAGGATAACCATCCACAATATTGTCGCATATAAAATACGTATTACAAAATATTCCAGTTAACAAACTTTGACCTACATCCGAGTTGCGGGCAGCATCTCTGCAAATTACAAATTACAATGTAATCAGATGGCGTCTGTTTGCTCAATATATTTCGTATTACAATAATGTGTAATACAGTAATGTGAAACTGAGATTATGAGCAAAGTTTGTTGTAATTTGACTTTACTATTCTAGAGAACTATTCCTTTCGGTATTACAACTTAAGTAGTAGTGGGCTCGCACATTGCACGTAGAACCGCTGGCCATTGGGGAGGAAAGGTTCTCGAGTGGCGACCACGTACCGGTAGGAGCAGCGTGGGTAGGCCGGACAAGGACTGATGACCTGGTAAAAGACGCAGGAGTTCCCTGGATGCGGGTGACGCAGGACCGGTCATAGTGGCACTCTCTTGGGGAGGCCTGCGTCCAGCAGCGGTCGTCCCTTGTATGATATTATGATGATGATATCTTTCGGTTTAAAGGTCAGATGGGAGCTGCTTCCGTGAAACTTTGCCATAGGTTTTCGTAAAACGAATCACTTATTACGTCAAGGTGGATCCCAGGCTAAAAGAATACAATCTGAAAAACTCTAAGAGGATGATTCTTGAGAAGTATTTGGTAGAGAATGGTGCTTTGCTTCTTAAATAAGTACGGTTGGAAATAAAAAGATGTTAGGACAGTTTGATTTAGTTCGAAGACCCTAATGGCATGGCATGCATTGACGGTTTTTTATCTTGTTTAATTTTATAATGTCAATACAACGAACCTTCTAAGATAAGTGTCTTATAGGCCGTATGCTTGTTTGCTACCGTCGTAGGAAAAAAAAAACCGGCCAAGTGCGAGTCGGACTCGCGCACGAAGGGTTCCATACTATTAGTACTATCTTTACAACATTAGACACTATTATAACCTTTTTTAATATTTTATCCTTTTTAGACAGTGGTAGTACCTCAGGTGGTAGAGATGGGAGTACCTCAGGGGTCTATTCTAGGTCCGTTCCTGTTCCTTGTTTATGTAAATGATCTGCCATATATGGTAAGCCGACGATCAGGCATTGTAATGTTCGCAGACGACACCTCATTACTGTTCAAGGTAAATAGGAGAGATACTGAACTCATTGAACCGAATAATACCCTCTCCATGATATCTGACTGGTTTGCTGCCAATAACTTAGTATTGAACCCGAAAAAAACGAAATGTATGAAATTCTCTCTAGCGAACTCATCAAACAGAAACTTAGATACAAATATTAAACTTAATGGTCAAACATTAGAATTTGTTACTTCTACTGTATTCTTAGGTATTACATTGGACTCAAAGTTGCAGTGGGGTTCCCATATAACAGCGATAGGAAGTAGGTTGAGCTCTGCTGCATTTGCAGTCAGGAGAATAAGGCAGCTTACCAATGTGGCAACGGCACAGTTAGTTTACTTTGCTTATTTTAATAGTATAATTACTTATGGTCTTATCTTATGGGGATCAGCTGCAGATATTGAAACTGTTTTTATTTTGCAAAAAAGGGCTATCCGAGCAATTTATAACTTGGGGTCGCGTGATTCATTAAGAGAATTTTTCAAAGAAATTGATAGTCTAACCCTGCCGTCCCTATATATATTTGAAATAATAATGTATGTTAGGAAGAATTTGGGCAATTTTCCAACGAACGCTGATAAACCAATAGCCACGAGAAATACTGGGAAACTGAAAATAACCTTCTATAGACTAGTAAAGGCGAAAAAGTCGTTCTTGGGAAATTGTATCAAATTCTACAATAAAATTCCTAAACTCATTACTGAACTTAGCAATTCTAAATTCAAATCTGTAGTAAAACAAACACTTATTTCAAGAGCATATTATAAGATAAACGATTACATCATGGATAGGGATGTGTGGCAGTGATAGCGTCCTGCACGGGTAATCTATCGCGAAAATATATTTTCTACTGTAGCATTGTTATTTAAGTTATTTTGTAGTAATGTAATTTTATATTTAACTATATAATGTATATTGTTTTAAAAAATGACACCTCGCCGAGTTTCTTACGCCGGTTCTTCTCGTGGCAGAGGTATATTTTTCCGAACCGGTGGTAGTTTATTGACGTTCATAGGTGCATGTAATATGCCTAATTTGAAGAATAAACTACTTTTACTTTTACTTATCTATCAGTAATAAGAATGTTAAATAATATCAAGTAGAATTTTGGCCAAGTGCGAGTCGGATTTTAATTTTCCCATACCTACATTTTGAAACCCAGCGCCTGATGAACACAACGATGTTTGTATGGGAGGATATTTGTTGTTATAGAGGCAACAGAAATATATAATCCGTGAAAATTTTAACTGTCTAACTATTACGGTTCAGGCAGATAGACAGACAGACGGACAGTGGAGTCGTAGTAAAAGGTTCCCGTTTTACCTTTTGGGTACGGAACCCTAAAAAAGCTCTGGAGACCCCGACCAATTGACCAATATTGTGCAAAAATTATCATTAAAAACCTTTCCAATTGACCTTGAACATAATATTACCCATTCCGTTTCGGAGACAGACCTACATGCGTATAAAAATACGTACGTTAAAATAATAACGTAAGAAGGTTGTATTAATATTGTTAACGCTGTGAATATTGTTCGCACTTTGTTATGAAACAAGGCAATTGTTGGTTTTGTGTTAAATTTTTCAATTTAAACATACTACCGTGCCTAAACGATGTTATCATGGTATTGTATGATTTCGTTTAGACTCTTGTTTGTTGACGAATAAATAATTTATTTATTTGATCCACAGAGGCACAGACCATTAAGGCACAGATTAATATTATAGTTCATCGAATTAAGGTATGTGATTTGATCTTAATTGCACAAAGGAACCCGGACCCGGGTGGACCCGGGTATGTCCTAAAACTACGACCAAGACCACCGGGGAATTGGCAGCAGCATTCCTAGAGTGCGGTGGAGATACTGCGATCGCCAACCCGCATGCCAAGCGTGGCGATTATGGCATTTACCCCCATGAAATTGGGGGAGGCCTATGTCCAGCAGTGGACGTCCTAGGGCTGATATGGTGGTGGTGGTGGCACAAAGAAAGAATTTAGGGCTACTCAGGGTACTCTCCATTCCATCTCCTCTCACCTGTACCCAACATTGGGGCGTATGTATGGGGTGGATGCTGACGAAGAGGAAAGTAATTTATAGTACAAGAATTTTAAATAAAAAAACTGACATAAAAAAAACTAAGAAGCAAAGAATAAACAGAGATTTCCAATCCAATCATGACATGAAATTAATTACCTACGATTTAATTTGACACAATGTACTAAACGTACCTAATCCAGTCCTTACACACTAATTTCATAAAGACGAAATACGTTTACAATAATTAGCTACCTATGGAATATACAATTACTTGAAAGTTTATCACTTTCTGAAGTCATTTTTCAACTGAGCACCCACCCTCCTGTGCAGCGGCCTTAGACATTACAAGGCTTCGGGTAGCCCCGGTGCATCAAATCTTTGCGAGGCCTTCACCTGAGTTGCGCGGGGCCCCTGTAAGAGCGAGGCCCCGGGCGGTTCCCTAAGGCCGCCACTGCTCCTGTGTATCCGCGCCTGAAAATGCACCTAGGATAACCAGATGAGAATTTGGCCCATTGATCGACAGACAGGGTCAGTAGTCGTGTCGTAACGTAACCGTATCGACTCGGGAACGTCCGATCCTCGGCGGTAATCGCACGCAATCCGCGCGTGACGTCATAATTATAACAGATCGAGTGAAAGACGAGCGCAAGAGAATCTTGATACTTTACATATGACTAGAGGCCTACCTCTTGTGATCGCATGCAGATAAAATAATAGAAATAATGAATAACTAAACTGCTGGCTCTGTGAGCTGAATACCCCCGCGATTATTTTTTCAAATTTAAAAATTATAATAGGCAGTGTCGACAAAAAACAAAAAACCTGCTCACAAAATTTCACGGGTATCGATTGACTAATGCGACATGTAGAGGAGAACGGCTAGAAATCCGGAGATACGAAAGCATTTTTCCTGAAGCCGATACAGAGATGTTCGTTTCATTCGGTCAAAAAAATCATCAGCTTATGAATACGTTCCGCTGTGCCCTACTTCTTATAAAATCCCATATCTTGCTCTGTCCTATTGTTTTGTTTCTCTTATGCCTCAGTACGGTTGCGTCAAGAGAAATGAAAAAGATAGCAGCTAAATTTGAACTTTTATAAAATGGCAGGCTGTTTAAAGATGATTCCCACTAGTCCGTTCCGTTTCCAGTCCGGGCCGAGACCTGGCTGCCTCTGAGCCTCGGCCGTAGCTAGATCGGCCATCAAATCAAACGTTTGTGTTGACCACAAATCGGCCAGTTTGGCCCACCTCCAAAAGAACGGCGGCCTACTGTGAATCATCATTTACCCTAAAAACAACCTACTTAACTTGGGCGGAGAATCATTTGTTTGCCATAACCCACAAACTCTTATCCAACCGATTGGGTTTTCTTCCTTTTCTCGCTCTGCCTTATCTTAGCTTCATGCCATTCATGCCGTCCACTCAGGGCCGTTATTTATTTAATCGTATGGCATTTATTTACGAACGGTGAGATCTTCGAGAAGACAAGTACGGTTGCCAGTTTTTGTTGTACTTTTAGTACCACACAGGGGTCACGTGTAGGGTAACGGTGGGTACTCCCTACGGACGTGCTGCAACTTCGACCTCCCTTTGTCAAGTGAGTGGGCAACTTGACTGTTAGAAGTTCTCAAGCCACCCGAAGGCCTCTACTTGGCTTAACGACTGCTATCATAGACCACAGCCGGGATCAACGGCTTAATTTTTTAGAAATTTTCAAGGCTTTTTTTATTTTGTAATCTTCGTTTTATTGTGTTAATTTGAGGGTATACTATCCATATAACGGCTATATGTTATAAAGTTTAAGATTAGGAAAGTTTAACTACCATATTTACGGCGCGGCGACAATTCACACATACCTTACTTTCTGTACCTTGCCTCTCTAAAAAAACTAAAACTTACCAGTAAAATCTCAATCTTCGGACAGTACATCACAATATGCCATATATCATGCTCCTCGATCCTGTCCGTGCCAATGAACACTATGTTAGCACCCAGTTTGGTCAGCATGGCCTCGAACCAAGCTCCTTTCCTTCCGGGCAAGTCTTCCCGGTCAAGGGTGAGGTGTCTGCTGTTGGGATGCCGGTCCCAAGTGAGGACGTTAATTATGCAGGGCCAGAGGTATTCTACGGAGAGGTTTACACCTGCAAGTACAGAATTCAATCCAGGTTAATACTCTTTTCTCAAACATACGTCGTGTTACGCTCGCGATATTAGACTGCGAAACCCATCGTTGATGGTGTCGCGAATTTACAAGTTGGTAATTTATTTTTATTTAATCGTATGGCATTTATTTACGAACCGTGAGATCTTCGAGAAGACAAGTGCGGTTGCCAGTTTTTGTTGTACTTTTAGTACCACCCAGGGGTCACGTGTAGGGTAACGGTGGGTACTCCCTACGGACGTGGTGCAACTTCGACCTCCCTTTGTCAAGTGAGTGGGCAACTTGACTGTTAGAAGTTCTCAAGCCGCCCGAAGGCCTCTACTTGGCTTAACGACTGCTGTCAGAGACAGTAGCCGGGATCAACGGCTTAACGTGCCTTCCAAAGCACGAGAACGCTCAGTTAGTAACCACTCAAAGTGGTCACCCATCCAAGAACTGACCTGCACCCACATTGCTTAACCTCGCATACCGCACGCGGGCGCCGCTGGGCCGCGAGCGCTATCAGGGCCGTTTGGATGCAGTAATAAAAAATGGACAAGTATCAAGACTAATCCATCCCACTACACCACCTTTCGCAGATTGTGGGAACCACAATAAGCTCCATTGCGTTGCTCTCCTAACCTTGACGCATCGTTACCAAACAACCTCTTACTACAAGGACTTAAAGGCTATTTTGGTACATCTTTTTATGCTACTTTAATCGCGGTTTAGTCTTCTCGCCTTGGGAATTTCGTGTACTTACCTAAAAAAGTTTAAGCGATTATAAACCTTGTTAAAAAGGGGTTAAAGGTTAGAATACAGCAAGTCTTCGGGATGAGTGCCGCTCGAATAAGGGAAACGATTGTAGATCTTAGTCCAAGAGTATTAAGGGTGAGATTTGACTGTGTTTTTGTCTAGAGTTGTGTTAATAGTTAGTTTGTAAGTCACGAGTTGAGGTGAACTATTTTTCTTAATTTGTGGAAATGTGTACAGTACAATAGATGGGTGGGCTGAGTTTTACATCGTTTAACTTTCATTATTTCATACTAGCCCAGTTAAACAGCGATATTTAATGATGATACATAGTTTGTAATAACGAGGTAAGGTAAATGCTGCAATGCATGACATTGATACAATACTAATTCATGAGTTTCGTGACAATAGAGCTGTATGTGTCAAATATTAGGCATTCAGTTGTTATCATCATCATAATTTCAGCCGAATGACGTCCACTGCTGGACATAGGCATCCCCAAAGACTTCCACAATGACCGGTCCTGCGCAGACCGCATCCAGCGGACACCCGCGACCCTTACCAGGTCATCAGTCCACCGTGTGGGGCCCACGCTACGCCTTCCGGTACGTGGTCGCCACTCGAGAACCTTAATTGTTATACATGGGGATATTTATCTTACTAGCGGATTTGTGAGCTGAAGACCTCACGAGTGATATTTTTTATTTACGTTTTCAATCCCCATGACTCAGGCATTTTAAATCGACAAAAATCATATAATTATCGAACCTGCTCACAACAGTTGAGAAACATTGACCTATAGATGAGAGCAAACTGAAATCCGCCCGCAGAAACATAGAATTGTCATTGAAACAATTCATTTTTGAAAATTTCCAAAAACTGACTGAATGAAGAAACTATTTAAAATGTCACGATAATCGGTTGAGAAAATGCGACAAGAACAAACCTAAATCCACCCGCAGAAGAATACAAAATCACTGAAAAAAAAATGTTTTTAAACATTTCCAAAAAGTTCCTCGACAATAAAAACTATATAAATAGCAAACCTGTTCACAAAATTTCACAAGAATCAGTTGAGAAATGCTACCTGTAGAGGAGAACAAACCCAAATCCGCCCGCAGAAAGATACGAAATTATTGAGAAGATTGTATATTTTTTTTAATATTTCCAAAAATAACTCGACTCGAATCTACTCACAAATAATTTTCAAAGGCGATCTGTAGAGGAGAACAACTGGAAATCCGGACATCCGGACATACAAAAATATTTTTTGATGCAGCTGAAGCGGAGATCCTCGTTTCACTCGGTCAAACAAATGCGACTTTCCATCCTGGTCGTGGGTTCGAATCCGGGCTCGTGCCACTGTATCTTTCAAAAACTCATGTACAGAATATCTATCTATATACCTAGTGGCTCTGTGAGATAAACCCCTCGCAAAAAAAATACAAATTTCAAAATTCCAAAAACTGGCTCGACAACAAAAATCTATATAATTATCGAACCTGCTCACAAAATTTCATGATAATCGGTTGAAAAATGCGAGCTGTAGAAGAGAACAATCGGATTCCGGACGTGTGTCTGTCCGAAAGTAGTACGAAAGAATTTTTGTCGAAAGTTGAAACGGAGACCCTTCGCTCGCTCGGTCAATAAGTAGCGTTTCGGTATTTCGGTAAAGGAAAACATTGTTAGGAAACCAGTCTAATCCCAATAATGTCTCGTTTTCTGCCTGGGTTAGAAGGTCAGAAGGTAGTAGTCACTTTCGTAAAACTAGTGCCTGTGCCATATCTTAGGATTAGTACTCCTTCAGGATACTAATTGGAAAATGCTAGGAAGAATGCTGGGGAATGCTTGTATAATGGTTTTGCTCCGAAGAACTGTTCGACATGATGCCCACGGCCGCTTTCTAACCATCGCACCGCTCGCCATCGGCAGGGCATTCATCCTCACACCTTAGAACCTAAATGGTGGCGTATAGTACACAGTACGGTTTCACAGGAATTTCCTCCCTCGGACGCTTCGGTTGTGGAATGAGCTCTGCCGAGGTTTTCCCGAGGGACTACAATATAGGGTTCACCAAGAAAGACTGTATATGTGACATCCCTGGAGTTGCAGGCGTCTATAGGCTGCGGTGACCGCTTACCATCAAGCCGTACGCTTGTTTGCCACCGCCGTGGTATTAAAAAAGATGATGATAAACCTTGATAGATATATATAAAGAAATTAACTAATCAATGAATCATTGTGTACCACTTTTTCCCACGCCACAGATGATGTACGTACAACTGAAGTAATCATGGTTATTAGTGATTAATTACTTTTTGCTATGGTTTCAACGGATTTGACTTATCTACCAAGGATATAGTTGGGTTGTGATGAATTGGTCTCGCGTTTTGTACAGTCAGGTACTTTAATTTGTTTACCCACTTAACCCTTTCTCAGGCAAGGTTTACAAAAGCCCAATTGAATGTCAGTCTTACTCAAACATATTTAAGTACTATTTAGATTGATTGATGTGGGAAGAGGTATTCCCGTAGCCAGATAAAGAGTTATGTTAACAGTTCTACTATACTGTACAGAAAGTAAAAGTATAAAAATAATATAAACTAAAAAAACCGCCTGCAAAAAACTCATAAGCACGAAATAAGAGAATTCGAAACCAAACATGTGATGAAATTTATACCTACCATTTCGTTACACAAAATGTACAACTTAAACATAATCTATACTAATATTATAAAGCTGAAGAGTTTGTGTGTTTGTTTGTTTGAACGCGCTAATCTCAGGAACTACTGTTCGAATTGATAAATTATGTTTGTGTTGGATAGTTCATTTATCGAGGAAGGCTTTAGGCTATATTTATAACATCACGCTGCGACCAATAGGAGCGAAGACGCGGACGAAGTCGCGGGAAACAGCTAGGTATACATAAAGACGAAAATACGTTTTAATAATTAGCTACTTAACAAATACCTACCTATGCAATTTCTTAAAGTTTTATCACTTTCTGAAGTCAACAATTCTTTTTGTTTTAGGAAGCATCTCCTTCGAGGTTGGTTCCATTGTTACCAGAATCTAGTTTTGATGATGGGATCTATGAGGAATTGAGGGAACTCCTAAAAAATCAATGGAACATACAGCAATTTTAGAATTTTCGTTAACAAACTAAGAATTTACATTCAGAAAGTAGCTTTTAGTGAACAGTAACTGATGAATAAGACCACAACAGGATGGTTATTCAAAACGTCAAGTGTATTCATACGGCGCGCTAAGATATTTCGATCAAGATAGTGAAGCGACAATGACCAAGTCAATTTAAACGGTCCTGATGTAATGTTACCATCAACCTGAGTTGATGTTTGAAGCCGGAAGGTAGGCAAGGAACTCCGTAATAAAACAGCGTAGCTGAGCCATATTTGGGCTTAATGCAATGGAATTGCCATGAGATGCACTCTGGCAATGATTCACTAAAAAGTGCAGTGAAATAAATATAAAAACAGTTTAAAATAAATATTTAAAAAACCGCCTTAATCACTTTTATTATACACCAGTCGTAAAGCCAAGTTAGAGGCCCTCGGGCGGCTTGAGAACTTCTAACAGGCAAGTTGCCCGCTCACGTGACAAAGGGGGGTCGAAGTTGCACCACGTCCGTAGGGAGTACCCACCGTTACCCTACACGTGACCCCTAGGCGGTGCTAAAAGTGCAACAAACTGGCAACTGTACTGTCTTCTCGAGGATCTCTCGGTTCGAAACGATTGCCGTACGATAAATAAATAAATAAACTCTAAGAAAATAACAGCATCCGTGGCATAGACCATGTGCCAATCCACGATAGCCTCACTATAGATACAACCAATGAACTAATTTATTAGTACTATTGACTATTGTCTCTGTACACGCGAACGTTACTATAGGAAGAAAAAATGACACGTTTGTCCGTGATTGGCATTATGACTGGCTAATTCAATGTACAAGATCTGAAAAAAAGATTCAAGTGCAACGCCAACCTCGCGACGAATATCAATTTTATGATCATGAAATTAAGACTCACTTTGCATTATTGTGAAAGTTGTACTGAAGCCGTTTTTGCTTTAAATGTGAAATATTGTGATGAAAGCAACACGCAACGCAAAGGATTCGAAGTTAGCGGAGCGGAACGTACCTAACAATGATATTGATAGAGACAATTATTTAAAGGCAAATGTGTGTAAAAATCATGTGAAGAACTCGGAACTAGGGGCGATACCACGGAATCAACATTTTTTTTTGTATATGTCTCCAAAATTCTCTATCACGCACCTGCCTAATAGCATGATAGCTTATATTGTCATGTTACATGGCCGAAATGTACTAAAACGTCACAAAACATGACGGTTTAAGCTATTGTGCTAGCTAGACTGCAAGAGTTTCCGCGACGATAAGGGCACGATCGGCCTAGATTGTGGTTTTATATTTTTGATCTTTCCGAAACTGTCGACTGTCGATACTGCTTCATATGTCACTCACGCCGCCTCCGCTTTACCGCGCTACCGAATACTGCGCGGTTTTTGTGGCAACGCGCGTTCGCTTTACCGGAAAACCGCCTCCGCCCCGCAACGACGCTGCGCCGCGCTCTATGACGCGTCCATACGTAAGAATGTGTATGACTCTTGTATGACTGCATGCGGCTTTCTAACGGATTCAGGGACTGCGAATCCTGGCTCGTACCAATGAGGTTTCGGTGAAACATCTGAAGATGGCCTGCGTAGATACGAATACACCGGTGACGATATCAAAGCATTGAATTTATGTTCTTTTAGGATTCTTAATGTCGTCAGCTACGAGTATACAGTACAGTGCATCCTTTGGGGCTCTGGTGATCATAAGTACTCGACACAAGGAATGCAACACTGTATACATATGTATAGGTAAATATTTTTTTAGATATTCTTAATAAATGTTTGTGGAGTATCTTACAGAAATCGACCTAGTCCCAAACTAACCAACGCTTGTACTATGGGTACCAGACGATACGACATACATACTTATATAGATAAATACATAGAAAACGGCCATGACTCAGGAACAAATATTGGCGCTAATTACACAAATATTGCCCTGACCGGGATTCGAACCCGGGTCCTCCGGCTTCGACATTATACGTAAAATACCACTAGGTATATAAATACCTAGTGGTACCTATTTTACGTATATATTAAGAAGGCTGCTACAAGGGGGTGTATTAAACTAATGATTATCATCATAAAAATATGTCTATCATTGATTATTGATCTGTTTTTATTACGTCGTAATTATGTTCACTTAGTTATTTGATCTTATCTGCAAAAGAAACTGAACCCAACCCAAGCAGGCAATCACTTATTAACTCTTTTCCAGCATTCCTAACATTCACAGAATTATTTCTCATTTGAAAAAGGGGTGGCTAGGTTGAAGGTTGGGCTACACAGCTGCATAACTAAGCAGCGAATTTAGGAGCTGTACGCATATGCACGTAGCAGTGTCCAGCGCCCGGCTCTAAACGTGGGATAAACTTTTAAATTAATTGAAATAGTTGAATCCGTACGCTGAATCAGTATCCGAATTCTATACTAGTATCCGAACGAACTTGTCAAACATTGACAGACATGACAGATTTGTTCTGATAGGTTTGCTCAGAAACCACAAATGAAGAACGTCTTGTTCTAAATAATACGATTGGTCCTCCTCTAAAACCATTTAATTCACATTTATGGCACACACACAAAATAAATATCAATAAACCTATTATATATTTGGATTACCTAGACATGGAATGAGCGTAATTAAAAGCTGAGTTGGTTTTTAATTGAACTCATTTATATTAAAAATATCTACATAGAACTTTAAGTACAATCTTATGGTTTCTGAACGCTCCCAAATCGAATACTTGTTGTGATTTGTGATACTTTTCGCTGTTTATATAAAGTTTAGAGAAATTATAAATTCATTTGTATTTACTAATCTTAATCGTGTATAAATCATATTAGAAAAGTTTTTAATTTAAATGGGGTGCTAATAACGAAATGTATTATGGATGGATACTCTAGTAGTGTTCCCGTGTGCTAAGGACTTTCAATTACGTTTTTAACTAATATAAGTAAATATTAGCTTAAGCCTATAAATCGGATAAGTATAGATGTGAACGGACTACGAGTTTAACTAAGTGAGTATGCGTGAAATTTATCCATACCAGACATGAAGCGTGTGTGGCAAAAATGACGAGCAATTAACTAGGGATCCTTCCAATAGCAAAATCGATAATTTTTAAATACTTACTGATTTTGAAGTAACATTTCATAGTAAATAATGAGTAGGTCAAGTATAAATTAACCTGTATGCTGATCACTACCTATCAATTTGCTTTATAGAGTTTTAAAATATAAACACATCTATTTTAACAACTAATTTAATTATCAATGTGTTTCTTTCACAAAAACAGGTTCCTTTAAATGTTATTCAATTCAATACCATTTATTTGCATGAAGCGATTTGCTTCTTCTTTCCTAACGCAAACAGCTAAGGACTGGAATTTACTGCCGCCTTCTGTATGTCCTGATATATAGAATCTGGGATTCTTCAAGACAAGAGTGGATCGGCTATTACTGAATCAGTGAGCAACATCTTAGGCCTTGTCATCGCTTTCCAGCAGGTGAGACTAAGGCCAATCGCTGGTCAGTCCATCATAAAAAAAACTACTTCTATGCTAATAAAACTGAAATGGAGAATGTGTTGCAGGAAAGGCTATTTTAGTAAAATTGTATAATATAAAAAAAAAACAGATTTTAGTTAATCCATGCATTTTTGTTAGTTCATACATCTTAAGAACTATGTTAGTTTTGAATAGAAAAAAAGAAATAAAAATAAAATAAAATTAATAATGAAAAATGTGTGCTATTGAAAAAGCGAAGAAAGTTAGTACTGTCTATTTCGCTCTCCCAACAGCCACCTCAACCCAAGACTTGGTAATAGGGCAGTCCAACCTCTCGGCCACCAGCCACCACCCTGAGAAGACCATTGCTACTGCCGCACACTCGTCTCAGCATGGACATGACTCTTTTTCTTGATATGTAGCCTTATATACTTTTATAAAATACTCAGTAATATTCATATTATATTATGTATGTCAAAGGGAACACAGTTTATTGATTAATTAATATTGTTGGAAAGAAAGCCTCTAGGACAATTTTATTTTGTGCCATCTCTACACACTGTTTCTTTAACTAATAACAAAGTTAATCTATTCTAGATCTTAAGGCGGGACTTAGAAATTAGCTTTGTCTTGGTCAATCTTACTTAATCCTTTAATTGCAATGTAAAGTATAAACTACACAATTGTTGATGCTCTTTTTGAACTTTTATTGCACACAATTATCTTTTTATAAGTCACTCACAAGGCTTGAAGAAATGATTTTTATTAATTTGCGAAGAATAAGAAAATATAAGTGTCCATGTTGCGGCTGATTGTTATTTATTTCGCTGACGATTTTATCAGCCTGCTTAGCTAAGTTGGTAGTGACACAGCCTCCGAAGCTAGAGGTTCCGGGTTCAAATCCCGTTAAGGGAATTTGTTTCTGGGGTGAGCAGAAACATTTGTTCCTGAGACTTGGATGTTTACTATGTTTTTAAGTATATATCTATTTAATTCATCGTCGTCTAATACCCATAACACAAGCCTTATTGAGCTTACTATGAGACTAGTAAGATTTGTGCAAAAAAAATTGTCTGTTAATATTAATATTTTCAGTTAATTTTTGCCAGATTTATAGATTACAATGATTTATATTAATTACATATTTTGTTTGTAATTTACAGTTTCACCAAGGTATTGGAAAGATGCATGCAAGAAGTTATTTAGTGAGAATGGTCAGTCATAGGCATTAAAAGGTTGTCTGGCATAAAGCCGGCAAGTTTACTTACAAGCCGCCTACACCATTAGACTAAAGTGAAATAAATAACAACGGAAGATGGAACGAAATGATGAAGTAAGTATATCAATCGGCCTGTTTAGCCTAGTTGGTAGTGACACTGCCTCCGAGGCTAGAGGTCCCGAGTTTGAATCCTGGCTAGGGCATTATTTATGTTTTCTATGTATAATAAGTATGTATTTATCTATATAAGTATGTATATCGTCGTCTAGTACCCATACTACAAGCTTTGCTTAGTTTGGGACCAGGTGGATTTGTGTAAGATCGTCCCCCAATATTTATATATTTATAATGTATATTTAGTGATCTTATTAATACTAACAGAAGGAAGAACTTTTATTTTGCCTTCCCTTCCTCAATAAGGCAAAAGTCCTAAGCAAATCAGCTCTCTGTTGTAAATCTGGTGTCAATGTGCAAAGCGTCCATCATATTTATACATTACTAGTTGTTGCCCGCCACTTTGTCCGCGTCTTCGCTCCTATTAGTCGCAGCGTGATGTTCTATAACCTAAAGCCTTCCTCGATAAATGGACTATCCAACACAAAAATAATTTTTCAATTCGAACCAGTAGTTCCTGAGATTTGCGCGTTCAAACAAACATACAAACAAACTCTTCAGCTTTATAATATTAGTATAGATATTTTGTATATAATTATGTATGTGTATATAATGTAAATATTTATATATAATTAGGTATATATAGGTTTATAAATATCTTTATTATACTATTAACTTTGAGCCCAACTTTAGGTGTCTCTCAAAGAGAATATAAACACTACGTTATAGTGTCTCTGTCTATATCTATGATTGACCGGAAGAAAATTCCAATACCCCGCCATTTGTAATTTTATGTTTTGGAAATAAAATTTAAATATAGAAAATAAAATAAACAAATGATACTTTTGAATAATAGCATGAGCTCTGGTAGCATGATTGTTTTACATGTGGCATAAAGCATTAATTCCTATGGCACTTATAAGTATTCTTGATTTTCATTCCTGGAGCGTGGATAAGATATTACTCACGTTCGACAAATATAATATGACGACCTGTTTAGCCTAGTAGTAGTTGGTAGTGACACTGCCTCCGAAGCTAGAGGTCCCGGGTATTGAATCCCGGTCAGAGCATTATTTGTGCATTTTTAGCACGGATTTTGTTCCTGGGTCTTGGATGTTCTCTATGTATTTAAGTATGTATTTATCTATATAAGTGTATTTATCATCGCCTAGTACCCATAGTACAAGCTTTGCTTAGTTTGGGACTAGGTAGATTTGTGTAAGAATGTCCCCCAATATTTATTTATTTTATTATATGCCAGAGTGACGGGTGTCTTATTCACGGCGATATGTGATAAAATGGCAACCATTCATACGCCCGCTGCGATCTCACAGCGTCCCAGCCATACCCATTATAAAATGACCAGGTGTGTACTGTGTATTGTAGCGTATCCTTTTATATTTCCAGGATTACCAGCTAACAATTCTAGACATGTTGAACGCCGATTGCTGGCGCGAGGTGCTAAGTTACGTGCCCGTGGAAGATATAGTTCAGTCAGAGAGAGTCAGTCGGGTATGGCGACATAGGATGCAGGAGTATATGCAAGGTGCGTAGCACTAGTGGCCATTTCAATGAGCTAAGTTACTTTTTCTCAAGACTGGCCGTAAAAGTGGACGTTACTCGATACACATTGGAAGGCGAAGTGTGGATTTTTTGGTCAGTCATAAAAAACATTGCAGGTTCGTCCCCTGCGACTACATGTAAATTTCATTGTTTATCGAGACTCAATTAAAAAAAACAAAGAAAAACGACCACAAAATAGATGGCACAGTTCATATACAGCCATCATTTTTGAGTAAATCCTATTACCTAGAGCGCTCGTGGCCCAGCGGCACCCGCGTACCGCGTGCGGTTTGCGAGGTTAAGCAATGTGGGCGCAGGTCAGTTCTTGGATGGGTGACCGCTTTAAGTGGTTACTAACTGAGCGCTCTCGTGCTTTGGAAGGCACGTTAAGCCGTTGATCCGACAGCAGTCGTTAAGCCAGGTTACAGGCCTTCGGGCGGCATGAGAACTAACAGTCAAGTTGCCCACTCACTTGACAAAGGGGGGTCGAAGTTGCACCACGTCCGTGGGGAGTACCCACCGTTACCCTACACGTGACCCCTGGGTGGTTCTAAAAGTGCAACAAAAACTGGCAACCGTACTTGTCTTCTCGAAGATCTCACGGTTCGTAAATAAATGCCATACGATTAAATAAAAATAAATAACCAACTTGTAAATTCGCGACACCATCAACGATGGGTTTCGAAGTCTAATATCGCGAGCGTAACACGACGTATGTTTGAGAAAAGAGTATTAACCTGGATTGAATTCTGTACTTGCAGGTGTAAACCTCTCCGTAGAATACCTCTGGCCCTGCATAATTAACGTCCTCACTTGGGACCGGCATCCCAACAGCAGACACCTCACCCTTGACCGGGAAGACTTGCCCGGAAGGAAAGGAGCTTGGTTCGAGGCCATGTTGACCAAACTGGGTGCTAACATAGTGTTCATTGGCACGGACAGGATCGAGGAGCATGATATATGGCATATTGTGATGTACTGTCCGAAGATTGAGATTTTACTGGTAAGTTTTAGTTTTTTTAGAGAGGCAAGGTACAGAAAGTAAGGTATGTGTGAATTGTCGCCGCGCCGTAAATATGGTAGTTAAACTTTCCTAATCTTAAACTTTATAACATATAGCCGTTATATGGATAGGTATACCCTCAAATTAACACAATAAAACTAAGATTACAAAATAAAAAAAGCCTTGAAAATTTCAAAAAAATTTTTTTTTATCATCTAAAAGTTAAATAAAGGCTGCCAATATAATTTACATGATTCAATAAAAAATAATTGTATTACATGCACTTAAACACAGTATTTCACTAATAAATTAAATTGGCAATTTTATTACAACGTTATTCCGGGGCTTGTGCGTTGTGACGTCATAATTTTCTGTAACTGTCATTAATATTTTTTGGAAACTAGCCTATTATCACGACGCGGCAACGTGCAAAGTCACCCGCCAGGGTACCTCCGCCTTATAGAAGCAAGGTACTTCTCCAGTTGGGCTCGCCGCTGCATCGACAAATCAGTAAGTCGCCTAAGGGTACCTTTCTACCAGATATGTGCTATGCTACTTTGCTATGGATGCGTTCGAATCCACCAATCATATTCATTGGTCCGCATAGCATAGCACTGGCGGAAACGGGTTTTCTTAGCGTAGCTTGCACATCTTCGCAGCATAGCTGCATAGCACATCTCTGGTAGAAAGGCACCCTAAATTTAAGGGCGCAGTAATAAGCGGCACTGACTCGATTGAAAGTGACACTAACATCTAACAGTTTTCTCATTCCGTACTGCCTCCGCACCGATACATCTGGAAGTCACGTAACAGCGTATTTAACGTTTCATAATGATTTGAAATTCGAATATCACTCTTCATCCCTATTCTGTACGTTGATTTTCCTTGCAGCTAACCAGCATTGAATACTACCTTCCGTTGGAGCAACTGAAATGCTGCCGACGCCTGAAACGGATATCCTTGCACACATGCACGGTAAGCACCACATTTGACTTACACTTTGGCTTGGTTGGTAGTGCCCTGCCTACGAAGCCGAAGGTCCCGGTTTCAAATCCCGGTCCGGGCATTATTTGTGCAATTATCATGAATATTGTTGCTGAGTCTTGGATGTTTCCTATGTATTTAAGTATGTATTTATCTATATAAGTATGTGTACTGTCGTCTAGTACCCACAGTACAAGCTTTGCTTAGTTTGGGACTAGGTCGATTTGTGTAAGATTGTCCCCCAATATTTATTTATACACTCCTTTCTTGAAGAACCCTATACTGTAGTCCCTCGGGAAAACCTCGGCAGGAAGCTCATTGCGCAATCGGAGCGTCCGAGGGAGGAAATTCCTCTGAAACCCTACCGACGGCGAACGGTCAATTGTATGAGGATAACTGCTATAAAATCAGTTGAAAGATTTGATCCTAATCCCGCTACTTAAACCGAAGATTACATCGTAAGGTGGCAGATCGAAACGCTATCGATCGACACCTTCGATGATCACAACCCGCATAGGTTGCCAGCCCCAACCCTGGCAGGTTTCAATGACAGCCATTATTTTCAAAAGTAACAAGTAAATTTTTAACAAAAAAAACACCCGACACCAAAAAAACGCCAGTCCCCATCCTCCTGCTATATAATTTGAGGAGTTCCCTCGATTTTTCCAAGATCCCGTCATCAGATCGAGACTTGGTGACAATGGGACCAACTAGAAAACATACCTTTTTAAACAAAAAAATATTTTTTGAAATCGGTCCACTAGTCTCCGAGTAATCGGTGAACATACATATAAAAAAATATTCCGAC
Organism: Notocelia uddmanniana; assembly: GCA_905163555.1. Classification (NCBI taxonomy): domain Eukaryota; kingdom Metazoa; phylum Arthropoda; class Insecta; order Lepidoptera; family Tortricidae; genus Notocelia; species Notocelia uddmanniana. The sequence continues at coordinate 14,333,520 of LR991077.1, forward strand.
GAATTGAGAACCTCCTCCTTTTTTTGAAGTCGGTTAAAATTAGACCTGTCTGAACATTTATGCCTGAATAAAGCGGTACGTTCCAAAGTCACCATGCCTCCCCGTTTTCCGCGCCTATTTGCTTGTTTTTAGGGGTTCCGTACCCAAAGGGTAAAACGGGACCCTACTACTAAGACTCCGCCGTCCGTCCGACCGTCTGCTAGTCTGTCCGTCTGTCACCAGGCTGTATTTCATGAACCGTGATAGCTAGACAGTTTAAATTTTCACAGATGATGTATTTCTGTTGCCGCTATAACAAGAAATACTATAAAACAAAATGAAATTAATATTTAAGAGCTCGTTCCCACTTGTCGGATGTCGGATCCGGATTTTTATCGGGTGTCGGCGACTCATACAAATTGGTGTCCGACAAATGTGAACAGCTTCATATAAAATGTTCTGCCACTGGACCATCCGATTAAAATCCGGACCCGACATCCGACAAGTGGGAACCAGCTCTAAGGGAGCTCCCTTAAAAAAAAACGGTTAAAAATTTGCTCGTTGCCTTCATCAGGCGCTGGTGCTCAAAATGTATGGGAAAACTAAAATTCGACACGCACTTGACCAAAATTCTACTTGATATTATTACTGTGATTTTTTGAATTAATATTATTTAAATTAAGTTAAAAAAGGTTACAACAAAGTGTCTAATGTTGTATAGATAGATACGGGTACCCTTCTTGCGCCAGTCTGATTCGCACTTATCCGGTTTTTTTACCACCCGACTGCGCCAGAAGGAGGGTTATGTTTTTTGAGAGCATGTATGTATACATGTAGGTATGTATGTATGTGTAATTGTTTGGCACGCGCTGCAGCCTGAACGGCTCGATGGATTTTAGCTTGAGAGGTGTCGTTAGATTCGTATTTACTGTGAGAGTGACACTGGGTATATTAAAATAAAAATAAAAACAAAATGGTGGAGTTTTGGCGCCTAATTCCAAATTATACAGACGCAGTTGGGTTTTTTAGTTTTTTAATTAATAGTCTTGTTTATTTTCAGATACCAGACGAGTACATATGCCAGCTGCTAAACGAAGTACCTATAGAGGAATTAGTCATCAACAGCGCTAGCTACGTATCTGGAATGTTCCTGGCCGAATCAAAGGATGTGAAACTGAAATCCCTTACGATGTCGGCTTGCTATCTATTGATGACGGAGTTTTTTAGGACGGCCGTGGATTTAGATGAGCTTACGAAGTTGGAGCTTACGCTAAATAGTGTTGAGGTAAGAGTTACTACTCGTCTATTATAACGACAAACCACTCTGCCCACCTGGTTGGACGGTTTGTATTTTTTTTTCTTATCCAAAAACCTAGTTGGTTTGTTGTTTGTTTTGCTGAACTGACTACCTGTTTGGTTAGTTTTTTCACATATAAACTTAAAATGGTAGTTAAAGATTTAGGAGAGTCGACGGAGCCCCGCTTATTTCTGGGCCGTTTGGCCTTCGGGCTCCTGAAGCTACCTAATAAACCTACCCTACCTACTTATTGAGTAAGGCTGAGTAAAGCTGAGTAAGGCTGAGTTATCGTAGTAAAATAAAATAGGTAAGTTATGTTCGGGAGATGTGTATAATACGATCCCGCGAGGTAAAATGAGTCCCCGTCATATCTCAGCGACTACTAGTGTCATCTATTTAAATGTGCATTAAACGTCTGCCCCACGACCCCGCCAGTTGCCTATTAAAGTTCCATGGCTGGGTGAGTGCGCAGTGTGGTCAGGGTTGGGCAAAATACTCGGTTCATTGTATTTGAAATACAAATTACAAAATACATTTAAAAATGTATTTGAAATACAAAATACTAACTACTTTGGTGGCAGGTATTTAAAATACAAAATACAGTATTCTGAATAATGTATTTAAAATACAAATTACAAAATACATTTTATAACTACTTTGAAACTTATGTGACGATACATATAACAGGATTTTTTTTTTAATTGAAGAAAGGAATTCCTTTCATAAAAACTAAATGCTTAAAAGCACATCAAAGTATTTTCCGGTTAGAAAATCCAGCCAAGTACGATTCGGAACACTCCAAAATAAAAGAAGAAACAAAATCAAAATAAAAGACTAAAAGAAAAAATAAAAGGTACGCTTCATTAATTTTTTTAAATTTGACCTCGGATTCATACTACGGAAATTTTCAGACCCTCTACTTTGGAAAAAAGCTTGATATGGCGGCCACTTTTTTTCAGATCTCGTATTCTTACTAAGGGACCTCCTAGACCCTAAGATATTATTATTGATATTAGATTTAAACCACATCAAACCGTTAATAAGAAGTTTATAATTGCGTCTTTTTTGCAAACCTGTGGCGCTAGAACAACTACCACTGCGACGCGACGCGAGTAGAGAAAAATCTATCATCCTCTTTCTAATAAGCAACAGTTCGAATGAGCCAGGAATCGATGAGTCGCGCTGGATGCGACTTTACAGCTAGTTGTGCAAGCCCACCTGTCCTCGGATTCGTATTCAGAAACCTCTTGAATCGTATTATCATCGTTTTCAATTAAATAGGCTCATAAAAAAAATAAAGTAAATCTTTTATTAACCTTTTTTGTTAAACTTTTATTAAACTTTTTTATTTCATTTTTTATGTAAGAAATTGAAATAAAAAAGATTAATAAAAGTAATAATAAATCTCCTAAAAAATATATGACAGCTCTGACCCTTGAGAAGTGCTTATTTTTGAGAGATGTGTGATGCATACATACTGGTTGTAGTACTCTATAATGTACGTATATAGTGCAAAAACTTGAACCCATATTTTTCCCAAACTTACACATTAAATGGGACAAACGCCATTTTGCCTTTGCTCGTAGGTATGAAATTAGGCCATCAATTGCCATATATGTATATCCAAAATTCAGCTCTCTTTGTTTTCAAATTTCAGGTTTTTTTTATTAAAAATTGGATTGCTCTTGGCCAGCATCTAGCCGGAGCCTTTCTACGATGAAGCGAGCTCACCCAGAAGATGCCTATTCACCCGTGCCTTAAAAGGTCCAGGCTATATGAACTTGGAAATACTGACGCCGGCAGAGAATTCCAAACCTTAGAAGTGCGCATTATAATAGAAGATGCAAAGCGCTCCAATCAAATCAAAATATAAAAAAAATCAAATCACAAAAAAAAAAAACAAAAAATGGTCAAATGGTTTTCGAGAAAACCACACATATATATGTGTTCCATTGGACCATTTTGGCACAATTGGCATGGAAAACAAATTAGTGGAAAAGTCATTGAACTTCCACTGTAACAACCGCCATCACATTGTTCTGTGAGGTGGATGTAAACTTAAATCCAACATCTATACCCCGTAAAATTAAGTATCTGGTCTAGATCAAATAATCAGCAACAGAAAAAACCGCTTAACAAACTAAACAGCCTAAATGCTGAATTGATGTAGATTCACACTTAACGTTGAAACTGCCACAGTGGCCGAACTTTATTTAAAAAACCTTCATTAAATAATTTATTAAAATGTATTTTTGTGCAAATGTATTTTAGAACTTCAAGTATTTAAAATACAAAATACTAAATACATGTGAGTGCGGTATTTGAAATACCAAATACAAAACACTTTTCCAAGTAGTATTTGAAATACAAAATACGTATTTGTATTTTAAATACGTATTTCAAATACATGTATTTGAAATACTGCCCAACCCTGAGTGTGGTTTTATTAGAGAATAAAACCACACCATTTTCTGAATACTATTACTTTTTGCATGTTATTGAGTTTCATCGACAGATTAAATTGATAGTTAACTATATTCTAACGATGTTTATACCGACGCACGTTGAATTTGAAGGTTATATTTTGATCGATGTTTTCAAATTTGGTGTTTGAGGTGAAATGATCCCTTTTCATGCATATTAAATGATCGATGGAATCATTTTACCCCATTAGTAATTTTTTGTTTTTTTTTTTACACAAAACCACGCACTAAATTTGGCCCGAGGAAGAAATGCTCAAGGCTTTTAATGCCCTTAGTGATGGAATGCCTTGTAAAACAGCAAGCATAGAGTCCTCTGTGTCTCTGATTCCTGGGATCATTTTAACCCTACCCTAGGGATCGTTTTATACATACCTAGGTGTAAAATGATCCTTAACTAAACTTTTAGAAAACATATCGTAATTTATAAACTACATACAAGACATGAGAAATAAATATACAGTTACTTAGGTAAGAAAATGGACTATTCATAAAGATCTAAATATTGTGTTATTGTCTTCAACTTTGCACACAGTAAAGATTTTCCCTTAGAGGGATAATCTTACACCCATCTCCCCTACTAACCAACCACCTAGGCTTGTTGGTTAAGAAAAAAATACTAACTGTCCAAACAGTTAACAGAGTGGTTTGTCGCAGCATCGGCGCAGCATGTTTTTTCGTTCCATACCTCGCTACCGGCCGTCATCACTTCACTTACATCTTTCCTCTCCATATCATCAGGGAGCGAAACTTTGGTGCCGGTGACATCATTATGACGCAAATTCACATATAGGGTGATTTTATATAAACAACATTGCGACACTCCGATAATTATTAATAATGCAATAATGGTAATATAAATTTTATTTTTATTAATAATAAATGACTATTTATATTGAAAATAATGAAAATATTGAAATAATTACAAAGACAATAAGAAAAAAATATTTTACTAAGTAAGTAATCGTAAAAAATATATTCGGATAAATGAAAAACAACAAATTAAATTTCGTGGGTTGTCGAAAAATAGGCAGAACGCTTGGAAATCAAACACAACATCGCATCTTCTAATTTAAATACATACCTACATACATACATATACTGTACATAATGCCTGTAATCGCAACTAAAACAAAATTATTGTTGTAAGTTATCCTTTCATCATCGAAATCGATTCCTTCAATAATCCAGATAAAAACACTCTGTATGTAGCTTGACGTCATACGTCTGTCATCGGCACCAAAGTTTCGCTCCCTGCATATCATCTCTCACGCAATCCATCCACCTTTCCCTTGGCCTACCTCTTACATCCCTCCACATTCATGCCTGATACCTTCCTTGTCAGATGATTTTCATCCCTCCGCATAACATGCCCATACCCATTACGCATACCACCGTATTAGCTCTCAGCAGTCTCAACTGAAAGAAATAGAAATAGACTTATCATCTATGGATGCTACTTTCAGGCTTCCTCTTGTATACTCATTCCTTATCCGATCTATTCTGGTCACGCCACTCAACCTTCTCATCTCCGTAACATGCAATCTCTTTTCATCCGTCCCCTTTGCGGCCCAACATTCCGATCCATACATGACAACAGGTTTTACAATGGGTTTGTAAGTGTTACTACTAGAATGGAAGGTAAATGTGCCGTGTCCCAAGAGTCATCTACGGCCTTAATTATTGGCACTAAGGCAGAAATTCGAAAATATATGACGACCACTGTAGCCTAGTTGGTAGTGACCCTTCCTACGAAGCTAGTGGTCCCAAGTTCGAGTCCTAGTCTGGGCATTAATTTGTGTGAACACGAATATTTGTTCTTGCTGAGTCTTGGATGTGTTGTATTGTATGTATTAAAGTATTTGTTTATCTATATAAAGTATGTACATCGTCGCCTAGTACCCATAGTGCAAGCTTTGCTTAGTTTGGGACTAGGTCGATTTGTGTAATTTAGTCCACAAAAAAAACTCAAGTCCGCAACCCGACCCCAACTATTGCCCATTCCCTCCTATTTATGACAAAGGCGTGTAACCAGTAGTGAGACACATAAACTAAAAAGTGCCTGTCGTGTTTTACTTTCCTTACAGTCGAAATGAAAAGTGAAATGTTTAATTCGGGTAAAATTACCCATCTTACCCTCGAACTATTGACGCTCTCGCTTCTTTCGAACGCCTGAAATATCTCGGGTGAAATGGGTCACTTTTTTTTTTTTTTTTAATACAAAAGTAGAATTACAGAGTACAATATGCTTATCTGCCAAACTGCATGACAGTTTGTTGGCAGAAAACTTAAGCCCTCAAATACTGTATTAACACCTATGAGTACACTTATTCTAGTGTTAGGCTAAGGTGCTACTTTCAACCCTAGGTTAACAATCTCCTATTCCATTCCAGGTATACAGAAACGTCCATTTATTACTAAACAACACCCCGAACCTAGAACATTTGAAGCTGGTATCTTTCGACAAGAAAATCAACGTTGGCAGTGAATTCTCTTGTTCTGTTAGCCGCCTCAGTCGTTTGAGGCATTTGTATGCGCGGTACATCAATAATTCGCACGAAGGTTGGCTGGAAGACGTTGCCGTTGGGTGCAGGGAGCTGAAAACTTTGGATGTGGGGAATTGTACGGGTAAGTCACTGTTTAATTTCTACTTCATCTTATACGTGCAATGTATAGAGAAAATTTCGTAAGTTGGAAAAGTTGTTTTATTCGGGCACGGCGGCTTAGTGGTGCTTATGTACGGCATCGCTAAGCCAACAACTTGAGAACTTCTAACAGTCAAGTTGCCCATTCACTTGGTAAGTCTAATCCCAATAAGGTAGTTTCCTTCTTGGGTTGGAAGGTCAGATGGTAGTCGCTTCTGTAAAAACTAGTGCCTTCGCCAATTCCTGGGATTAGGTAGTGGACTCCGGGCATCCTTCAGGATGCAGCTACTGGAATAACACTAGGAAGATACCGTTAGCTTTTCGGCGAAGGAAAACAGAGGAAACCTGCATAGTTGCGAAAAAATTCAAAAGGTGTATGTGAAGTTAACCTGCACTGGACCAGCGTGGGGATTATTGCCCAATCTTTATAAACGTCTTCGTTCGTAAGATACTGACAAAAATTTCATTTGTGGTACAAGCTTTTATTCCCGGCTGTATTTTTTTACACAATCACCAACTACTTGTTGAGACGGTTCGGATGAGCCCAAACACGACGTATTTATCTCGTGTAGTTTAGGAGCTATTGCCACCAACCTTATTATAGAACCATTGCTATGGCCACCTTCTGTCTCCATCATCAGATCAGCTCGGTGGTACCATAATAATGTATTGTCACCGAACTTACATAAGTATGTCAAATTTCAGCTCAATCGGATACCGGCAAGGGGCTGAAAAAGTGATTGCAAATTTTGTTGGCAACTTACTTACATTTATATACTTACTTACATACGAAAGACGATCATAACTGATAAGACCTGTCGTAATGTATGGACCAGAATGTTGGGCAACGAAAGTGATGGATGAAAGAAGAGTGCACGCAGCTGAGATGAGAATGCTGAGATGGATGTGTGGAGTGACGAGGAAAGATCGGATTTTTAAATGAGTATAGAAGGGGAAGTTTGAAAGTGGCACCCGGGACGGAGAAAATGAGGAGCAATAGGTTAGCATGGTATGGGCATGTAATGCGGAGCGATGAATGTCATATTGATAAAATAATGTTAGGGGTGAATGTCGAAGGACGAAGAGCGATTGGAAGGCCCAGAAAGCGATGGATGTATTGTGTGAGAGAGGATATGAGAAAGAAGGGAGTAAGCGCTGAAGTGACAAATGATAGAGAGGAATAGAAGAAGAAAACACGTTGCGTCAAACCTGCATACGCGGGATAAGTGCAAACGAACAGTGCAAGTTAAATAAAAACATCCCAGATGGGTACAGCCCTCAACACAGTTTCAAAGTCTCAAATATTTAGTCTGATTAGATAAATACAATAGTTAACAATACGTGCTGCGGTGTTATTCACTAACCGATGTGACGAATGTGATACGCATGTGAAGGGACCAAAAACTCTTATTTCCTTTTAATAACGACTTTTTAACTTTTAAAATGCGAAATCACCCAGTAAGCTTTTCTTTGACAGGGGTAACAGCGAACAGTGTAGTGGCGCTCTGTCGCGCGGCGGGGCCGAAATTAACAGAGCTCGGGGTGGCTTGGAACAACGAGTTGACAGATGACCATCTAGCGGCTTGCATCACACTCTGTCCAAACTTAGAGGTTCGTTGAGAGGTATCCATTGTCGTGATAAAATCTTCTTATCAACGAATTATTTTTTTACGGCGCGCTGCTCAAAAAACGCTGACGCAGCTGAAACGCAACGTGACTCATGTGTCAGTTTTCTACCACATACCTTCCAAACCGGTGCTTAAAATACGCATAGATATTACGCATTCCTCGACCAATAAATTTGTTTAAAAAAAATCTTAGCCGGGGAAATGGCGTCAGAAAAAAGTTGATTCACCCAAATGTACTATTGTTTATGTTATAGGTGCTAGACGTACAGGGATGCGCACAGGTGTCCAGCCGGCTAGTGGCGGCGGCGGCGGCGCGCGCGCGCCCGCTGCGCCTGCGGCTCCGACGGACCAAAGTTCCCTACGATTTGCGGGTATATATCAATATTAAATATACTCGTATGTTGCATATTGCGCGGCGGTATGGTTTCTCAATAGCTTCGTTAACCTTATGGTTCAATCATGCTGCTGTCAAGCGGCGGTCGTGTGTTACAATTCTGGCTCGTAACAGACATGCAGGTTTCTCGCTCTCAAAGCAGCGGATCCACGGATAGGGCCATAAATTCTACACGTTGGCAAACACTTGCACATATCGCAGGGTTATAGTCTCATCGCGCGCTAACGCCACTGTCGAGTAAGGTCCAAGTATAGCTGTCAAAGTTTGTTATAACGGGCTTGAAAAACAAGGTAATATTAAAGTTTGTAACGCACAATGCGCGAAGCAGCGTCATTGCTCGGCGGAGGCGGTTATGCGGGGCACTTCGCACCAATAAACCGCGCGATATTCGGTAGCGCGGTAGAGCGGAGGTGGCGTGTGTGACATATGAAGCTGTAATCGACAGTTGTCAGTTTCGGAAAGATTGAATATGTTAAACCACCTCCCCGCGACTATAACGATAAAATGGCAACCATAAGACGCCTCCTGCTCAAAAAATAAAATCGTTTGAGAAATTCGACCTGTAGGAGAACAGCCGGACATACGAAAACATTCTTGCCGAAGCTGAAACCGACACTTTCGTTTTACTCAGTGAATGACATAAATCATTCTGGGCTAACAGCCGCCAAAAGAACAGTGACAAAATATGAGACTATGTGACGGTTTCATAATATTTACTGCAGAGCTCATTAGTGAGTATTATATTCTTTGCTGCAGAGCGCTTCCGTATTTAGGTCCTATTTGACTTCTAAATACCCTAAGTGAAAATCACAAAAAAATTATAATCTTCGAAAAAAAGGTTTTGACTTTCTTTCTGAAGACGCAGTCAGAATTGTCGACGATCCCAGTGTGACTTTGCCTCCTTGTGCGTGTTCTACCGCCTGTATAACGGGATGTGCTCTGAAGAACTGTTTGACATGATGCCCGCGGCTAACTTTCATCATCGCACCTCTCGCCATCACCAGCCAATGCGTTCCCGTACCACCACCACCACCACCATATCAGCCCTAGGACGTCCACTGCTGGACATATGCCTCCCCCAATTTCATGGGGGGTAAATGCCATAATCGCCACGCTTGGCATGCGGGTTGGCGATCGCAGTATCTCCACCGCACTCTAGGAAGGCTGCTGCCCATTCCCCGGTGGTCTTGGTCGTAGTTTAAGGACATACCCGAGTCCCGTACAGTACATTTCAATAGGCCCTTTACACCGAGAACACTGAGCTCCCTGCCGAGGTATTCCCAATGGGCTACAGCATGGGACTCTTCAAAACGGCGCGAAAAGTTTTCGTACGGGTCGGCAACGCGCGAGTGACGCGCGACCCTTACCATCAGGGGGGGGGCCGTCAGCTTGTTTGCCACCGTCGTGGTATTTAAAAAGTGTTCAATTAATCATATTTCTGTTTCTTTTCAGACCAAGAGTCCGTGGCTTGATTTGGACTTCGAATACTAGCAGACAGAAGGCCCTGCTTACGGACAAGCGGGGCGTTGTACGACGCGGGGCCCGCGGCGAAACACGCGCGGACACTTATGGAGCATTGTCAAGCGCTATCATGCAGGCGTATAGGCATGTTTGATTGAAATACCACTTTACGCAGTATATAATTTTTTAAAGGCTCGGCAACGCGCATGAAAATAGGTAGGATAATGCAGGAATTTACATAATATTGACTCTGATTCTAGCTATACTGAATCATGAAATTAACATATACGTACATAATTGTGTACAATCTTGAACCATATAGTTGACTGACAAAAATACCGCAATTACCTTACTTTTAACCTTTACGTATCTTCACTTACTCTTTAACACAGTAGATTCCGTAATTTGCGTCTCACACGCCAAAGCCTTGGTAGCAAAAGCACGTAGATTGCATTTACATCGACTTGATATGAAGTCATGGCGTGTGTGGCGCTAAAGGTAAGTACTGACTATTTATCAAGTTAATGGCGGCGAAAAGGTTAAAGACGTCGGTGGAATTACACTGATATTGTAATCGGGCCGTAAGTACGTCTTTTGTACTTAATTTATTGTGAATAGGAAATTAATTAATTTAGTATATACTATATAATTATAATTTATGTGTAGAATCTCGTCTAAGCTTTAATAGTATTTTACTGTTGTATAAGAAGGGTCTTAAAACGCGAGTGGCGTGGGTTGCGATGCGAGCCTCGTTGAGCATCGCAAGTAAAGACGCCACGAGCGTTTTTAGACCACTTATAGACCGTTGCATACAATATTTTTTCTAAGACTCATTTTAAATCAATATTGTTTATTACACTTCACGCACCATATTTTTTCCTAGTTATTGTACTTACGCAATTTCTTCGGAAGTGCAGTATTTTTCTACTTCGAGCATTTAAGAAGAATCAACGTACACTAAATTCTTCACGAACACAAATTAAATATTTTTATATAAGTTATACATATACAATCAGCTTGAATAATTTCGCTTTCAATTAGAATTTTGGTGGGAAACCAAAAATATGACACATATTGTTTATGGTTAATTTTTTTTCAATTTTCTGCACTTGACATTCGAACCAAAGTGAATGGGGCCTTTTACACGGTTTTTATTAATACGCGATACACTCTTATCACGATGCGTATCACGTGAATATTGAAACAAAATCCAAATAATTTTTAATACCGCGATAATATCGACATCCCTGTATTGTGATAATATTAACCGTATAAAGGTCCCTAATCCCAATCCGGACCGAATCCGAACTGAGCTGCTACCGTGAATCAAACACGAGCGAAGTATGAATGCCTCCCTCTCTGTCGCTCGAATATGCAATTGCGACAGAGAGGGAGATACACGAACATCGTTCATTTTTATAAATATTACCAAAAATAGATAAAACTTGTTAAGCTAACACAAAATAGATTATGTATGTGTTTATTTATATTAGTAAATAATATAATATACAACTGTTTGATTTGAAAACTATAAGAACTATTTTGTTTGATGTTGGTACCACTGTAAGTATTGAAGAATAATTAGAACCGAAGTCTTACTTTAAAAAAAGTTAACAGTGCTTTTATGAAAAATGTATGAACTATAAAAGCACGCTAGACAGTGATTTTATAGACCAGAGAGCATAGAGTTTTCACCGAATTATTATTGGTGTCATTGTATATGAGTTAGTGTAAATGACAGATAAAAGTAGAGGAGTAGAAAAAAGGAATAATAGTACGTTTCTAACAATTAATGTCATTCTGTAGGAAAATACTTCTCTTCGATGTCAATAAGGATGTCGAAAACAAATATTAATTCAAGTTCAAAGTTCAAAAATAGTTTATTCGACACAAAAATCAGCACATTATAGGGAGAGAACAAAAGAATTTACATATAAATAATGGTGACATTCGTGTACCTGAAAGCTTACAGTTACGGCTCAGACCAAGTAAAAAATATAGACGGAGTGTCACAATTCAGTAAATAGTTCACAAAGGCACATTTACATGTCAAAAGTCCTAAATACTTGTGTCTTAAAAATAACATAATTAGTCCGTCGCGTGTCGGTTAGATTATCAAAAAATAATAAATACGTATTTTTTCTTTTCTCAATTAAAAAAAATGAAGATATAACCCGTTAAGGGTCCCCCGCACGCTTGAATGAACTGGATTAGTATCGTTCTCATTTTAAAACGCAGTACTGAAATAACATGAAACTTTGTATACACAATGGAATCCGCCATATCTACGAGTAGGCCGGAGATTAGGTCCTGTTGCTAGAAATTGTAATGGAAAATAATGCAGCGAGTTTTTGAGTATTTTAGGTCTTGTATGTAAGCCTTAATAATCGCTGTATTTTTTCTCCATTATAATTCCAAGCAACAGAAACTAATTTCCGGTCTAGATATGCCAGTTTTCATTGTGGTTTCGTATTACTGCAGCATGCCGTTTTAAAATGAGAGCGAAACTACGTTTGTATGGAGAACCGAGCTTCCTGCGGACTCTTAAGGTTCCACTGACATCACGAGCATATTTGACCGAGCGAGCGAAGCGTCTTCGTTTCAGCTTTCGACAAAAATTCTTTCGTATGTCTGTCTGTCCAGATGTTCTTTACAGGTCGCTTTTCTCAACCGATTCTCGTGAAATTTTGTGAGCAGGTTCGATTATTATATAGACTTTTTTGTAGAGACAGTATTTGGATATTTTGAAATTTGTATTTTTTTTTGCGAGGTGTATATACATTACGAGTTTTTTTGACGAAATAAAAAATACTTGTCCAATTTTCAACTGGCGGACTTTTTTTTGCGCAGGACACTACCACTACCCAGTTATTTACAACATTTAAATTCTTACAATAAGGGATGATTCACAGTTTTTAAACTGATTAACTATATTAAATTTCATTAAATGAAAACAAAATTGCAAGATTAGGAAATTGTTCAATACAATGGGAAGCTTAGAGATGTATTTCTCTGTCCAAATTAACAAATTAAATAGTACATTATGAACATTTTCTAACCTAGAGATGTAAAGGAGCTCTAAGCGTCAAATTACTATTAGTATTAATTATTCTACTGTCCTTAGATATGTATATGGTCGCTAAGGGTCAAATTTATAAATATACATATATTAAAGAAGAACACATATTTAATATTGTAAGAGATATAGAAGGTCTCTAAGTGTTAATAACAATTATAACCAATCCAAAAAAGATGTTTTGTAATTGTATCAACACGGAAATTGGGCCTTAGGGTGGTATTCCACTCTTCCAATATCTTTGTCCAATCTTTGATCAAATTTCTTTGACAGAAGCTCCACTGGTCCAATATATTTGTCCAAGTTTTTTTTTCATGCGTAGCCATATTGATTTAACTGTCATCAGAATCTTTGATCAAATGTCGGGTCCCATCCAAGTTGGATGAAACCATCCAATTTCTTTGATCAAATGTATATTGGACAAAAATATTGGATGAGTGGAATACCAAGGGTGGTATTCTACTCATCCAATTTCTTTGTCCAATCTTTGATCAAAGTTCTTTGACGGAGGCCCATTCCACTTATCCAATATCTTTATCTAACTTTTTTTTTAAATGTCATCAGAATCTTTGATCAAATGTCGGGGTCCCATCCAAGTTGGATGAAACCATCCAATTTCTTTGATCAAATGTATATATTGGACAAAGATATTAGATGAGTGGAATACCACCCTTACAGACGCCGTCAAAAGGTACCCTTTCACTGCAGAATGAGGAGCGCTAATGTTCATGATAAATCAATTACGCTTTTCGTATATAAGTAATAAAATTAATAAATCGTTGTAAAATAAATGTTACAAAATCTCATTATGGTGTTTAAATTATCTATCCACGATGGCCTAGTGGCGCCCGAGTATCGCGTGCGGTATGCAAGGTTTTTTGAACGCCCAATGGCGAATGTTGCGGCCGGAGCGCCTACAGGGGAAGCGGGGGCGCGACGGGCCTAAACCTGTTGGTGGAATAAGAGGCCGAATCCGCCATGCGACGATCCCCACCAACACTCTCGCTAACGTTGCCTTACATGCAACACGCGCTATACAATCGTATGCGCCGTAGTTAAGATTATTTAAATATCACTTTTTTATATCTACAACTTTGTAGAATCAAGATTATAAAAGTCCAGCAAATCTGTGTCTTCCTTATTTTCAACTAAGACCCCTAAGTCTTAAACAGCGAAGGAATACGCCGCGCCAAGGACGCCACGGGGCCAGGGGTCAAATAAAGATGGGTAAAGAAATAATGCCAACATGAAAAAGGGCTGTTATTCAAAAGGTTTTTTATCAAAAAATGTTTGTCGGGCAGTGCCGTCATTGCCGTCGTACTCACGATTTTCCGTTGGCGACTATGGCTGACTGTGACGGCCAAAATGTTAAGCAATGTCGGGCGCGGGGTCAGTCTTTGGATGGGTGACCGCTTTGAGTGGTTACTAACTGAGCGCTCCCGTGCTTTGGAAGGCACTTTAGCCATTGATCCTGGCTGCTGTCCATGATAGCAGCCGTTATGCGAAGTTAGAGGCCTTTGGGCGGCTTGAGAACTAACAGTCAAGTTGCCCACTCACTTGACAAGCCCAATCCCAATAAGGTCTAGCCTCCTTCTTGGGTTGGCAGGTCAGATGGCAGTCGCTTTCGTAAAAACGAGTGCCTACGTCAATTCTTAGGGTTAAGTAGCGGACCCCGGGCATCCTTCAGGATGCAACTGTACGGCGAATAACGTTAGAATAATGATATGGTTTCCTAAATAATAAAATTGATGCAATAGATAATTTTGAAGAATTATAACAATATAAAAACATAAAATAACCTTTAATTTCCTAATAGTTGATTGCGTAATATTTCAAACGTACAGGTAAATTATTTTTCACCTCAACGGCTCCAAAATGGCGGTTTTGCTGCTTGAAACCAGTGAGCAAAATGCAATTTTGCTGCGAGCGTGAAAACGACTTTTCCTGGTTAAAACCAGTGTACAAAATGCAATTTTGCTGCGAGCGTAAAAAAAACTAACTTTTTAATTTTTCACATCGTAGGTTTTTCACATGGTATCACTATTTCTTTGCGTTATATGTTCTCGCCGCTGAGGTCGAAAAATTTATGTATCACACGAGAGCAAAGATATTTGCATCTCGTGTCTTTGAGTCCCTCGCTACGCTCAAGATTCTAATTTTTAATTATCTCTCTCTCGCAGCAAAAATCTACTTTGCTCTCTTGTGGAACAAATAACTATTTCACCTCAGCGGCACAAACATGGTGGTTTTGCTGCTTGAAACCAGTGAGCAAAATGCAAGCGTGAAAACAATTTTTTATGTCATCTTTACATACTGCGGCGTGAAATATTCCGTCTCTATTCCTTTGCGTTATATATGTTCTCGCCGCTGAGGTGAAAAGTTGTGTGTATCACACGTAGCCCGTTTAGAGTGAGCAAAACTCGTGTTTGCTCCCAAGGCAGGCAGAAATGAAAAAAAAAATCGCAGAGACCACAGGGGATCGTTTACCGTGATTTGATTCCAAATGTGACTTCATATATAATAATGGTATACTTAATAGTATTTTCACTTTTACTATTTGAAAAAAAGTATTTTCTAGCCCGTTTAGCGGGAGCAAAATCGAGTTTCGCTCGAAATCACGGTAAAGCGAACTTTTCAACGTGTTATCATGCAATAGCATAATCCAATAATCCAGTTTGGTGGCATAAGAACGTTGAACCGGCGGATTAGGCTGTAACCACTGAACCGTGTATGGAGGTCTATTCGGATCGACGTATTGGCCGACTATGTACATGCTAAAGCGGACCTCGGAAAAAAGTTGTAATGGACGATTCACATCAAACGGCCGGAGTCAGCGAGCACGCTACCAGAGTCAAAGGAATTTGAAACCTCCATACAGAAGCTAGACTTCGTATCCAAACGGCAGCGGCGGAGCTGGCGGCAGCGGACCGGCTGCCCGCAACCCATTCAAATATGAAATCTAGCTTCTGTATGGAGGGTTCGAATTCCTTTGTCTCCAGTGGGATGCGCGCCGACTCCAGTTCAGTGTGAATCGTCTATTTGGATCGACGTATTGGCAGGCTATGTACATGCTAAAGAGGACCCCGGGAGAACGTTATAATAATAATAACAATTTCCTCTCTCTGTCGCCCTAACCACCGGTAGCTTAGGCCCGCCTCGCTGCCGGCGGCACTCTAGGTTAGGTTTTTTATAATGCTTTTATACTTTGTACGTGTATTTTTATATTTTACATTTAATATCACATTTAATCTATTTCTGGACAGTTGTTTGCAAGATTTGAAAGACGATGAATGTGGGTTGGAAATGAATGGGTTGCTTATCAAATGTCTACTCTACGCCGATGACCAGGTTTTATTAGCGTCATCGGCTGAGAAGCTACAGAAGATGGTAACTAGCATGCACAGATTATTTGCGAGAAAAGGAATGAAAATGAATGTAAGCAAGACGAAAGTGATGGTATTTGAAAGAGATGAGTGTATGACAGTTTGTGAAATTGCTGTAGATGGAGAGAGGTTGGAGCAAGTGGATGGGTTTGTGTATTTGGGGACTTTGTTCACGAGAGACGGTAAGCATGAAGGAGATATTGAAAGGAGAGTGATAGCTGGGAATCGAGTGAATGGGGCACTTCACGCCTTTATGAGTAGCCAGAAAGTGTCAGAAAAGGCGCGGCTGGCCGTGCATAGAGGAGTGTTGGTGCCGACACTAATGTATGGTAGTGAAAGTTGGGTGTGGCAGAAGAAACATCAGAGTCGAGTGAATGCAGTGGAAATGAGAGCGCTGAGAAGTATGTGTAGCGTTACTTTGAGAGATAGAGTGAGAAACACCGTTATAAGACGGAGGTGTGGAGTGAATGAAGATATAGTGACGAAAATTGAGAAAGGTATGCTAAGATGGTTTGGACATGTAGAGAGGATGGATGAAAGAAGATTGACAAAACGAGTGTATGAAGGAAGAGTGGATGGAAAAGTTGGAAGGGGAAGACCTCGGCGAACGTACTCCGACCAAATCCGAGACATTCTGCAGAAAGGCCAGGTCAGGAGTACCCTAAATCGGCGCGCATGCATGAAGAATGTTATGAAAGTTCATGAAGCGAAAGTTGTATGTCAGGATCGTAGCAAGTGGAAATCCGTGATCTCTGCCTACCCCTATGGGAAACAGGCGTGATTGTATGTATGTATGTATGTATGTAGTTATATAAAGTTTTGTAAAATGACCTATCGTCAATCAACCCCCGTTTAGGTACATGTGATTTTAATCATAAACATGTCATTGCGATATTACTTTATAATGTATAACAGAGCAGTCAGATAAATAATAAATACATATTTTTGTTTACCTGCAAGTTCTGATAAATTGTATACTGGGCGTGTGACTTAGTATATTTCTTTGGATATTTCAATACACAAAGATATTTTAAACAAGTCCATCTGTAAAGTAGGGCTTCCTTTAATTTCCGAGGTTCTATGGCAACCTTCGGGCTGCCGCTTTAAACACTTTTTTTGTATATGAGCAAAGGAACTGAACTACGGTACGCTATGACGCTCATTTTATGCTCATCATGTCTTCATGTCACATAACATCCATATTTTATTTTTTTGGTATCTACATTGAATTAGCTGTCACGACTTACTCTACACATGGTCTTGTGAAATCAAAATATATAAAAACTAGTTACCCGCGCGGCTCCGCCGCGTCGAGGTACTACGAAGAAAGCAAGCGAAGCCGCGGGATAGAATATAGCCTATCTATTCCTGTTGCGGTTGACCCCCTGAAAACCGGCACTGGCACTGTTGTAGGTGACATAGATACAGTATAATTTTAATTGAACATGTTACCAATATAGTAGTCGTCGGTTATAGAAGTCAATCCTGACACATGTCAGTTCCATATAGTTTATAACCTAAAAGTCACTTTGAGGTTATAATCTGTATGGAAATGACAGGTGTCAGGATTGACTTCTTAACCGCCGACCACTATTGTGGTAATCTTAATCATCCTTTCAATGCACCTACGCCCTTTTAGGACGTGGCAGTTTAACGCGACCATTATCCCCCTTATTTTGGACATGTTTACTGAAACTTAACGAAAAGAAAAATAGGTACATGTCCTCTACCTTTTCGAGTATTATTAACCTTTTCGACGCTACCAACGTACCTATATTGCGCACCAACGGTCCGAAGCCAACGACGCATATATCCGTCATGGCGTCTAATGAGATATCAACCTACATGCATTTCTGTAGGGTTCAACTTTGTAGGGTTTGACATCCTCAGACAAACATAGATGAATAGCAAATTAACCTTTTGAACGCCATACTTTATGAAGGACAGTGACACTTACACGCCAACTCATTTTCCATAGGAGATAGAATATGAACCATAGTATAAAGAACGAAGGTGATTTTGACAAAGTACGTCATAACACCTATGTTGTCGGCAATTAAAGGTTGTAATTATTTTATTTGACCTTTTAAGCGCATTATCTAAATAAATAAATAAATAAATTATCTATAGAATACATGCATTTCTATAGATAATGCGCTTAAAAGGTTTGCTTGATATCGCATTGGACGTCGTCGCCATAACGGATATATTCGTCATTGTGTTGGATCGATGGTGCGCATATTATAATACTTCGAATACGTTGTTGGCGTGGTAAAGGTTAATTAGTGCAACATTGTTTTCTCGTTCGTTTGATCTAAATCCACCAATAAGTAACGTCTACTCCAATTAGAACTTCTTTGCTTATGATCACTTGATCACCCTACTGGTATGGCAATAGCTGTAAGAGAGACACACTGAGACACAGCGAGTCTCTTCTCTTTCAAAATGATTTGCAGCTTATATGATATATCAGATTATCTCAGTAGCAGTTCTGTAACTCACAACGTAAAGTTTAATTTGGTTTGTCATTGTTTTGGCAGGTATCAATAATAGTAAAGATATACGGAACGAATATTTGAAATGTCATTGGTTTGTATACCAACTTCTTTGAAGTATAAACCATGACAATTTAATATTGACATAAGAGAGCACAATAAGAAAAAGTTGACACAATACGTCTGTCATTCATGAAAACATTTCTTTTTTTTCTGCTTTATTCGACAGTACTGAGAACCTTAAAAACTTACTGTTAGGCCCTGTTCATATTATCCGATCCGATATCGGCTTTAGAGCCGACACGGTTATGTATGTATGTATTGCTTTATTGTACATAAAACACGGCAAAATGACAAACAAACAAAAAAAAGGCTAGCTTATCCCTATATGTATGGAAAACTGCCACAGATATCAGATCCGCTCATTTAAGTTGAACAATTTCTGAACATCTTCTTTTCTCTCTAATGAACAAATTAGTAAGTTTGAGAGAGACAGATAAGTGATATCTGACAGGTCACCCCTGGACCTGTCAGAGCCTCCGCTTTCAAATATGCAAATTGTACTAAACTGACGTTTGTCACGTTTTCGATTATATGGCATTTGAAATTTTGGTGAGCTTTTAAGTAGAGACAATTCGTTAGCAGCCGAATATGATTGTACTATCTGTCCCGGTCTAACTCATCTTGCTTAACCATAAGGATTCAAAGAGACAATTATATGAAAAATCGTCTTGCTTAACACTACGGATCTGATGGTATTATTAATTTAGAAAACTGGTCGCTGTTCACATTGCTCGACACGATATCGGTCACATTTCCATACATTTGCCGACCGAGCCGACACCTTTATCAAATCGGATAATGTGAACTTAGTTAGGAAATGAATGGGGCCCTTTACACGATTAATATAATGACAAAACTGGGATGTCAATATTATCGCAGTTTTCCAAATAGTTCGTGTTTTTATTCAATATGCATGAATATTCACGTAAATCGTATGGTGATATGAGTGTATCACGGGATAATAATCACCGTGTAAAAGGCCCCCATGAAATTAACGGATCACTGAGATCACTAAAATTAGTATTGCATTTATAGACCACAACTGACACCTCAGTAATATGATAATAATAATCGTGTAAAGGGCTACAATAAAAAATAAGTTTCATGTTGACACAAAACGTCATTAGTGGCATTCATGTAAACTGTAAATACTTAGACCGAATATTATGTATTGTCTTGTAAACAAATTGGTAATTTAACTTTCGTTTATAGTTAATAATATTGAGTATTTCTCGACTGAAAAGTTTTATTTTGTAATGCTGTACCAGATATTTCTTACAGGAACATTTAAATTCATATTTAATTTTATGTCATCCGGTAATCTTACCATAGCTAGTTGTCAAGTCACGTGTTAACCAAGCTAAATTTTGACACCTCGTACAATTCTACCAATGTAAGCTGACCCATCGCTTGTATGCGGCGTCATCGAACACGATTTTGAGGCTTATATTTGTCGGGGCATCCAGGATTTTTCGTAAATATCGATATAATAAATTTTCCAGGATAAAAATCAAAAAACTAAGACCTTATTGCACATCTGCAGCATAGGACGAATCCTATAGTATATAATTTATTAAAATTGGTCCATAACTGTAGATCTGATGGGCATTATAAAGATCGGCTTCGCGTAATATATATATAG
>LR991077.1:15732286-15872786 GCA_905163555.1 Notocelia uddmanniana
TAACGACGGATTATAATTCCAAGCAACAGAAACTAATATCCGGCCTAGCTATCCCAGTGTGTATACAAAGTTTAATTTTTCCAACATGGCGTTTTTAAAATCATAGAGTGACATAGTCACAAAGTGACTAAGCTCTTTAAATAGATTTAAAAAAACATGGCGTTTTAAAATGAGAGCGAAACTACGTTTGTATGGAGAACCGAGCTTCCTGCTGTCCTCACACGCTCGACTGAAGTCAATTCTCTGGCTAAACCGATCGTCAAAATATTACCGCAGATAATTGGAGTTATGGGAAAAGGATCCAACCCACACGATGTAAAATTTGAACCTTCTGCTTAAAACAAAAGTCATACATTTCATTGGTGATCTCTTGTGGATTGGATCCTTTTCCCTTAACTACGTCCAATTGTACAGTAAAGGCTTCTGTACACACATACGAGACTCGCATGTGAGTTTCATTACAATGCAGTTTACCGTGGTACAGTGGGCCCACGAAAATGATGAGCAATTTAGTGCTTTGTCAAATTAAACCAGAATACTTACGACATTTAAGTCTAAACGAAATTTCATTCATTTCGATGCGACAAGGTTCCAAGTATGCTCAACATTTTCGTGGGCCCACTGTACAATGAGTTCAATCGATCTGTCAAAACGCGCAATGTAGTGAAACTCGTATACAAGTCTCGTACGTGTGTATTGGCTATGTGCACGTCAGAAACGTCAAACGTCAAGCGTCCCGGGACAGTGGCAAACTCAGAGGTGTCAAATAATGACACATCAATATTTTATTTATTTTAGTAAACGAGAAAGACCCCTCACTGGAAAATTTACTGAAATAAATAAGAAAATAAATAAATAAATACAAACGAAACGAATCGTAGGAAACCGTTAAGAAACCGCCAGATGTCCCCGGTAAGTACACATTTCTGCCGTGGTGTGCGCTGCGATCGCCTAGCTTACCCCCACCACCTACTTCGCACATAGCCAATATAAGGCTGTGTGGAATTTCTTACCGGTTCCTTGTCCGCATTGGGCCCAGCCTTCTCTTGCATCTTCTTCTGAATCTCGTGTATGAACTCTCGGGTCACCTTCACTTCGTAGTCCTCCGCCGGTGTATACATGTTCAGGATCTGCAAATATAATTATATTGGATAAGTAACTCACTATGCTGTTAATGAACTATATGTTTTTTTTTAGGTATGCAATAAAGAGTATTGTATTGAGAGTTGTATTGTATTGTACAAGACACGCAAATAATACTATTTTATGCAACATTTAGACAATAAGGGTCTCGAGTCTTTTATAATTTTCGACAGAGCTTATCTTGTGAGCTTTGTTTTTGATTTATGTATTTTTATTTTTATATGATTATATTTTTTAGTTTTAATTATACTAACTTCTAATTATATATAATATCAATTTATGGACATTGTCTGGAATAAAAGCATTTCATTTCACAACAAAACTCGCTACGCTCTATTTTTTTTACAGCGACTCTCGATTTTTAAGACCTGATATTGTTGCATGCATTTTTTTTCTGAAGACATAATTATTTTAATTTAAATAAAAACGAAATGGTGGCAGAACACAGGCATCGACGCGTGCCTCTTTTAAAAATAAAAAAATAACAGTTGTATATTAAATTGTATGGAAATCCATTATGATTCTCCTGCCAGTCATAAAACGAATCGTCTATGGTATAGACTTGCATTGGTTTATAAAGTTTATTATTTTAAAACTGCTGTCAGTCATTTTCATTTAATTGACAGATTACAATGCTGGGGTAGAAAAAACCTACATATCTACTTTAAATTAATTTGCCTAATGCCCAAAGGCGTAATATGACGGTATAATATTGGTACAGTCAAATAAATTAAAACACGTACACGTTTTAGCTCAAGGCGCATGCAAGATTAAGAAGAGATAAAAAATATATTTCGCTTCATTACAAAGGTTTTAAATGTGGTAACTTTCTTGGACGTCCACTGCAGAAATAGCACCCGAATTCCTTTGTCTTTGAAACCTGAGGACCGTGACCAGGATTAAGTCGTATCTTACGTACTCATAAGACATGTCACACCACTTGCGGGACGCGTGCGTATCTGGCGTGGATCAGCCTTTATACATAGGCGCTTTCATAACTGGCAGATTTTCTGCCTTCCTTGCCCTACAATTATAGTCGATTGTGTCTCAAGGGAGCAAAATGATGTATTTACGGCGAGGGCGGTATATTGAATCCTGAGTAAAGCGAAACATTCTATTGTAGAATCTGGAGCGCAGCGAGGGATTCAAGTGTTTACCCCCAAGACAGAAATAATTTTGCTAACGTGTGACACTCATATGAGGCCCGCTGCTAAAAACTTATAATGTCTTACAAATAAATTTGCAACCGAGTGCTACTTTCACACCTTCTATGAAAAAAAAAACATTATTGCCCTCAAATGAGGGAAGGAAAGTACGATTTAAATTCCTCATTCGAGGACAACAGTGCCTCTTTTCTGAACAGCAAAGAATAGTTTATTTCGTGACTCACCTTGCACACTTGCATGGCAGTGAGGTTGGAGCACATGTCGACAGTACTTTGCACGTCGGCCAGCGATTTCCTAGCTTGCAACAGTTGCACGGCCTGAGTTATCGGCTTCAGGACGCTGAGAATCTCGTCCACCTGTGAACAGAATGATGTGACATTGAATTACATCAGATTTACTTCCACGAAGACCACTTTGGCTTAGTTGGTAGTGAACCTGCCTACGAAGCCGGAGGTCCCGAGTTCGAATCCCGGTCAGGGCATTATTTGTGCATCATTAGCACGAATATTTGTTCCCGAGTCTAGGATATTTTCTATGTATTTATCTACATGTGTATGTACATATATCGTCGTCTAGTACCCACAGTACAAGCTTTGCTTAGTTTGGGACTGGGATCATTTGTGTAAGATTGTCCCACAATATTTATTTATTTATTAGTTTCGAGGTCAGTTATTTTTTGTTTTTAGAAAACGTATGTACATCATCACTTTAACGTGTTATTAGGGCGACTTCCTGATTTGTCGGTGCGATGGCGGTACGATATGAGAAAACTTTCAGCTGTCAGTGTCAACTATCAATGGAGTCAGTACCGCTTTTTAATGCGCGCCTACTGACTGGAGCGGGTCGGGGCGAAACGAATGCAGTACTGCTCCACTTCTGCGCATGATACTACTACTGCGCAAACTTAATACTGACGGTATCTCGTCAAGTAAGGAAATCACCGCGACATCAATAAGGTCACGTCTGAGAACAAAATACCGAATATCGATCGCGCCCCACCAAGACAGAAGCATATATAAATATGAGTTCTTGGTGCCTGGCGTAAATAAACAAAATTGATAGATATGAATTCAGATAGGCCTAGAAAAATAAAAAGAGCTGTGCTAGTGAAAATTGGCCTTGTGAAAATTGCTAGTGAAAAAGTCAAATCAATCAAAAATCAGCCGAAGGACGTCCACTGCTGGACATAGGCCTCCCCCAATTTCATGGGGGGTTAAAGGCATAATCACCACGCTTGGCATGCGAATTGGCGATCGCAGTATCTCCACCGCACTCCAGGGATGCTGCTGCCCATCCCCCAGTGGTCTTGGTCGTAGTTTTAGGACATACCCAGGTCCATTGGTGGCGGAAAACCACAGGTTGGAAGATATTCCTACAATGTTGACAACAGGATCGACAATCTGGTCAGGGTTACGGGTATCCGTGCATGAAAACAGATGGTGGGATCAACAGAGGTGTGACTCTAGGGCGGCACTGCTGGTGCGTTCCGAAGGAGATCTCAGAGCGGTCCGAAATGAGTTGAAGAGGACCATTGGTGCAAGTCCGACATTACCTCCTCACAGTCCCCGCGATGCGGTGGTAGCCATAACGTATTTTCGCCGAAGGGCGGCAAGGTATTGATTTCTTATAGTGATATTTTGGGGAGATTTAGTGAACATCTTTGGCTGGCTTTAGGTGTAAATGAATGAACTCACGTTTCTCTGGCCGTATTCGGCGAGCTGCTCCTTAATCCAGTTCTCCAGATGCGAGATGTTGTAACGGATCTGGAGACCTTTGGCCCAGCAGCACAAGTCTTTACGGAGCAGCAGTTGGTTGAGGCTGTACGCGCAGATGTAGTAGAATAACTAGAACAGAACAACAGATTTTATATTCTAGCCGACAACCATTTCATCAAAATGTCATCAAATCAAAATTTGACGAAGCAATTTGAATCTAATGTAATAGGAAATAGAGTTGATATGTTTGTTTTGAAATGAAACGAAGCAAAATATTTTCGGATATTATCGCTCCAAAAGAAAATAAAATGTGCCCCCCCTCTGACTTTTGACCTACGGGTCAAAAAATATGAAAAAAAAATCATGAAGGTACAGCTTAATAAAAACTTCTAACGAAAACTATAGCGGATGTCGTTATTGAGTTATCGTAAAAAGTCTTTCCTACTTAGTAAAAGATGTATGAAACGCTACGCAGGTCTTCCCTTTTGCCTGTTATTGATTTTTTTAAATTGAGTTCATTGGGCAAACTATGGAACTCTACACTGAGCATGGCCCGACGTGATCTCGGCCGATTTTTTTTTTGTTAAAATTATCCGGTACCTGTTTGAAGATCATGACGCGCAGGGAAGCGTCGACGTGGTACGTCTGCAGATGGTCGTGCGCCGCGCTCAGCTCCTGCTTGAGCCGCGCCGGGCCCGCGCACGCGCCCGGCGGCGACGGCGGCGCGCGCGCCGGCCCCGACAGCCCGCTGCAACAACACCACACTTAGCGGGGCCATGCATGCTCTAAGCCTAAGGGACGTATTCCACTCATCCAATATCTTTGTCCAATATACATTTGATCAAAATTAAGAAGAATCAATCAAGTCAAGTTGGATGATTTCATCCAACTTGGATGGAACCCCGACATTTGATCAAAGATTATGATGACATTTAAATTAATATGGCTACGCATGAAAAACAATAAAACTTGGACAAAGATATTGGATGAATGGAATGGGCCTTCGTCAAAGAACTTTGATCAAAGATTTGACAAAGAAATTGGACAAATATATTGGATGAGTAGAATACCACCCCGTATTAAACTCATCAAATATCTTTGTCCAATATCTTTGATCAAAGAAATTGGATGATTTCATCAAACTTGGATGGGACCCCGACATTTGATCAAAGATTCCGATGACAGTTAAATCAATATGGCTACGCATGAAAAAAAAAAACTTGGACAAAGATATTGGATGAGTGGAATGGGCCTCTGTCAAAGAAATTTGATCAAAGATTGGACAAAGATATTGGACGAGTGGAATACCACCCTAAGGCCTGGTTTCTACTTTGATTAGTGTTTAGTGCGAGTTCATACATTTGCTGCAATCTAATGCTAATCACTAATCAAAGTGGAAACCAGTTAGAGTCTAAGGTTGAGTTGCTCCAAGTTACGATCATAGACTGATCAACGTTAAATATGGCGCCGGCAGCTGTCGTCCCATGGAAACTTGTCAAACTTGCCATACATTCAAATTTTAACGAACACAGCTTACGATTACAGACGGTTTGGTGCAATCCAGCCTAAGGGGTGAGTTGCACCGACTTATGTACGATTACAGATCGATCAACGTTAAATATGGCGCCGACAGCTGTCATCCCATAGAAACTTGTCAAACTTTCCATACATTCAAACTTTAACGAACATACCATACGATTACAGACGGTCAGGTGCAACCCAGTCTTAGTGGGGTCATGCATGCTCTAAACTACGTTCACATCGCGCAATTTTTCTCGTCCACCGTGTACGAGATTTCATGGAATATCGCAGTGACAACAAAATTTGTATGGCAACTTTGAAAATCGTTCACACGGTGTCTATGCCGGAAAATCTCATACTCAAGACATATTTCTTATCGTATACCGTAGGGTCTATCCTCCGGGGATGCGAGATTCTAGAAACGATTTTATCGAACGCGATGCTCAATAAATTATTGATAAAGTAAATAGTTATAACTTTGAAATTTCGATAAATTTTCAATCTAAATTTAATGTGAATATAAACTCAAATGTAATGGATGATACTTTAAATTTATTGTGTAATTATTAATTAAGATCAACTCATATTCAAACATAAACCCTCAGAAAATGTGCAGTTGTAGTGAAATTTTATGATTAAGATGAAAGGGTAGGCAAGCTCTTTTCATACAAACTTTGTATCATCATCATCATCATCATGTCAGCCGAAAGACGTCCACTGCTGGACATAGGCCTCCCCTAAAGACTTCCACAATGACCGATCCTGCGCCACCCGCATCCAGCGGACACCCGCGACCTTCACCAGGTCATCAGTCCACCGTGTGGGGGGCCTGCCCACGCTACGCCTTCCGGTACGTGGTCGCCACTCGAGAACCTTTCCGCCCCAACGGCCATCGGTTCTACGTGCTATGTGCCCCGCCCACTGCCACTTAAGTTTAGCGATTCGGAGGGCTATATCGGTCACTTTGGTTCTGCTGCGGATGGCCTCATTCCTGATGCGATCACGCAGAGAAACTCCCAACATAGCTCTCTCCATTGCCCTTTGGGTGACTTTGAGCCTTCTTATGAGGCCCATAGTAAGCGACCACGTTTCAGTGCCATATGTCATCACTGGCAACACACACTGGTCAAAAACTTTTGTCTTGAGACACTGCGGAATATTGGACGAAAAGATGTGCCGTAGCTTCCCGAACGCGCCCCAGCCGAGTCGGATTCGACGATTAACCTCTTTCTCGAAGTTGGACCTACCCAACTGGACAGTCTGTCCTAGGTATATGTAATCGTCTACAACTTCGAGCGTAAAGTGTCCGATAGTTAAAGGAGTTGGTGCGACATGGACATTTGACATGATCTTCGTCTTGTCCATGTTCATCCTTAGACCAACTCGCTCGGAGGCTTTACTGAGGTCATTGAGCATTGTACTTAAATCCTCCATGGTCTTAGCCAAGACAACTATATCGTCAGCAAACCGAAGGTGAGTGAGGTAGTCGCCGTTTATGTTGATGCCCATCCTTCTCCAGTCCAGAGTCTTGAAAACATCCTCCAGTGCAGCGGAGAACAGTTTAGGAGAAATAACATCTCCTTGCCTGACTCCCCGCTGCAACGGAATAGGTTTTGAGTTCTGGTCCTGGAGTCGGACTGACATAGTCGCATTCTCGTACAAACACTTCAGCACTTCGATATAGCGGTAGTCCACTTGGCACCGTTGGAGAGATTGTAGTACAGCCCACGTTTCAATCGAATCAAAGGCTTTCTCGTAGTCCACGAACGCTAAACAGAGGCGCAGGTTATACTCTTCAGTCTTCTGTATAACCTGACGGAGCGTATGGATGTGGTCTACGGTGCTAAAGCCTCTTCGGAAACCGGCTTGTTCGGGAGGCTGGAAGTCATCTAGCCTGCGTGCGAGACGGTTCGTAATGACTCTTGAAAACAGCTTATAGACATGGCTCAGAAGTGAGATGGGTCGGTAGTTCTTCAGTAAGGAGTTGTCACCCTTTTTGAAGAACAGCACCACCACACCTCTGTTCCATGCCTTTGGAGTTTTCCCTTCCAGTAAGACGGAGTCGAACAACTTCTGAAGGGCCCTAAGGACCGGTTTTCCACCCACCTTCAGGAGTTCCGCTGTAATTCCGTCTTCACCGGGTGCCCTGTTGTTCCTCAGCTGCTTAAGAGCCATTCTAATCTCGTACAGACTGATGTCCGGGATATCTTCGGTATAGTGCCGGGTTAATCTAGCTCTAGGGTCTTCCGCCAGACCAACTTCGGGTCTGCTAGTTGACGTGTATAGCTGTCCATAAAAGCACTCTATCTCACTCAGAAGCTCAGGTTTGGACGAAACGATTCTACCATCTTCAGTTTTTAATCTGGCGAGCTGGCTCTGCCCAATAGACAGATCTCTTGAGAAAACTTTAGAGCCCTTATTCTGCTCGATGGCCTCTTCAATACGATTTGTATTGAATTGGCGCAGATCGCGGGTAATGGACTTAGAGATCTGTTTATTGAGCTGCCTGTATAATTTCGCATCGGCTGAAGACTGCAGAATCATCTCATTCCTTTCCTCGATGAGCCTCTGAGTGGAGATAGAAAGCCTTTTGGCTCTTGGAGTTCGTTGGGCCTTAAAGAACTTAGACCCAATGCTATGGACAGCTTCCACAAACCCGTCGTTGAATTCGTCCACATCGCCGCCTAGACAATCGAAACGGTTTTGGAGTTCCAGCTGAAAGCTCTCGGGGTTTTGGATTTGGACTGCTGCTGGACGGAGCGTGGACTTCATCAGTCGAGAGCGCTCTAGCTTGACGCATATATTCAATGTGCCTCTTACCAGACGATGATCACTTCCGGTTTTAACCGTATTGATCACAGAGACATCATTGAATATATGCCTCTTCGTTGACATGATGAAGTCAATCTCGTTTTTTGTTGCACCGTCGGGACTCATCCAGGTCCACTTCCTGTGCTCGCGTTTCTTGAAGAAGGAGTTCATCATGTAGAGTCCCTCCTTCTCCAAGAAACCAGCCAGTAGTTGGCCCCGGTGGTTCCGACTTCCAACTCCAAATTGCCCCACTCTCGGCTCTTCGCCGTCTCTCTTGCCCAGTTTCGCGTTGAAATCCCCCATAACAACGGTGAAGTAGGTTTTGGAACTATGCATGACCTTTGATATATCCTCATACATAGCCTCCACCTCGTCGTCGGAGTGTGCCGAGGTCGGCGCGTACACCTGTATGACCGTCAACGAGTACCTCTCGGATACTCTGAGTATAAGGTACGCCACCCTAGCCGACACACTCTCGATCTTCACCACGTTGTTCACGAGGGATTTGTGGACGATAAACCCGACACCTCCCTGGGACTGTTGGTCGCCCTCCCGGAAATAGAGCAAGTTGCCGGACTTCAGGGTTATCGTGTCCTCCCCCTCTCTTCGGACTTTAGATAACCCTACGATATCCCAACGCAACCTGCTCAATCCTTCCTCCAGTTCCGCTATCTTTTCGTCGGTCCGCAGTGTTCGTGTGTTGTATGTTGCCAGGGCCAGAAGTCGTCGGTGGTGGTAGCCGGATCTTAACCGGAGATTCTTAGCACCCCTGGCCCCGCTAGTACCCTGGCCGCTACCAAAACCAGGGCACCGGGGGCCGCCGGAACCTCGGGGCCGTGGCCTTTGTGTCATTTTCATAGGGGGTAAATGCCATAATCGCCACGCTTGGCATGCGGGTTGGCGATCGCAGTGTCTCCACCGCACTCCAGGGATGCTGCTGCCCATCCTCCGGTGGTCTTGGTCGTAGTTTTAGGACATACCCGGGTCCAAACTTTGTGTACGCTAGACCAATTACATTACGCTTAAAACATTACACTAGACCCTAGAACTCCAAAGTTCTGTACACAACAGAGCCAAAGGTATCTTTTAAGACCAAAAGCAATCCCAGAACTGCTCAAAAACTATCAGCATATCACATGTGAAGTTAGCATATCATCTGCTTGAACTTATAAATAAATATTAATTTTTAAATGGCACTAGACCCTAGAACTACGGAGTTCTATACATAACAGAGCCAAAGCTATCTTTTAAGACCAAAAGCAAGCCCAGAACTGCTTAAAAACTATCAGCATATCACGTATGAAGTTAGCATATCATTCAGATAATCAATGATTTTTTTATTGTTATTTTGGTAGAACTATGATTTAAAAGTGTCAGGAACTATAGCGGACGCTGTAGTAAGGTCTATTATCGACTTTTAGTCCATTCGGAGAAAAATGATATGCTACGTGAAGTTAGCATATCAATTGGTCAAAATCGATATAATTTTTTTTTCACTTAAAACGCCAGAACTATTGCTAAAACCTATTAGGAACTATAGAACTATGTTGCATGCGAATAGAACTCCAATTATTTCATGATCTGCTGGTACTTGATATGCCAACTTCACAGACATCGCTTTTCTTCGTTTGTGTTTGCGCTACAGTTATTATTTTTAACCGACTTCAAGATTTCAAAAGAGGAGGTTATCAATTCGGTTGTATGTTTTTTTTTCTTTTTTAATGTTTGTTACTCCATAACTCCGTCATTTCTTAACCGATTTGGAAAATTATTTTTTTGATTGTAAGTATATATATCCAAATTGGTCCCGTTTTTCGTCCAAAACGCAGTTCTAATGATGGGATCCATGAGAAATTGAGGGAACTCCTCAAGTCTTAAAGGCAAACATATAGTGATTTTTGTGTTTTTATCAACAAGTCGAGCATTTTCATCCAAAAATGTGACATTTCATGAAGTGGAACTGCTGATGATGATCAGAACAGAACTCTTCAATGACGAAAAGTTCACGTTTGGCGATTTGTCCTTCTAGCTGTGTTTGTTAAGAAAGTTCTATTTTCACGATTGATTTTTGTCATGCTCGAGTTCTGATGATGGGATCC
Organism: Notocelia uddmanniana; assembly: GCA_905163555.1. NCBI lineage: Eukaryota > Metazoa > Arthropoda > Insecta > Lepidoptera > Tortricidae > Notocelia > Notocelia uddmanniana. The sequence continues at coordinate 15,742,742 of LR991077.1, forward strand.
ATTAGGAATCGAGGGAACTCCTCAAATGTGAAAGGCACACAAATAGTAATTTTAGTATTTTCATGAACTAATCAAGCATTTTCGTGCATATAAGTGACATTTGATGAAGTGGAACTGCTGATGATGATCAGATAGGAACTCTTCAACAGCGCGTAGTTCAAGTTTGGCTATGTGTTCTCTTCGTTTTGTTTGTCAAGCAAGCAAGGTTTTTCTATGATTCCATGAGGAATTGAGGGTACTTAGTCTTCTACCATTATAAACATACTTGTACCCATTTTTATTTATTGTATGGAAGAGTGTGAACCTAAGAGTGCACCATCTAAGTATAATAATCTTACACCGGCCATTATAGGGGACCATATGGGGGACCATTGAAGTCGGTTTTTTTTTCTTAAAAATTATTGTCAATATGCTTATTTTTAACCGACTTCCAGATTTCACAAGAGGAGGTTATCATTTCGGTTGTATGTTTTTTTTTAATGTTTGTTACTCCAGAACTCCGTCATTTATGAACCGATTTTGAAAATTCTTTTGGTTGATTGTAAGTATATATATCCAAGTTGGTCCCGTTTTTTTGAAAACGCAGTTCTGATGATGGAATCTATGAGAAATCGAGGGAACTCCTCAAATCTTAAAGGCAAACATAGCGATTTTTGTGATTTTATCAACAAATCAACCATTTTCATACAAAAATGTGACAATTGATGAAGTGGAACTGCTGATGATGATCAGAACAGAACTCTTCAACGATGAAAAGTTCACGTTTGGCGATTTGTCCTCCTAGCCGTGTTTGTTAAGCAAGTTCTATTTTCACGATTAGTTTTTGTCACGCTCGAGTTCTGATGATGGGATCCATGAGGAATCGAGGGAACTCCTCAAATATGAAAGGCACACATATAGTGGTTTCAGTATTTTCATGAACTAATCAAGCATTTACATTTAAATAAGTGACATTTGATGAAGTGGAACTGCTGATGATGATCAGAACAGAACTCTTCAACGACGCATAGTTGGAGTGTGGCGATTTGTTCTCATCGTTATGTTTGTCAAGCAAGCTAGGTTTTCAAGACATATTTTATTTAGTCAAGCTTGAGTTTTGATGGAGGATTCCATGATGTATTGAGGGTACTTAATCTTCTGCCATTGTAAACATACTTATAGCCATGTTGATTTCATTGTATGGAATCTAAGAGTGCACCATCTAAGTATAATAATCTTTCACCGGCCCCCCAATGAAATCGTTTTTAGGGTTCCGTAGTCAACTAGGAACCCTTATAGTTTCGCCATGTCTGTCCGTCCGTCTGTCCGTCCGTCTGTCCGTCCGTCTGTCCGTCCATCTGTCCGTCCGTCTGTCCGTCCGTCCGCGGATAATCTCAGTGACCGTTAGCACTAGAAAGCTGAAATTTGGTACTAATATATATATCAATTACGCCGACAAAGTGGTAAAATAAAAAGTGGAAAAAAATATTTTATTAGGGTACCTCCCCTATACGTAAAGTGGGGAGTGATTTATTTTTTTTCATTTTAACCCTAACGTGTGATATATTGTTAGATAGGTATTTAGAAATAAATAGGGGTTTACTAAAATCATTTTTTGATAATGTTAATATTTTCGGAAATAATCGCTCCAGAAGTAAAAAAAAATGTGTCCCCCCCCCCTCTAACTTTTGAACCATAAGTTTTAAAAATATGAAAAAAATCTCAAAAGTAAAACTTTATTAAAAATTTGTAGGAAAATTATTTTGAACTTGATAGGTTGAATAGTTTTTGTAATTTTTTCAAAAAAAAAAAAAATGTGACAGACGGAAAACTACGGAACCCTACACTGAGCGTGGCCCGACACGCTCTTGGCCAGTTTTTTTTCTTAAAAATTATTCTGTTAGCTGTTTCTTCTAGCTGTTTTTTTTGTTTTATTTTTATTATGTATTTTTTTATTTTTAAATTTTTTGAAATATAATAAAATTTCAACTCCAAGTTCCGCGTATATCCAATATGTACAAGTAAACATTAGAATTAAATGATGTAGTGCCAAAACTAACGAATAAAACTTGCACAACCTTTGTATGGAGAATGCCCTGCCGTACCCTTCGCCTTAAGTACTGACCAATGATGTGTTCACCTGTAATTGGGGTACATAATAGCCCAAAGACAATTAACATTGTATAGTCACTTAAAGTTATGTACTCTGTTGGTGTCCCGTACAAATATAAGTAAATGAATGGCGCGGAATTTTCCGCGTATTATTGTGTCATGGGGCCATGCACGGACAACTTGAAGCTGCCATGATAAAATAATAAAAGTTATGACACTACAGGGAAAATTCGTTGCGCGAGTGACACAAGCCTACGCCATCAGCTACGCATCAGTAGGCTTGTACCACGATCCGAAGGAGCAGACCCTGTTTCCTTAGACCATGTAAGACCAGTATCGACTGCTTCAAGCCATCCGTCTGTCTTCTTGTACTTAGAAAACCGCATTTCCACAAAAATAACACTCGCTTCACGAAACAAGCAAGTTCAATAACCCCCGACATTTGTTCAGATTCAAAATCTTAGGGCAATTTTTCTAAGCGAGACTATTAATAATTAAATAAATAAATAGTAAATAAATATTAGGGGACATTTTTTACACAAATCGAACTAGTCCCACAGTAAGCTCAATAAGGCTTGTGTTATGGTACTGGACGACGATATATTTAATAGATATATACTTAAATACATAGAAAACGTCCATGTCTCAGGAACAAATGTCTCTGCTGCTCTCCACATAAATAAATGCCCTTACCGGGAATCGAACCCGGGACCTCGAGCTTCAGAGGCAATGACACTACCAACTACGCTAAACAGGCCGACATATAATTTGACCTATACACTTTCTGTTACAGAGCATAAACCACGACTATAAGATGTATGAAAGTGAACTCCTATTACAATGATAATTTAACTACACTCATCATCCTCCTAGCGTTATTCCCAGTACAGTTAGGATGCCTGGGGTCCGCTACCTAATCCTATATATATAATTTAACTACAATTTGAACAAATAATTGTTACCTGATCTCTTCGTATTCCAAGATGGCCCCGACGATGAGTCGCTCCACCTGTCTCTCCAGAAGTGTAATTACACCTGAAAAGAAAACAAAATTAAAGCACTTCATCAAGTAAAGCTTCTAATCATTTTTTTTCTGTAATAAAATAAGCAGTAAACTTCCATATTATATCACAGATATTTTAGACCAATATTTCGAATGGCGCAGGACCGATCATTGTGGAACTGTTTGGGAGAGGCCTATTTCCAGCAGTGGACGTTCCTGACATGATGACGATGATTGAAATTACTTGCAACATATCACATTTAAATTCTATTATTCTCACAACTGCAAAATCTCTTCCTCGTTTATATTTTGAAATGCGAAGAAACTAGTAATAACACAATTTGAACTGTTTAGAGCCGGGCCATACTGCTGCGTTGCGTTGCGTCGCGTTGGCATTTTACATATATTTTTTATGACATGCCACATTATATCCGTTGCGACGACGTAACGCAACGGAGCAGAGTAGCCCGGCTCTTAGGGTGGTATTTCACTCATCCAATATCTTTGTCCAATATACGTTTGATCAAAGAAATTGGATGATTTCATCAAACTTGGATGGGACCCCGACATTTGATCAAAGATTCAGATGACATTTAAATCAATATGGCTACGCATGAAAAAAAAACTCGGACAAAGATATTGGATAAGCGGAACGGGCCTACGTCAAAGAAATTTGATCAAAGATTGGACAAAGATATTGGAGTGGAATACCACCCTAAAGTTAATGAAAACTACTCGGACCAAAACAGCTTAACACAAGAAATTATTTAAATATTACGGTACTATGTATATCTCCGAATGATAAACTTAAGTTAACTAATATGTGGTAAACGATTGATTGGATAAGATACGAGTAGGTACCATTTGTAGTGACTGTTTGTTTAACTAAACAAATTAAAAAAAAGGGGACCCAATAATTTTAATTTTATTTTAAATTTATTTTCATAAATGTTTCACTAACATAGTTTAGTAAGTTTCTAATTGTTACTAACAAATGTGTGTATGGATTATAATCTGAAATAAATTAATTGAATCGAATTGAATAAGCTATTTTTAAAAGGTTGTGTTTGTACTTTGGCTGTTAGTTAGTATATATGTTTACAACTATCGTATGGCAATCATTTCGAACCGTGAGATCTTCGAGAAGACAGTACGGTTAGTTAGTATGTATATACTCGTATGAAAGTGTGGGTCAAATCTTGCAACTGTATTTTAGACCAGATTGGTCAACCGATTGAGCTGAAATTGACGTACTCAAGCAAGACCAGTGACAATGCAATATTATGGCGTCACAGAGGTGATCTGGTGAAGGAGATAAAAGGTGGTCTCCCTAAAGGCGGCAACTCCTAAGTACCAAAAATATATTTTTGATAGAAACTTAATCCAAAATCATCTTCCATAAGGGTTAAATTAGGGATGAAACGTTGCATCTACCACGACTACCGAGACGACTATTCAAGACAAACCTTGGTAGATCTGCACAGCGGTGTCACTAAGTAGCTGGCGATACTCCGAGAGATCGAAGATACGCAGACACTGCTGGTTCTGGCGAGGAGTATTTTCCTTCTGGTAGATGGCGTCGCCGCTGTATTGACGCAGGTTGTTTAGCAGTCTGTGGAAAAACGACCGAGTTTTAACATCAATAGAGATATTTATAAAGTACTCTTAACCTAACCCAGCTTTATCCTGGCTCTTGCCAATTTTCCTCCACTTTGCTCGATCCTGGGCATTCAGAGATATCTATAATAATAAAAAAACAAAGGCTAGGCTTTGTGAGGCTAAATAAAGATATTTTATTATCTATAGAACAAATCAAAGAATTTCTAAAACTACCCACAGCATAAACTACGCATAACGACGTCTTTATGACACTGTCGATTCGCTGCTACAGAATATTTAAGCAGCTTTTACAGATTCTCTGTTGGTGCTACTCAGCGCTGTTGTTGCTAGTCAACGGTGTTGTTGTTACTCAGCGCGCTCGGTGCTACTAAGCGCTGTTGGTGCTATTCACCGCTGTTGGTGTTACTCAGCGCGCTCGGTGCTATTCAGCGCTGTTGGTGCTATTCGCCGCTGTTGGTGCTACTCAGCGCTGTTGTTGCTAGTCAACGGTATTGTTGTTACTCAGCGCGCTCGGTGCTACTAAGCGCTGTTGGTGCTATTCACCGCTGTTGGTGTTACTCAGCGCGCTCGGTGCTACTAAGCGCTGTTGGTGCTATTCACCGCTGTTGGTGTTACTCAGCGCGCTCGGTGCTATTCAGCGCTGTTGGTGCTATTCACCGCTGTTGGTGCTACTCAGCGCTGTTGTTGCTAGTCAACGGTATTGTTGTTACTCAGCGCGCTCGGTGCTACTAAGCGCTGTTGGTGCTATTCACCGCTGTTGGTGTTACTCAGCGCGCTCGGTGCTATTCAGCGCTGTTGGTGCTATTCACCGCTGTTGGTGCTACTCAGCGCTATTGAGGCTAATCACCGCTGTTGGCGCTAGTCAGCGCTGTTGGTACTCAGTCTCAGCTAACCAGTAAGAGTAATGTATGCACTCACCGCAGCATCTTGGTGAGCCACAGCGCATTGTACTCGACACTGTCCGCACGTCGCTTTAGAGTCTTCTTGACCCCGATCCGGACCGCCATGAGGAGCTGGTGCATCTTCGGCTCGTCGTCCACGTGGTCCATGTGTGGAAGCATCATGAACAGGATGTAGGCGGGGAGGCCGGGGAGGAGGGTCACGGCTGTGCGCGGCTTCAGCTTACTCAGCGGTGTTGGTGCTACTCACCGCCGTTGGTGCTAGTCATCGCTATTGGTATTACTCAACGCGCTTGGTGCTACTCAGCGCGCTTGAAACTTCTCAGCGCTGTTGGTGCTACTCAGCGCTGTTGATACTACACAGCGGTTTTGGTGCCACTCAGCGCTATTGGCGCCTCGCCCTCGGCTAAACAGAACGAGTAATGTATGCACTCACCGCAGCATGTTGGCGAGCCACAGCGCGTTGTACTCGACACTGTCCGCACGTCGCTTCAGGGTCTTCTTGACCCCGATCCGGACCGCCTTGAGGAGCTGGTGCATCTTCGGCTCGTCGTCCACGTGGTCCATGTGCCGCAGCATCATGAACAGGATGTAGGCGGGGAGGCCGGGGAGGAGGTTGACGGCTGTGCGCGGCTTTAAGTCTGTGGGGAAATAGGGGATAGGGTAGATGACTCATGTTGCAATTTATAATATGGACATATGGATCAAATTATTACAATCAATGATAAATTAGATAAACGAGTATACACATTCATTAAAAAACTAAAACTCAAAACATTTTTGTTTAATGTGTATACTCGTAACTCCCGAATAACAAAATGGTTCGATAGAAAGTAAACCAAATTTCAAAAGTATTAGAGTTTATTTTGTTTGTTTCTTTTAATTATGAGTTTTATTTGTTTGTTATCATAATTGAAAATCGAAACCTACAGTACCGGCCAATAATATATCACCTTACACGGGTCCAAAACACCGCGAATATTTTGACTGAATGTAGTTTGTTTCGGCATTTCTTCTCGGCAGTGGTTTTCTTTGTCAGAAAAGCTAGAAGATTTTGACTTGTAAAAGTGGCATTGCAGCCTACATGCCGAATAAAGTTCATTTATTTATTTCATTTATTCCGCTACAATTTTAAACTTTAAGTACATTTATTAGTAGAAATGGTAAAAGGGGAAGTATATTGGGCACATATGCACCAGGTACTTGCCGTTCTGGGATCTGCTAGATTATGTGTAAATTTTTAATTTGTTTCATAATTTGTAAGTGATTTTTAGTGTGTATTGTTTTATGTGTTTATTTAATTAAAATAAAATTATTGTAATGTAAAACTTAAGTGACTAAATAAAATAAATCAAAATGTTAAAAAGAAAAATAAAAAAATGGTAAAATGATATAAATGCATTTACAGTTATTATTTCAAACGGTTTACAAAATAGTTGTCGATCATTAAATTTACGACCAAAAACAAGTATACAAATTAATTTACGACAATGTCGTCTCGTATTTACAAAAAAAAATTTTTTTTAGTTATTTCATTTTGATAATTTAATTTAAAGCTATTTTTTTGTATGAGATCACACGAGGTTAAAATTAGAAAAAAGATAATTACCAGTAATGAGTTTCTTGATGATCTTAGCCTCATCCTGTATCTTGTACTCGAACATTCCCAAGTATTCCCTCTCTTTCTTACGCGACACGGGCGTAATCTCCGGAGCGAGAGAGGCGTTCTGAGGCACCACCGAATCTTGAAAAAACAAAATTGAATGAACGGCAAATACGTACTAGTTTTATCTTGGATAGTAGGTATAGTATAAAGCCCGCTCCCCATTTTCGATAAAAATACAAACTGTTTCGCCGGGATAGCGAGAGTGAGGAGCAACGCGAAACTTCACGAGAGCTCTTTGATCTTTGGCCATTTACCGCCAAGAAACGGAGAAAACACGTACATAAACAAGACAATACGAACATACACGAACACTCACTCCACACTCTCGTTTTGGACAGGTTTTGTGTAGTTTTGTCGTTAATGCAGCGGGCTTTACGTAGAAGACGAGATTTGGAAAATGGGCCATTCTCTTTTGAATAGCCCTTTTTATTTTGCGAAAAATAATGATGCGCGTTGAACTAGACTACAAAAATTTCGAAATAGTTCCTGAACCTTTTAAAACGAATTCAGTGGTAAATGGCATAAATTAATATTACTAAATATACTTGCAGTGTGAAATTATTATTAATCTGTTTGTAAATTTGATAAAGTGCAACGTTTTGTGCACTAAAACATAAAGGCACTTTCACAGAGCTCTTCACAAGCCGAGAACGGTTTCGAGACATGACTTATAATCGATTAATGAAGAAGTATTTAAAAACGTTTTGCGAACATTGTGCCTATTTTTTGGCATAGGGCTAAGTATACTAATGGCGTCTCCTGTGTTAAAAGCTTTAAGCAAAATCAATCGATGTGTCAAGTCGCGCAATGCAGTGTGTAAAAGCTTTAGAGTCTTATACTTACCATTGCTCTCCAGTATATCGCTGACATCTTCAATGCCCGCTTCCCGGAGTTTGTTCACGAGTAGACGGATCTGGTTCTTGTAGCGGCGACAGCTCTCAGACAGTTTGTCCACGCGTTCCTGATACAACGATCATTTTATATTAACAACGATTCTCAGATTAAGGCTGAGCACCAACTAACGATCACAGACCGATCAATGTTAAATATGGCGCCCGCAGCTGTCATCCCATAGAAACTTGTAAAACTTTCATACATTCAGATTTTAACGAACACCGCTTACGATTACAGGCGGTTTGGTGCAACCCGGCCTCAAAGCGAAGCAGTGATTCAGGGATTTCAGGATAACATTCTGTCGATCTTCACAAGACTCTCTTGACTACAGAGTTGTTAACCTTTAAACGCCAATAAAACCTCAAGCTGTAGATGTTATCGTGCCTACGGCGTCAATGACAACTATAATGTGTTCTGACAAACGTTGTCAAAGTCACCTTCGTGGCTTTACGTGTGTTTTATACATTTAAGTTGATATTCTATTTATTTGTTTTTTTATTAACAATGGGATTGCTCTTGGCCAGCATCGAGCCAGGAAGCAAAGGTGAGGCCGACGATTAAGCGAGCTCACCCAGAAGATGCCTATTCACTCGTGCCTTAAAAAGGTCTAGGTTATATGAACTCTTAAATACAGACGCCGGCAGAGAATTCCAAACCTTAGAAGTGCGCATTATAAAATATGATGCAAAGCGATTGGTTCGAATTAGAGGAATTTCGACCAAGTAAAGATGGTAGCCAGCCGTACGTCCGGACGTTAGATGGAAGAAGGGGGAAGGCGATATGAGCTCATGGAGCTCCTGAGCACACTCACCTAAGTACAATCTGTAGAAGACGCACAGACATGCTACTTTGCGTCGATGTGCTAAGCTCTGCAGCTTATTTCCCACTACCGTACTGCCGCCAATGAGCCTCCTGGCTCTGCGGTCCACCGAGTCGAGTGCGGCAAGTTGGTACTTAGCCGAGCCATCCCAAAGGTGACTACAATACTCCATGCAAGATCGGACTTGGGCTTTATATAAAGATAGAAGCTGCCCAGGCGTGAAATATCGCTTGACCTTATTTAGGATGCTCATGGACAATGAGTTGGCGTGTAAGTGTCACTGGCGTTCATGAAGAATGGTGCACAAAGGGCATGATCTCTAGGTTACGGTGGCTAGATCAGTAATTGGTCGCGTTGTGTAATCTCGGGATCCCCGGCTATGTCCGAATATCGTTACTTCGTATAAGCAAGTTTGCTAAGAAAGCAATTGATAGATGGTCCTGAAACGTCAAGACAAGACACAACTTTGTGTATCGAAATCAAATTCATTTATGTTTAACACGGAATGACAATGATAAAAATATATTTCTTCCCTTCTATTAGACGAATTTAATTTAATCGTATGGCATTTATTTACGAACCGTGAGATCTTAGATATTAGGCGAATATAGAACTGTGACTTTTCGTGACTACAGACGAGAATCACCGATAAAGCCCGATTTGCATTACACGGCGAAGTTACGAATATTAGCCAGTAGCTTAACAATCGCGGTTCGCGACTGTACCTACTTGTGTATTTTTGCATGCAATAACACCTCGAACAAAACTCATAGCAAAAGAAAATTGTTCTAGTAATTATTATGGTATTCCGAAAAGTAATGACTGTAAATTATAGAGTTGTTACTTGATTTTTCGTTTAAGTAACTGCGTCAATAGCTAAACTAGTCTATGAACTTTCAAATTAAAGGGAAAAATTGAACCGAATCCTGCATTAAATTTTTCCCTTTAATTTGAAAATTGGAATTTTCGTTAGCAGCTTTACTGCTTAATACAAAATTAATTAAGTATGGGATGGCGCATCGTTACTGACGATTTCTCAATGTAATTTGAGACGTTGGTGCCGTTAATAGAAGTCTAACTTTTCTACGGTAGATGTCGCTGTACGCCTCCCTAAGGCGTTGTAAGAAGGGACTAGTGAAGGATTTCGTGCACGAGCTTGGTTGTTCCGATAGCTCAGAGGCTAGAGCGATTGGCCGCGTATGCCAGATGTCGCAGGTTTGAATCCTGCTCGAGGCATTAAGTTTTTCAATTTTACCCTTTAATTTGAAATTTGGAATTTTCGTTAGCAGCGTTACTGCTTAATACAAAATTAATTTAGTCTATGAACATAGATGGATACGTTGTTAAGGCTTTTTTACCTGCAAAGCCAGACTCTCAGCTGCCAGCTTGATGATTTCGTTCTGTGCGAACTCTTGCTGTTTGTTTTTCGGTTCCTGACTGAGTTCACCGCTCAACAACCTGCAATTTATAACAAAAACGTAATATGTATTTCGTCGTAGGCGTGGTGAATAAGTCTTTAATCGAGTCTGTTAGAAAGGAAATCGGCGCTTACTATGGGCCTCATAAGACGGCTTAAAGTCACCCAAATAGCAATGGAGAGGGCTATGCTGGGAGTTTTTCTGCGTCAGGAATGAGGCCATCCGCAGCAGAATCAAAGTAACCGATATAGCCCTCCGGATCGCTAAATTTAAGTGGCAGTGGGCGGAGCATAGAGCACGTAGAAACAATGGTTGTTGGGACGGAAAGGTTCTCGAGTGGTGACCACGTAACGGAAGGCGTGGGTAGATCGCCCTCAACTGGACTGATGACCCGGTAAAGGTCGCGGGAGGCCGCTGGATGCGGGTTGCGCAGGACCGGTCATTGTGGAACTCTTTGGGGGAGGTTTATGCCCAGCAGTGAACGACCTTCGGCTGACATGATGATGATGATGATGATAAAAGAAAAAGGCATCGTGACTATCCATCTAAAACGACTATTTTAGATGGATACTGATGGCCCAGACGCGAATTCATGATGTACTAATGTAATTGTGCCCTTAATGTTTTATGAGTTATTCCATCACTTTACTTCGCTCGATTTGTTCATACTTACTTCTGATATTTCTCGTTCTCCTCTCTCAGCCGGTCTATCTCGGCCTTCGTCTTCGATATGTGATCCGAATAGAACTTCTTCTCCGCCATAAGCTCTTCTTGCAATTGTCTGAAACAACGTTATGATTTACTTATTGAAACCTTCAATATTTTGATCAGATAAAGGCTGGGTTGCACCGACTTACGATCACAGACTGATGATAGGTTAAATATGGCGCCGGCAGCTATCGTCTCATAGAAACTTGACAAACTTTCCATACATTCAAATTTTAACGAACACACCTTACGATTACAGATTATTTTCGAACCGTGAGATCTCGAGAAGACAGTTCGGTTGCCAGTTAGTTGCACTTTTAGCACCACCCAGGGGTCACGTGTAGGGTAACGGTGGGTACTCCCTACGGACGTGGTGCAACTTCGACCCCCCTTGTCAAGTGAGTGGGCAACTTGACTGTTAGAAGTTCTCAAGCCGCCCGAGGGCCTCTAACTTGGCTTAACGACTGCTATCGTACACAGCAGCCGAAATCAACGGCTTAGCGTGCCTACCAAAGCACGGGGGCGGCTCAGTTAGTAACCACTCAATGCGGTCACCCATCCAAGAACTGACCCGAGCCCACGTTGCTTAACATCGCATACCGCACGCGGTACGCAGGCGCCGCTGAGCCACGGGCACAAATGCAATCAATACGTTGACGATCGGCCTTTTTTAACATCCAAGTTTCAGCTCTGTACAAAAAGATGGAAAAAACAAGTGTAGTGACTAGGCGCTTCTTGGTCTTGCGGGAGATGTTTCTGTCGGCCCACACGCGTTTTACGTAACCAGGCGCATCCTCGAGAGCTCTGGCGACCTTACTCACCGCCAGGAACACAACGACACTTACCTAAAGAGCAAGGAGTGGTGTTATTGTGGCTGCGGTCTTCTGTAAGGTGGAGATACCTCAGTTGGACAGCTCTTGAGTATCAGTGAGGTGACGTTGGACTGTTCCATAAATATCCACATTGGCGTTTATTCTCGGCAGTGATCTTCTTTTTCAGAAACGCTAGTAGATTTTGACTTTTAAAAGTGCCATTGCGGCCTACTTGCAGAATAAAGTAAAATTAATTAATTTAATATGTAGTTTAAAAAGGTCGATCTGGTTGAAACTGACCTGTTAATACCCTTCTGTGTTTCATAAGCCGTCGCGAGTTCTCCATCTTCGTTGACGATGTCTACATCAGAGCCGTAGCTAGACGACGTGAGCGACTTCAGATTCACCGTCTATATAGATAAGGTTCATATTACAATGGCGCTGTGGTTTTACTAATTATTTAACAAAACTGGATTTTGCTATTCATTTAGGCGATCAAGGGGAGGCCATTGAACGACGTTAAGTGTTGTTTTGTTAAATAATGTTTAATCAATTAATAGTCTAGTTATGGAAGACTTACTTAAAACATATTTATAGTTAATAACAACATTCCTAAAATCGAATTTCTTAATGTCTTTGAGGACCAAGACAAAATGGCAAAGGTAAAGTCTTACATAACCAACTCTGGGTTGCTTTTAGGTAATATATATTTCAATGGTAATAAGTAAAAAACAATATTGATTAAAAATAAACTAAATACCATGCAATGTTCGCAACAGAAGGCGTGGTTGGAAAAACAACAGATTAGTAAAACATAAAAATAATAACACTAACTTGAAATAATACACAGTAGCCTTTACACAGTTAGTATTATCACAATACTGGGAATGACAATATTATCGCGGTATTCTAAATTGTATGGATGTCGCTTCAATATTCTCGTGATTCGGATCGTGATTATGAGTGTATCGCGTGATAATAATAACAACGTAAAAGGCCCCATAGAGATAACGACATCAATAAATCAAGACAATAAAAAAAACTTTGATCAAGATATTATTTAAATTATGTCATGCAACACCTGAAAAAAAAACAACTTGTAGAAATTTATAAAAATAACTTAAGAACGTCATGCAAAATAAGATCAATCTTCATATGAAAAAGCCGATGTTTTATATTTCACTTTTGTTTTTACTCACGACATTTTTCAGTGTTTGGAACCATTGCGGTTTCTGTCCAAAAAAGGAATAATATCAACATAATATAAACCCAATTTCAGTTTAATTTTAAAACTGATATATTTTTTTCAATTAGTAACGAGTACCTTTAATCGGTTCATTGAATAAGAATAAGAATACATAGATTGCCCAAAAAAAACTTTGATCATACACATACAAAATCAAAACAATATAGTCGACTGGTACGAGAGACAAATAACCTAATGTATTGTAATTTGAAAAAGCTGAGGCAAAGGGTCCCAGGCTCAGCATGTGCTGGGCAGGAGTGCCCGACGCTAGTTTTCAATCTGGTCCCAACTATTATATTGCCTAACAGATCCAACAAAAAGTGTGTAAATTTCAAATTTCAATCAATCATGGCCTACTGTCCATTCCCTGGCATCTATGAGAGGAGGCCTGTGCCCAGCAGCGGGACGTATATATGTAGTTAGAATTAATGTTCAAAACAGGATATTTACCATGTATGTTGATATTGTTGAGTTTCCTATATTTCGGCGCTATTGCAAGCACCATTTTCAAGAATTAACTGACGCGCTGCGAGTTTTATTTGTGATCTACCTACAATCCAACTCGATAGCGATCTACCCTCTTCTTGGTTCGCTTATTCCGCACAGTTCTACTACCACCGTCCGCACTCTCGCTCAAAACTCACTAACAGTATCAACTCGCGCGTTCATGCCGGTTACAGTCTTTTTCCGATTCGTGAACTAAATCGTATACATCCCGTTTTGAACAGTAATTCTAGTGTTAGTGACCATGTTAACTTTAAAACGTATATAGCTGTTGATGATGATGATGATGAAATATTAACATTGTTTGGACTAATCAAATATCATAATATACCGCCACCAATTCGTGAAATAAAGAATAGAAATAAGTTCAAAATAAATTATCGCCTACATCTTTTAAAAATACAAAAACAGAATCCTTAAATTGCACGTTCTCCCACCTAAAGAAGTTAAGTCAGGCCTCTATAGAACACTATAAAATAGCACACTCACGATTTTCGTAAATAGGTATATATATATATATGTCCACGCACTCACGCATAGACACAGATACTACACACGCATACACAAAACACACACATAGCGTTGCACTGGTCGTTCTTTAATAATTACTAGTTTTAGTAGGGTCCTGGCAGAATATCAGCGATGTGGTCTCCTGCCGCATCATAATGCTGAGCCAGCGCCCATTCTCTGCCACGACACATGGCTCCCATGTACTATTGTAATTTGTCGCAATTACTATTATGATTTTGTTAGACCCTAAGTTGCATGCTCTTCATCTTAATTGTCATAAAAATGCCATGTATATTGTGGGTACTGAATAAAGTTCTATCTATCTATCTATAAGTTTAAACATGCCTAACTGCAGTATTACCTACTTATTTATAGCACCTTATATGCCATATATTATGAAGAATAAATTATGATTGATTGATAATGTATAATTATGATGTGTGGCTATGAAAGTACTTTATTTAATATGGAAACTGAATGAAAAGTCGAGATAAAACCTCCGTATAGGACCGTATCACTTAAACATAAGCTTTCCCGTACCTTTTTAAAGCTCTCTATAAGATTGCTCCTAGTTTTCGGCAAATCCATGTATAGCAATTTGGAAATCTTCAACTCATTCGAAGGGGGCACTTTTAGACGCTTTCGCGTGTCCGTCTCAGCTTCCTCCATTTTAAAGAAGATTTGTGCCAAAGTTACTTATCGTACTATATACCTTGGCGAATGGGGACTAGATCGGAAACGGGGTAAAATTTCAAACACCTTGATATAAAAGACTGCCGTCTTCAGTGAGCGTTGAGGTTTGCGGACAATATTACGAATACTTCACTTGTCATAAACTTGTACCTTTAAGACATTATTTTAAAGGGATAGTCGGTTCTTTTCACTATCGACACGATAACATTTTAAATAGCATTATACGTAGAAAATCAGCGCTAATCCAAGAAAAATATTTCGACACAACACTTCAATATAAACTAATTATTGCGGTATTTAGTTACTGTTAAAATAGGCCGACAATTCTCTCGTTATTTTTTTAAATAAATTTAATAGTGTTTTAGCTGGACTGTCCACTTGACTGTTGGAATGAGAATTTAACAAAATCTGCACAAATATAACAAAAGATGTATTTCCTTGAAAACTTTTTTTAAATCGATATTAAGTGTACTCAATAACGCACGTCCGGCCAGCAAATAAGTGTGTGTACACTAAAACATGTCATGTTTACTTTACTATCAGATAATCAAGACTCGAGATAGAGCCATCAGACAGCCGGACAGGTTATTTTAGACGTGTCATATGTAAATATAGATTTTGATACTTTGTTAGCTAGTTGTTTGAACTGTACCAAATTAATGAGTAATATAATCATTCTCTCATAATCACCGAGTACGGTTACATCCTGAAGGATGCCCGGGGTCCAATACCTAATCCCAGGAACCTAGTGTCTACAGGTTTAATGTAATCATACTGTGTATCTAGATTATATAATCACGATTTTTTGTTTTAGTAACACGTCGGTGGCAAACAAGCGTACGGCCCGCCTGATGGTAAGCGGTCACCGCACCCTATTGACGCCTGCAACTCCAGGGGTGTCACATGCGCATTGCTGATTCTTTAAAAATTTATACACTCCTTTCTTGAAGAATCCCGTACTGTAGTTCCTCGGGAAAACCTCGGCAGGGAGCTCATTCCACAACCGGAGCGTCCGAGGGAGGAAGTTCCTCTGAAACCGTACCGTACGCGACCATTTAGGTTCTAAAGTGTGAGGATGAATGCCCTGCCGACGGCGAGCAGTACGATGATAGAAAGCGGCCGTGGGCATCATGTCGAACATTTCTTCGGAGCATAACCCATGATTATTTTTAGCCTACTATTCAATAGAGGAAAACACAGTCCTACAATAGAGTTATTATCTCTGGGAGATTCTATTTGATTAGATTTATCAATTGAGAGGCCAAAAACAGGCAGGTCAGTCAGTTAGATAACAGTCAACGTCATAATGTCTGGTTTCACTCATGGACAAAATCTGCGATTCAGGTTTCAGCCGAAACTGAAGCAAATAAATAACAAAATAAAAATAATAAATAAAAGGGGACAATTTTTTACACAAATCGAACTAGCCCCATAGTAAGAACAATAAAGGCAAAATAACTGTTATGGGTACTAGACAACGATATATTTAAACTATAACTAATATTATAAAGCTGAAGAGTTTGTTTGTTTGCTTGTTTGGACGCGCTAATCTCCGGAACTACTGGTTCGAATTAAAAAATATTTTTGTTGGATAGTCCATTTATTGAGGAAGGCTTAAAAATATATGGTATATGGTAGGTATACGGTGCCGCAAAATATACGCGGACGATGTCGCGGGCAACAGCTAGTATTAGATATATGCATAAATACATAGAAAACATCCAAGTCTCAGGAACAAATGTTTGCGCGAAAAAGTGTTTCTCACCGCAGAAACAAATTCCCATACCGAGATCCGAACCCGGAACCTTTAGCTTCGGAGGCAGTGTCACTACCAACTAGGCTAAACAGGCCGACGAAGGTCGAAACTCGGTTTCGATTTCGGCAGAATATCGTATTTCGGTGGAACACTAGGCATCACATCAGCTTCACCTTGAAACCTCATTCATTAAGTGAAATACAGGCTGTTTGGTAGCTGGGTGCACAGACTTCCAGGGATGATAAAGGAGGTCATTTTAGATATTTTAAACACAACCTTTTAGTTTCCAAGATATGCGCCATTTGTATTTAGAAAACTGTACGTTTTCACTACGACCATACATTCGGGAATTGTTGTAATTTTAAATGTACTGTTTTTAATTTTTCAGTAACTGTAGGAACTAAAGATTTATTGAATTCAATTGAATAACTAACGACTTTTTAATGCTTGTATTCACATGACAACAAACATCAGCCCGGCTAGCATAACTTGGCGCGCGAGCTATCTCACGCGCGAGATAGACTATCAGCCTCTTTCTAATTGGTACACACAGAAAGAGACGGATTGTATATCTCGCGCGTGAGATAGCTCGCGCGCCAAGTTGTGCTAGCCGGGCTGAACGAAAGCAAAATCGGCCAGTCCTGAAACGGAGACTTCGCTCGGTCGACTATACCAGTACATCTTGACATTATTAGTATAGATACTTCACTGTATTTTTTCTTCGAAACCTAACTAAACACATGTCATAGAGCAAAGAAACCTGACATAATCTCGACATGTGGAAATATTTGTGCGTACACATTAGAATTACGAGATCTCAATGTTATTACTAGGTGTATTCTCTTTTTGATTTATTTCGGGTTACGTGGGGCAATGTTTTGATTATAATCAAAACATTCTAGGGGAGTTCTATCATTGGCTATACTAATAGTACACATATAAACATGTCTGTATATATTTTCTGTAAACGCTGTTGAACTTCTTAAATAAATAAATAAATAAATAAAATAAAATAAAATAACCTTAATTAGACGTTCTAATTCGTGTGATGTTATGATGTATATGTAATAATGTAATATCTTTATTAAAATAACCATTGTTAATAATTAATAGTCATTCCATTAATAGCACATAAGTATGCTCTTCAAAAAGCCTGTGACCTAAAGTCTCAACGAGCTACTTTTTCTTACATATGGAATTAGTAGCTTTTGCCCGCGACTCCGTCCGCGTGAAACACGTTATATTATAGAAATAATTGCTATTAAACCATATTGCCATATTGTTTATTGTAATATTTTGTATATCATGTTTTGAAAATAAATTAGTTTGAAGTTTGAAGTTAAATTGTTGTAGGCGCACGATTAAATATCGCTCGCCCATAAAAAATTCTACCCTCCTTTTCACCCCCTAAGGAATGATTTCCGGCATAAAAACTATCCTATGTCCTTTCCCGGGACTCAAACTAGCTCTATGCCAAATTTCATCTAAATCGGTTTAGCGGTTTAAGCGTGAAGAGGTTACAGACAGACGGACAGGCCGAGTTACTTTTGCATTTATAATATTAGTATGAATAGTATGGATTATCTCGAAAATTCATTCAGTTTTCACACAAATAAAAGTAGGTGCTGAAAATATATGTTCAAGATCCTAAAATAATTGTAAGGCAATTTCTAATCTATTTTGCAATACAATTATTATTCAATCAATTATTTAAAGAATGGGCGACGATTATTGCGATTGATTTTTTTTTATTTGACCCCTAATAAAAAATGACATACCTTTGTACGCTACAAGACATGCAAACTTTGGTTTAAAATTATTGATCTTTACTTAGCATTTTTTTCAAGACTTTTTGTCCTATTAAAGAGGGAACCCTTGAGTGGTATAAAACAATATATATACGTACGTGATTGGTGAGTACACTCTTCAACTGAATGCACTCGTCTCGCCGTCGGTCTAACTCCTTCTGCATCACACCCAGTTGGTCTACAACAAGATACACAGCTGTTAAATCGGATGAGTTAATAAACTAATGGTTTCACTTTCCTCCACATAGTTCCATGTGCGGACTTGACTTTAGGTACTGGTACTCTCTATACTCGACGGTTCATACGGTCTTTTGACGTAGACTTTCCAATACCGCGATGGACTCTAACAAATGCATTGAGGATAATAACTGTCTTATTCTAAGGTACTCTGTTTCTCTATATAACTTGTCTGTTGGGAATCGAAATGGCTTCTTTAGCATAACCTTCATGACTGCCCGTTGTGCGCGTTCAAGTTCGAACAGTGCATTGGCTCTCGGAAACCACAAATTTGTTAAAGCGGAACTGGTGATGATGATCACAGTTGTCATATGGAACTACTCAATGATGTAGGCACTTCACAGATTCCGATGAAATCTCGTTGACGTAGCAACTAATGCTCGTAAAAATAAACATTTTGAAGTGGAACGTATGATGAGGAACTGAAGGTCAGTATAGGTTCCCTGAGGAATCGACGGAACTCCTCAAATATCATCGGCCTATATAAAGTGACTTGTCTAATTTGTGTAGTAACCACCTCGTTTGCTATTGGAAAGCAGTACAGTCAACTACAAAGACCGAGACGCAAATCAGATGTCCATTAGACGCTGGCTACTTACATTACCCTGGGTATACCTTGGAGCACGCTTTTGTGCCTCGCGCCGGAGTGTGTGTATTCGCCCGTGATGACATCTGCTGTCGACGTCTCAGCAACCTTGAGGATCCTGATTTTTCCATTTTATGGATGCTGGTGGATCTAGGCGTACATCAGAATGTTTACGCTCTTGTCTACCGGTCGCACAGCGGTGATAGGGAGACAACTAGGCTCTTCGAATACCTCAGTGAGGCGGCGGGTGTGGCTCAGCAACGATACCCGCGAGCGCAGTTGGTTTTTCTGGGGGGACTTCAATGCCCACCATGAAGAGTGGTTGTGCCCTTACCAGTACACCGACCACGCTGGGAGAGAGGCGCGCAAATTCGCACTATCGCTGGATCTCACTCAGCTGGTTGATCAGCCAACCCGTATTCCGGATGTTGCTAGCCATACACCCAATTGCTTGGACCTTCTGCTGACAACGGATCCAGACAGATACAATATATCGGTGTCGTCTCCCTTGGGAACGTCTGACCACTGTCTGGTGAAATTTGTGTCGTCCCACTCTCCTCCCGATCTCAGCTCAAAGGGCTCTCGGCGAGTGTGGCGATACAAGTCTGCAGACTGGGATGAGATGCGGCACTTCTTTGCATCTTATCCTTGGCAGCAAGTCTGTTTCACCAGCGATGATCCGTCGAGCTGCGCGAATGCTGTCACGGACGTGTTGCGTCAGGGCATGGAATACTTCATTCCTTACTCTGACGTTTCTGTTGGTGACTTAGCTCGCCCATGGTTTGGCGCCGAATGTGCTCAGGCTGAAGCGCTCAAGCACTCGGCTTATCTATCGTGGGCTGATGCTCGTAATCGCAAAGCTCCGGACGTGCGCGTAAAGAAACAACTGTTCAACAAGGCTGCCAAGTCCTGCAAGAAGGTGATGCGGAAGGCTCGATTTCTACACGTCAGCCGCATTGGGGCCAAACTGGCCTCTTACCCAGAGGGGTAAGAGGCCAGTTTGGCCCCTTGACTCCCAGAGGGGAGTAAGGCGTTCTGGTCTCTTGCGAAATCGGTGGAATCGAATTTCTGTCGCCCTTCACTCCCTCCACTACTAAAGCCCGATGGATCACTGGCTCATACTGCGGTGGAGAAGGCAAATTTATTTGTCTCCTTATTTGCGCAAAATTCGCGTCTCGATGCCAGCAATGCAGTACCTCTCTCGTTGCCCTATTGTGGGACTTCAATGTCCGAGGTAAAAATACATCAGAAGGAGGTACTGAAAGCCTTGCGCTGTCTTGACGTGAATAAGGCTAGTGGTCCTGACGGTATTCCAGCCTTAGTGTTGAGAACTTGCGCTCCTGAGTTGTCTCCTATATTGACACGCCTGTTTCGACTTTCCCTGAAGATGGGTCTAGTTCCTGAGTCGTGGAAGCTTGCAAACGTGCAGCCTGTGCCGAAGAAAGGTAGTCGTGCTAAACCATCGAACTATCGACCCATAGCAATCACCTCCGTACTCTGCAAGATTATGGAACGTGTTTTGAACACCAAGCTCCTGGCGTATCTTGAAGGTAACGATCTCCTTAGTGACCGGCAGTACGGGTTCCGCCGAAACCGGTCCACTGGGGACCTTCTGATACATGCTACTCACATTTGGGGCGAGGCCATTGAGAAGCATGGTGAAGCCTTAGCCGTGTCTCTCGATATCTCCAAGGCCTTCGATAGGGTTTGGCATGACAGCCTTATAGGCAAGCTTTCTGCGTATGGGATCCCATCTGGTCTGCGCTCTTGGGTTACTGACTTCCTGAGAAACCGATCCATTCGAGTTGTCATTGACGGGTGCTCGTCTGATCTTTTGGCAATTACTGCCGGGGTGCCTCAGGGTTCAGTTCTCTCCGCGACTCTCTTTTTGCTGCACATTAATGATCTGCTTAAGCCCGGTATCTTTGGGTACGCCGACGACAGCACAGTCACGGAGAGATATTTGTCCGATTCGCGGGCTGGTAGCGGTGAGATTCAATCCCTCAGGGAAAATATGGTGGAGCGGACAAATGCGACCTTGAGAGCCGTATCCGATTGGGGTGAAACCAATTTGGTCGCGTTCAACACACCAAAACTCAGGCGTGCCTTTTCACTGCGAAACGGAGTCCTTTCACCTTGACTCCTACTTTCCAGAATGTATCCCTACCACTGACTGATCACCTTGAGCTCCTTGGTTTGAGTCTCAGCTCCAACTTGAACTTTGGGTCCACTATCGAATCCAAGGCTAAAACTGCAGCTAAAAACTTGGTGTCCTGTATAAGGTGAGGCGGTATTTCACACAGAAACAGCTTCTATCCTTGTACCAAGCGCAGGTTCGGTCGTGCATGGAGTACTGCTGCCACCTTTGGGACGGTTCCGCCAAGTATCAGTTAGCGGCCTTGGATTCGATAGAGCGCTGTGCTCGTAGGCTTTTCGAGGATGATCCAGCGGTTGAATCTAAGTTACAGAGCTTGGAACACCGTCGTCGAGTCGCTTGTCTGTCTGTGTTCAATCGGATACATTTTGGAGAGTGTGGACAGGAATTACATGACTTAGTTCCGCCCTCCCCGTTCCATCACCGGACGTCCAGACGCGGTAAGCGGTTGCATCCTTACGTTGTCAGCCTACCTTTTATTCGCACGAAGCAATTTGCTTCTTCTTTCTTAATGCGAACAGCTAAGCTTAGGCCTTGTCATCGCTCTCCAGCAGGTGAGACTAAGGCCAATTGCTGGTCAGTCTATCATTAAAAAAAAAAAGAGATCGATTCACCCGAAGTTACACAAATCTATCTATCTATTCGTAGTCGATTGTGCATGTGGTGAAGTGCGAAGGATATGTGAAAATCTCACGTGTGTCGCAGGTGAGGTACAAAATTAGCGTTCGGTTTTTTGGGTATAAATTATTACAGGCTCAAGTGGGACTGGGCCGGTCACATCTCTCGCATGCACCCTGATAGGTGGGCTAGTATAGGCAGGAGCGGGCGGGGCAGGCTTAGGCGGAGATGGCGGGATGATATAGGCGCCTTCCTTGACAATTGGCCGCTAGAGGCACAGACACGGAAGTCATGGAAATCAGTGGTAGACAGCCCAGATGTGGGACACCCCACATAGGCTGGAAAAAATATTATAGTACTCTTACCTATGACTTCCTTGGAGAGCAAGGTGGTGTCCCCAGCAGCTCGCAGACGGTCGAGGTGTTCCCTCAGCTTCTTGTTCTCAATCTCCAGCTCTTCCACCTTGAAGCGGTCCAGGTTCGGATTGGTGGGGGGTGATGAGAGGCGGTCTGCAGAAAAACGTACATTTTACAGAAAAGTGCGTAATATCAGAAACTATACAAAATGCTAACAAATTCGGTACCAATACTTTTACGTATAGAGCTGATAGTATTCGTCTTTAGGAGTACCACCACCATCGGTCTCCCCGAATTTCATGGGGGATAAATGCCATAATCGCCACGCTTGGCATGCGGGTTGGCGATCGTAGTATCTCCACCGCACTCCAGGGATACTGCTGCCCATCCCACAGTGGTCTTAGTCGTAGTTTTAGGACATACTCGGGTCCACCTTTAGGAGTACACTTAAGTACAAACGGTTAGTTTATGGAGAAAATTAGGGAAACAATTTTGCTACCTAAAACATTCTGTTAATGAGATAATTAATAGTAAGTGATTAAGACTTCTTTGATTCTCTTACTCATATGGATCCTCTTGACTGTCACATAACTGGCCACTTAAATATATAATAGTATTTTATGCGACAGTTACATAATAAGATCTCGAGTCTTTAATAACAAAACGAGCGTAGCGAGTTACAGCGACTCTCGAATTTTAAGATTTAATTATGTAACGTTGCATACAATTGTTCTACGACAGCAAAATAATTAAATTCAAATAAATCGATGTGGAGGAAAAATACGGGTATTGACGTGTGCCTCTGTTAAAAAAAATACAGTTGTATAATAATGTATGAAAGTCCATTTTGATTCACCAAACGGCTATATCGTCTTTTTGTCCCATTCGTTTTCAATTCGACTTTTGAGTGGGTAGACTTACTTCGAACTACTTTATAGATAAAGGGACAATAGTCTTCCCTGTCGAAGTCTTCGTGACATTGACTTAAGATTAAATTTCACGTGGCCCCCAAGCTTTTACATAGCTTTCTTTACTATACCTGACCCTTCAAAAGCTGGGTACTTGATTCCGAGGTTTTTCACTATCTTAACCGATTCCTAAGTTTGATTCAAAGTAAAGTGTTAGTGCTTACTCCCTTTAGTGCATACTTGCACCCGGGTATATCCTAAAACTACGACAAAGACCACCGGGCGATAGGCAGCAGCATCCCTGGAGTGCGGTGGAAATACTGCGATCGCCAATCCGCATGCCAAGCGTGGCGATTATGGTATTTACCCCCCATGAAATTGGGAGAGGCTTTTGTCCAGCAGTGGACGTCTTTCGGCTAATATGGTGGTGGTGGTTAGTGCTTACTCATGAGACGTTCTTCCAAGTCACTAGCCCGCTTGGTGGTTCTAGATAGTTCGCTCTGCAAAGCGGATATCCTGTTCTGCATGCGAAGCACCAATCCGGCGTCTGCGATCTGCAAGAAAACCATTGCGTTACAACTTTTTTGTATTAAAAATGGGATTGCTCTTGGCTAGCATCTGGCCAGAGGGCAAAGATGAGGCCGACGATGAAGGGAGCTCACCCAGAAGATGCCTATTCACTCGTGTCTTAATAGGCGCAGCACTATGTGCTTTATCGAATGTTTTACATTTAGACTCAGATTTTAAGGGTCCTTCACGCGCTCGACAACTCGATACTCCATACAAACTTAGTTTCGCTCTCATTTTATAACAGCATGCTGGAATAACGTGAAACTTTGTTTACACAATGGGATCCGCGAGAAACTCTGTTCCAAGGGTGGTATTCCACTCGTCCAATATCTTTGTCCAATCTTTGATCAAATTTCTTTGACAGAGGCCCATTCCACTCATCCAAATCTTTGTCCAAGTTTTATTTTTTTCATGCGTAGCCATATTGATTTAACTGTCATCAGAATCTTTGATCAAATGTCGGGGCCCCATCCAAGTTTGATGAAATCATCCAATTTCTTTGATCAAATGTATATTGGATGAATGGAATACCTCCCTAATGTACAAGCGTTGTCGGGGGCTGCTAGTGTCGAGCTAGATTTGTTCCTAATTATAGATGATCCCATATAGACAATGGATCGTCTCTAAGAAATAGTCAAATGTGGTATGTAGTTGTGACGTGTTAGAAAAGACATTACATATTTAAGAAAAACCCACTTTTTGGCCAAGTGGTGACGTAAAATTGTGTACAGAACACGGGTCGTAAAACAGAAAGCCCTCTCTCGCATATCTATGACCCTCGCCTGCGGCTCGGGCCTCAAACATCTGCGATATCGGCCTTTCTTTGTTTTACAACCCTTGTATCGTAAATAGCTATAAAATGTGCAACATAAACAAAACAAACGCCTATTCGAGCACGTCACAACTACATACAACAGGTATATAGGTGGGTATTCTTAAGTTTCTTACCTATACCGTATTTTGACACCCACAAGGTGGACTAATAACCTGGCGAAGGTCGCGGGAGTCCGTTAGATCCGGGTGGCGCAGAACCGGGCATTGTGGCACTTTGGGGGAGGCCTACGTCCAGCAGTGGACGTCATTCGGTTAAAATGATGACGGTATTGTGTCAGGATAAGAATGAAACACATACCGGCATGGGCCCGTTGTGCGAGCCGGCGGACCAGTTGACGGCTTCCAGCGCGGGCCGTGTGTTCTCAACACTGCGTACCGAGCCGTAACCAAAGTCCTGCAACACATAGACAATTAAACACAGTTGAAATTAAATTAATTTCACCTCAGCGGCACGAACATGGCGGTTTTCCTGCTTGAAACCAGTGAGGAAAATGCAATTTTGCTGCGAGCGTGAAAAAAACTTTTCATATCGTAGGTTAGTTTAACTAACTTCTTTCTCTCTATCACTATTCCTTTGCGTTATATGTTCTCGCCGCTGAGGTGAAAATTGTATGTATCACACGACAGCAAAGATATTTGCATCTCGTGTCTTTGAGTCCCTCGCTACGCTCAAGATTCTAATTTTTAATTATAGAATCTTTCACTCCCTCGGGACTCAACATCAACACTCTCAGCAAAAATCTACTTTGATCTCTTGTTGAACTAATAACTATTATATACCGCTTTCTTGGGTGACTATACGTCTTAGTTTTTAATCAATCAGTGAACTTTACAAATCTATAATTGTACTATATATGTAGGGAAACTCACATCTTCAACCGTGGTTTCCTGTTGCGAGTTGTTGCTGGCATCAGAGAGTGACCGTCTGTGCTCCTTCGTAGCGGGCGCCCTGTAATGTTCAATATTGTGAGTCAAATTATTTACTTTCCTTTTTAGGGTTCCGTATCCAAAGGGTAAAACGGCACCCTATTACTAAGACTCCGCTGTCCGTCCGTCTGTCTGTCTGTCCGTTTGTCACCAGGCTGTATCTTATAGTTAGACAGTTGAAATTCTCACAGATGATGTATTTCTGTTGCCGCTATATCGCTATAACAACAAATACTAAAAACAAAATAAAACGACATTTAACGGAGCTCCCATACAAAAAAACTTTTTAAAAGTTGCTCGTTGTATTCATCAGGCGCTGGGTCTCAAAATGTATGGAAAACTAAAATCCGACTCGCACATGGCCGGTTTTTTTAAACAAATTCTAATCCGTGTATGTTATATGATACAATTGTGGACATTAAACAACACGAAATTAATGCTATGTGTTAAATTTATAAATTTAATCACTAACCCAAACTTGGTATGGAAATAATTTTCAGTCTCTGGAGAAAATGCAAGAGATTCTATCCTGGAATCGTCTCATAAGGGAATACAATAGAGAGGTGACATTTTGTATGTACAAAAACTTACACTTATAGTTTCAAACAGACAAGACTATCTTACACAAATCGACATAGTGCCAAACTAAGCAAAGCTTGTACTTTGGTTACTAGACGACGATATACATACTTATATAGATAAATACATACTTAAATACATAGAAAACATCCAAGACCCAAAAAGAAATATCCGTGCACAGTCCGTAAATGCACAAATAATTCCCTGATCGATCTGAATCAATCAATCAATCCTGAATCAATCGCATTTAGCCCTAGCGTGTTTTAACACAACATTATGTAGATGCTAATTTGGTAGGCAGCCCTAATGTTACGTGATAAGAAAGAAAGAGACTGAAAAAGATGTAATATTGAGAAAGGTTATTCGTATTTTTCACGGATATCCGATCTATACACAGAAGGGGGCTGAATTATGTGGAAGTATCTCATGTTGATAACAACTACTCTACGGTCCAGTATACTAAAAGTCTCAGATCAAGCATTTCTATAGAGATCAAATACGGGTTCCACCAAGAGGGACAGAAAATCTCTCACGCAGCTAAATTGAGAACTGGTCTTATACCTCTGACGGCTTACCATAAACCACCTCTTTAATTTGGGCGGGTAATTGTTTATTTGTTACAAACTTTTTGACATGACGTTAACATGACATTGAGGCAAATAAAGAAAAGCGGAACTAAAACAAGCACAACAAATGATATAAATTCTATCTGTCGCTCTTATTCAATTTAGCATATGACCATCTTGCACGGTAGCGGTATTATTATTTGACGTCTACTCTGGGGCACTCTGAGCTGAAAGAGCTACATAGTAGTCATCAAGGAATGGTAAAAATGAAAGGGGTGGCCCGTCAAAAGGTTTGGTGGCCGGGCATTGCCATCAGCAAGCCTGGAGCAGTCTCTACATCGATTTTTTGAACCCACATGAAGGTAAAACATTATTTGTCATGATTGACGCAACTACCAAGTGGATAGGGGCTTTATGCGTCGATGTAAATGCTTCTAAGACTATATAGCAATAGTGACATATTGCGTTTTAGGGTGTTATTCCACTCATCCAATATCTTTGTCCAGTCTTTGATCAAATTTCTTTGACAGAGGCATATTCCACTTATCCCAATATCTTTTTTTCATGCGTAGCCATATTGATTCACATGTCATCAGAATCTTTGATCAAATGTCGGGGTCCCTTCCAAGTTTGATGAAATCATCCAATTTCTTTGATCAAATGTATAATTGGACGAAGACATTGGACGAGTGGAATACCACCCTTAGGCAGATATACAACAAAGGCCTCATTTAGCTCCCCTTATATCGACACCCGAGTTCACTAAGGTGAGTGAGATCAGTGGAGTCTTACCTTTGAAGGGAATCTAACCGCTCTTGCAACTCATACTGTGTAGAGAGAAGCTTCTGCCGGCTCTGCCTCTCCGCTTCCAGTTCAGCGCTGAGTGCCTTCTTTTCTTGCTCGTGTTGTTTGTCTCGCTCTACAACAACATTACAGACTGTCAATTTAAGCACATATGTAGAAGCCTAAGCATAAATTAGGGATTACGTGGCATTTCTTGTTATAATCGTTATTGAACACTTTAAGCATATCGTAAAGGGGTAGGTTAAGTCTCAATAAACTATAGCCTCCGAGCTACTTTTTTATACCAGGTTGATGGCAAACAAACGCACGGCCCACCCAATGGTGAACCGTCACCGCAGCCGACATTTGCAGTATTGTCGGGCCTTTAAAAATGTGTACACTCCTACCTTGAAGAACCCCATACCGTAGTCCCTCGAAAAAACCTCGACAGACTTTTGTATGGCTCTTTTTTCTTTTTAAAAAGTTTGGAACTTGACAAATAAAAGTATTAATATATTACATTGTAGTCGCGCGTGCCAAGCCAGCCATATTGTTTTTTATTTATTTATTTGTAATTGACCATAAACTGTACACTTCGCCTTCCAATACGCAGCGACTAACGTCTTCTTTTACGGCCATTTTTGAGAAAAAAGCATTCACTCATCCTTTTCTCATGAACGGGTTTAAAGTTCTATTTTAAGAACAATACTGATGTATATCGTGCGAGTAAAAATGATTTTCTAATAAGTTAAAAAGTTTCGAATAAAATAGGTAAATGCAAACTAACACCACATGAACTAACCTTTCCAAAACTGTGCTCTGCTCTCAAACTCCTTCGACCAAACATTATACGTCCCATTTTCTAAAATCCCCGGTATTATTTGTTCACCATTAGCATCTAAAATCGCCTCATTTGGCTCACTGGGTATATTTTCTGTCGGTACACCCATTTTCACAGTTTCAATTCAGTCATATTTTTACACCATCGTTATTGTGTATACATAGGCATAACACACTACTTATATTGCACACCGAACCTTTTCCATATACGTCCTTATACTTTTTTGTTTGCACCGAACTCTATTCTCAAAACAATCCCATTTAATCTAGATACATTAAGCACCTTGAATAAGGTACTTATTACAATAAAAAGATTTATTTTATAAAATAAAAGTGGAGCGTTCGTGGCCCAGCGGCGCCCGCGTACCGCGTGCGGTATGCGAGGTCAGTCCTTGGATGGGTGACCGCTTTGAGTGGTTACTAACTGAGCGATCCACGTTAAGCACGTTAAGCCGTTGATCCCGGTTGTTGTCTATGATAGCAGTCGTTAAGCCAAGTTAAAGTAGCCCACTCAATTGACAAGCCTAACCCCAATAAGGTCTAGTTTCCCCCTCGGGTTGGAAGGCCAGATGGCAGTCGCTTCCGTAAAAACTAGTACCTACGCCAATTCTTGGGATTAGGTAGCGGACCCCAGGCATCCTTCAGGATGCAACTGTACTGGGAATAACGCTAGGACGATGATGATTTTATAATATAAAAGTCACTCAAAAACCATCACTTTTCGACGTTAATCTGGATTGTAATATTTACACTTGTTTTTAACAAAAAACTTCATTATGTGATTAATTAATTTATGTACTTGATGTATCACTTTTGACTTCTAGAAATATTTTTTGACTATTGACTTGTAAAAGCGCCTTTGCGGCAGATAAATAATTTGATTGATTTTAATAACTTGTTAAATTTCGCGTAATTCACACAATTAATAACCCATCAAAAGTTATTTCATTATTTTGTCGCGAATTTCGGTGAAACCGCTTGTAACTAAACAAAGCAGTAAGGGCTTTATCACTGCCGTTATCATTTCATTACGATATCAGATTAATTAAGTATTTACAATGCACTGATATCGAAAGGCCAAGGACTGACGTAGACATACATACGAGTCTTTAGGTTTGGACAAGTAGGGTCTAAAAACAAGGTACAGTAAACAGCAAAAGTAGATGATCATTTTAGTACCTTGTCGCTTTCACTACTTTGACGCATCCTAACTTTTTTTTTTATTAAAAATGGGTTTTTCTCCTGCTGTCGCAGTATTGTTATGTTTTTTTTTGTTCTTTTTTTGTCAATTTTTTACACAATTCGAACTAGTTTCATTGTAAGCTCAATAAGGATTCTGTTATGGGTATTAGAAGACGATATATTTAATAGATATGTACTATATACATAGAAAACATCCAAGTCTCAGGAACAAATGTCTCTGCTCACCGCAGAAACAAATTTATTTATTTCGAAATGCCCTTACAGGGATTCGAACCCGGGACCTCTAGCTTAGGAGGCACTGACACTACCAACTAGGCTAAACGGGCCGATGTTTTAGTGCGATAAAGTACTAAAATGATCATCTACTTTTGCTGTTGACTGTACCAGGGCTCAAAAACGGTTAATCTCAAAATCCCGAAATAGCCAAATATTTTAAATTAGTTAATGCTCTTTATGTGGGACTCAATCATGTACTTAGGTTATTACATCGTATTATTAGATTGCCTGATTAAACATGAAACAGTGGACGAAAGAACGAAAAATACCGGTGGAGAGAATACTGGTTTCCAAGCCCCTGCAGGCTCAGTCTTCGAAAATACCCGTTACATTTTTTTTATCTTTGGTTACCATTTCTCTCAGGAGCAACCTTTTAGCTAGCAAGAGGGACACTTGACTCCAACTAAAATTACCACTTTAAAGTGCAATAATCGTGGGTTAAAAAAACACATTACTTTTAAACGGACTATTAAATAGCTATTTACGATACAAGGGTTGTAAAACAAAGAAAGGCCGATATCGCAGATGTTTGAGGCCCGAGCCGCAGGCGAGGGTCACAAATATGCGAGAGAGGGCTCTCTGTTTTACGACCCGTGTTTTGTACACAATTTTACGTGAGCCCAAACACGAGGGGTTTGTCTTGTGTAGTTTAGGAATTGCTATGACCACCTTCTCCATCATCAGATCAGCTCTATGTCATAATAATATTGCATTGTCATCCGATTTATACATGCAAGCAAAATTTCAGCTCAATCGGAAACCGGTAAGTGGATCAAATTTAACTTGCAAGATTTGATTACTACTAACTGGTAGTAGTAAGGACTAAAATTGGTGTCTGTAAAAACCCTTATTTCTATAGGAAACTCACCTTCAATAGCCAAATCGTACTGCTCCTTCGTACTCCTCAGCTCATTTGCCAACTTCTCACTCTCTCCCTCCCAAGTCTCCCTCTCTATCTTATACGTCTTCTCTATCTCTTTCTTCTCTTCTATGAGCAGCTTGTTGCTGTCCCGCTCGCTCGCGAGCTCAGCTTGGAGGGCGGATATGATGCTGTCCTTGTCGACGATTGAGACTTTGAGAGTCTTAGCCTCGATTTCGACTAAGCGGAGAAGTTCGAGTTTTGCTCTGAAAAAAGGGAAGGAATAAGAAACTATTCTCATAATTAAAATGTCAAACATGCTAGTGTCCTAAAAAAACAATTAGTTATTTAACTATTTAACTAAACAGGACTATCTAATAAAAGTCACAAGTTTTGGTTTTAGTTGGGTAAGTACCTACTTCAACATGGTCGCATTATTATGGCTGTGGTCTTTTGTAAGGTGGGTGCACTTCGCCAGCCACTTGGGCTAAGTCTCTCTTAGTAAACTTACCTAGCTTCAACCAGCTGTGCAGCTGAAGGCTCCAACACACTCGTCTACTGCTGTGCTTCTCCTAATCTCTGCTGCAGACCGATGATCTCCAAGCCCTTGTCGATGGCACCTCACATGAGTTCATAGGCCATGACGTCTTACACACAGTAAACTTGTCAGACATTATCAGGTATAAAAAAAAATCCTAACCTCAGTCAGCTGTGCAGCTAAAGGCTCCAACGCTCTCGCCTTATGCTGTGCTTCTCCTAATCTCTGCTGCAGACTGATGATCTTGTATCAAGCCCTTGACAACCTCACAAGCGTATATAGGCTACGGTGCCCGCTCCATCAGGCAGTAAGCTTGTTTGCCACCTACCTAGCTTCAGCCAACTGTGCAGCTAAAGGCTGCAACGCTCTCGCCTTCTGCTGTGCTTCCCCTAATCTCTGTTGCAGACTTATGATCTTGTTTCAAGCTCTTGACAACCTCACAAGCGTCCGCTCCATCAGGCAGTAAACCTGTTTGCCACCTACCTAGCTTCAGCCAGCTGTGCAGCTAAAGGCTCCAACGCTCTCGCCTTCTGCTGTGCTTCTCCTAATCTCTGCTGTAGACTGATGATCTTGTTTCAAGCCCTTGACAACCT
The DNA here is from genome assembly GCA_905163555.1 of Notocelia uddmanniana. NCBI lineage: Eukaryota > Metazoa > Arthropoda > Insecta > Lepidoptera > Tortricidae > Notocelia > Notocelia uddmanniana. The sequence continues at coordinate 15,774,618 of LR991077.1, forward strand.
CACAAGCATCCGCTCCATCAGGCAGTAAGCCTGTTTGCCACCTACCTAGCTTCAGCCAGCTGTGCAGCTAAAGGCTCCAACGCTCTCGCCTTCTGCTGTGCTTCTCCTAATCTCTGCTGCAGACTGATGATCTTGTTTCAAGCCCTTGACAACCTCACAAGCATCCGCTCCATCAGGCAGTAAGCCTGTTTGCCACCTACCTAGCTTCAGCCAGCTGTGCAGCTAAAGGCTCCAACGCTCTCGCCTTCTGCTGTGCTTCTCCTAATCTCTGCTGTAGACTAATGATCTTGTTTTCCAAGCCCTTGTTGAGTGTCTTCACGTGGTCGAGGCTGCGGGCCTCTATGCGAAGCCGTTTGTACAGGCGACGCGCGAGGAAGCGACGGACCTGGATATACAACACAGTTATAGTGAAGCCCCATAGCCATATACCTAGGACAGACTGTCCAGTTAGGTAGGTCCAACTTCGAGAAAGAGGTTAATCGTCGAATCCGACTCGGCTGGGCAGCGTTCGGGAAGCTACGGCATATCTTTTCGTCCAATATTCCGCAGTGTCTTAAGACAAAAGTCTTTGACCAGTGTGTGTTGCCAGTGATGACATATGGCACTGAAACGTGGTCGCTTACTATGGGCCTCATAAGAAGGCTCAAAGTCACCCAATGGGCAATGGAGAGAGCTATGTTGGGAGTTTCTCTGCGCGATCGCATCAGGAATGAGGCCATCCGCAGCAGAACCAAAGTGCCTGTATAGCCCTCCGAATCGCTAAACTTAAGTGGCAGTGGGCGGGGCACATAGCACGTAGAACCGATGGCCGTTGGGGCGGAAAGGTTCTCGAGTGGCGACCACGTACCGGAAGGCGTAGCGTGGGCAGGCCCCCCACACGGTGGACTGATGACCTGGTGAAGGTCGCGGGTGTCCGCTGGATGCGGGTGGCGCAGGACCGGTCATTGTGGAAGTCTTTGGGGGAGGCCTATGTCCAGCAGTGGACGTCTTTCGGCTGACATGATGATGATGATGATGATGATAGTGAAGCCCTACGTAATACATAAAACACGACAAGATTTTGGAAAATACGAGATCCGAAGACTTGGAGCATGATCAATATCTAGATTTAGAATTGGCTAACTATACTGTAAAAGCGCGCGAGGAAACATCGGACCTGCATACGCAGTTATGAAGGCCTCTGTACACACATACGACATTCTGTACGCCCCCTGTTTAGCCAAGTAGTGATAGTAGGAGGTAGTGACACTGCCTCTGAAGCTAGAGGTCCAGGGATCTTCTTCTTCTGTGGTGAGCAGAAACATGTGTTCCTGAGACTTGGATGTTTTCTATATATTAAAGTATTGATCTATTAAATATATCGTCGTCTTGTACAATTAACACAAGCCTCTATTAAGTCCCATAGGACTAGTTCGATTTGTGTAAAAAATTGTCCTATAATAATATCTATTTATTTATTTTATAGTAAACCTCTTCCGCTGGATGCGGGTGGCGCAGGACCGGTCATTGTGGAAGTCGTTGGGGGAGGCCTATGTCCAGCAGTGGATGTCATTCGGCTGACATGATGATGATGATGATGATGAAACCTCTACGCACTAAATACAGCCCGACACACTTCATACATAATAAAAGATGGGCCCTGTAACAGGAGCTAATATTTCATAGGACGCTTCCTTACAGCATCTTCAGTTAGTTCAAATCTTAATTGTTTTTCAATTCGGAGAACTTTTGATCTAAACTTATTGTTTGATTCGTGTTGATTAGACGTGAAGTTGAAGACGTGAGTTACCACGATCAAATTTTCAATTACTAGCTAAAAAAAGAGTCGTGGTAAATAGTGGATATTTAATGGCCTCTTAAAATATCAATGGTGATGAGATTCATTTTTGTCGATTTTAAATAAATGAACAAAAAGAGGTTTTTAAAATTTACTTTCCTAAATCTGTGTTTTTCCTTCTTGTTAAGTGACACACAACACAAACACAACACACAAGGTACAAGTAGGGTGACAAAGCAGCGTAATTTACTTACAGCAGCCTGCGCTATTATGATGCGGCGTCTCATCTTCTTGACTCGCAGTCTCGCGAGGTAGCCACGCGCGTAGCGTTGTATCGTGCGAGCCTGAAACAATAGTACGTGATAGTACATTACGTATTACTACTAACTTCGGGAACGGAAGGGCCCGCCGGGTGAGTTATAGACGGCCGAGCGTTAGCGAGGCGTATAGTAATACGAGGCAGGCAATTTTATAGAATATGGAAAAAATAGGACGCAGTTTGACCATAGAACATTGTGACGTCATTAGGCACATTTCCCTACAAACTTCATACTAACTACGTTTCCTATGTTAGGTTTAAGTAAAAATAATTTGTACGTAAGTTCGAAAACTATTCATTAGTCATTACATTTCATGTCATTGTCATTTTGGTTATTGTGAATTACCCTGTCTCAAACGATCATTGTGTTAATGTTCCATCTACTTCGGTATTAAACTAGATTCAAAAGGTAAAATCATATTTTCATTCATCGCAGGATTACAGTCCCCACCTCTTTTTCAATCGCCAAACTCAAACCACTATATCTTACGGATGCCAAAAGCTGCCAACATACATAACATGCGACAGCTGGATGCGGGTGGCGATGTCGGTTATCGTAGTACTCTATGGGGGAAGATTATGTCGAGCAATGGACTTTTTTCCGGCTGATATGATGATGATAAAATGGCACATAGAAAGATATAATTTGACTGTAGACTCACCGCCTTAACTCGGCGCAGATCACTGTACATCCAGCAAATCACACTTCTAGAAGTGAAATCTTCCTGCTAAACACACTGTTAGAGGTGAAATTTACCCATCAAATGATTCCCCGTGTTACTTACCGCTTTGACTAGGCGCGCATCTCTGTACATCCAGCACATCACACTTCTAGGGGTGAAATCGTCCTGCTAAACACATTTTGGTGGTGAAATTACCCTTTTAAATGATTCCCCATGTTACTTCCCGCTTTGACTCAGCGCGCATCTCTGTACATCCAGCACATCACACTTCTATGGGTGAAATCGTCCTGCTAAACACACTTTTGGGGGTGAAATCTGTTTAATTAACCCTTCAAATGATTCCCCATGTTACTTACCGCTTTGATCCGTCGCGCATCTCTGTACAGTCGGCGTGCCAGACAGCCTCGGGCATATGCCTGCAGCCCAATGGCCAACCGCCGTAGTTTCTGGTAGCGCCGGCGCGCCAGCCAGCCTCGGACCACGCGTTGGATCTTGATCGCAGCTCGAGTTCGGCGTACTTCTTGCGCTTTACTGCAATAGTATTAGGTATCAGCAGTGCCGGATGAAGACATTTTGATAAACATAGTATTTATTTTTTTGGAGAGCTGTGATATTACATTAGGCAATAAGATTGAAATAAAAAGCCAATTATAGGAACTCACTGGTAGTAACATAATATTACTAATAGGTTTTTATGTTACGCACTAACTTAACCACATATGTAAGCAAAAATTAAAGATTTTAAACAAATTCTGAAAGTTTCTGAAGTATTTTACAACTTGGTGCCCATTGTCTCCGGTGTCATTCAGATTGGATTGAATAACATTTTTCTTGTCTGAGCTTTTGGTGCCTTGCTCGCCTATTGGTTAATCCGGCACTGGTTATAAACCTCAGTGACATCATATTATCAACGCTTTCTAAAAAAGGCGTGCACAGAATGTAGGCAGCCAAAATTCCAATTTTGGGGGTATATACGTATTTCACACTAAATTAATGTTAAACCTACCCGCCAAATTGCGAAATGAACCATTTGACGAAACATTCAAACGTCAATTGAGAATCTTTTAATGGAAAATCCACTACATTCTGTTTATGATTATATGGAAATATGATATACTTGACTTTGTTTCATCTAATTCTAGTGTTTTTAAGTTTAATTAATAGTACATTACTACAGAGGCCGGGACGGAAGGGGTTGCCGGCCGAAGACATATATACGGCCGAGCGGAACGAGGTCGGATAGGTCTGAGGCGGGCAACCCCAAATTTCCCGCCGAGGTATGTACAGTGCTTTTCTCAAACATGCAATGAAATACACAACAAAAAAATATATATATTTATTTTTAATGCGCATAGTGGCAGAATGACATGATGCCTGTGCCTCAAATTTATGTGGAATAGAAATTAAAAAAAGAGGACTTTGCCGGCCTAGGCCTGCAAGATTTGTATGAAATTCCATTAACGAACTCTTGTCTTAGCCGCACCTGAAACGTCATACTTCGCAGCCTATTATAAGGAACATAACATCAATATTTCATTGCATGTTTGAGAAAAACCATTTTTTTACTTTTTTTCAACAGTACATTACTATAGAAGCCGGGAAACGAAAAGTTGCAAGCTAAGTAGATATAGATGCAATGCAATGAAATTACGTCATTACATGCGTTATAACAGGCTTCAAAGTATCACATTGCAGGCGGAACAACTCGGGAGAACTGCAAAGGAATTTCATACAAAATTGAAGAACTAGACCGGGAAGTATTTTTTTTATTTAATGTGAAACATGGCGTCTGTTAAATATGTGTTTTGAGTTGTGTATTTTTTTTATTTCATTGCATATGTTTGAGAAAAGCACTATACAAATTTCGGCGAGAAACGTTAGGCTGCAAGCCGCGTATCCCTATATCTACTTGGCCTGCAACCTTTCGCTGCTGTGTTATATTACCTGTGACAACTCATAATTGACCGAGAAAATGATTTCGTATGTCCAGATTTCCAGCTGTTCTCCTCTACAGGTCGCATTTCTCAACTAATTGTCTTGAAATTTTGTGAGCAGGTTCGATAATTATGTACAATTTTTGTGTCTAGTCAGTTTTTGAAATGTTTAAAAACATTTTGTTTTAATGGTTTGTTCACCTCTACAGGTCGCATTTCTCAACCGAATCTCGTGAAATTTTGTGAACAGGTTCGAAAATAATATATTCGCGAGATCTACAGTTCACAGAGCCATTTATTATTATTTTTAATATTTGAAGATCATAATGTAAATTCGTGTAAATCATATTGTAATAGTACTTTTTTTTTTATACCACGTCGGTGGCAAACAAGCGTACGGCCTACCTGATGGTAAGCGGTCACCGCACCCTATGGACGCCTGCAACTCCAGGGGTGTCACATGCGCGTTACCGACCCTTTAAAAATTTATACACTCTTTTCTTGAAGAATCCCATACTGTAGTTCCTCGGGAAAACCTCGGCAGGGAGCTCATTCCACAACCGGAGCGTCCGAGGGAGGAAGTTCCTCTGAAACCGTACAGTACGCGACCATTTAGGTTCTAAGGTGTGAGGATGAATGCCCTGCCGACGGCGAGCGGTGCGATGATAGAAAGCGGCCGTGGGCATCATATCGAATAGTTCTTCGGAACACAACCCATTATACAAGCGATAGAACACGCACAAGGAGGCAAAGTTTCTCCTTAAACTTAAAGGTTCAATATCGCTCGTGAGTTTGGGATCGTCCACGATTCGCACAGCACGTCTCTGAAGCGAGTCAAAAGGCCCAAGCTGGTATCCAGGTGCTCCCGCCCAGAGGTGACAGCAATACTCCATGTGGGGACGAATTTGCGACTTATATAATATAAGTCTCTGTCCCGGGGTGAAGTACCGCTTCGCTCTATTGAGCACACCTAGCTTTTTGGATGCCAGCTTGGCCTTGCCTTCTAAGTGGCTTCGAAATTGGACGTCGCTGGAAATGTCGACGCCAAGGATCCCAATACTCTCTGAGATGGAGAGGGTTGTGTCCTGGAACTGTGGGGCCACAGTGAACGGGGTTTTCTTAGCGGTGAACGCACATACTTGTGTCTTGGTGGGGTTGAACTGGACCAGATTATCCTGGCCCCACTCAGAGACTCTGACCAGAGTGCTCTCGATTTCGGACACAAGTTGTTCGCGACTCTCTAACACAGAGGCACGAGGAATGTTGGCACGGCCCGTATAGTAAGCGTCCCCGGTGCTGTCATCCGCATAACAATGGATGCTATCAATAGACAGCATGTCATTAATATGCAGCAAAAACAGCGTCGGGGATAGCACGGAACCTTGTGGGACGCCAGCGTTAATGTCCATGCTTTCGGAGCAACTGCAACATTACTATAGAGGCCGGGAAACGAAGGGTTGCGCGTCCCTATCCGTTTATATCTACTTGGCCTGCAGCCCAACGATTCTCGCCGAGATTTGTATAGTGCTTTTCTCAAACATACGAAATACGAGTACACCACTAAATTATACCTATAAAATACACCACTCAAAAAACAAATTTAACAAACGCCATGTTTGACATTAAAAGTTGCAAGTTGCCCACTCACTTGACAAGCCTCATCCCAATAAGGTCTAGTTTCCCCCTCGGGTTGGAAGGTCAGATGGCACTCGCTTCCGTAAAAACTAGTGCCTCCGCCAAGTCTTGGGATTAGGTAGCGGACCCCAGGTATCCTTCAGGATGCAACTGTACTGGGAATAACGCTAAAATTAAAAAAAAAATCCTTGCAGCATACGAAATTCCTTTACAGTTCTCACGAGTTGTTCCGCCTGCAACGTGATACTTTGAAGCTTGTCATAACGCACGTAATGACGAAATTTCATTGCATGTTTGAGAAAATTTATATTAAAAATGAAATAAATCTAAATTGTTTAGTGTGTGTTGTCACGAATAAACGTTTGAAGTGAAGGTTTAAATCAACGAAGACTAATATTAACTGACCGTCTCGCGAGAAAGCCGCGACAGTGCGCCTGCAGTCCGCGCAGCGCGCGCATGCGCCGCACGTACTTGCGGCGCGCCACGAACCGCCGCACGCAGCTCTGCACGCGCACGCAGTACAAACGCTGGATGTCCGCGCGGATCTTCTCCAGGTATGCCACCTGAATAACAACACAATACAAATACGCTTGTAGTTCTCAATAATTTATACCAAAAAAACCGACTCCAATTTTGTACTCGCTATGCCACAATTTGTGGTTTCCGTGAGCCAATGCTTGGTTACTTGGCCTATCAAATTCGAGGAGTTCCCTCGATTCCTCCTAGATCCCATCATCAGACCTTCACCAAATTTATATGGGACCAATGTCGGGGTACCTGCTTTGAAAAGAAAGAATTATCAAAATCGGCCAACGTGGTCAAGAGTTATCGGGGAACATACATACATAAAAAAAAAAACAAGCAAACATGCAGACGAACTGAGTACCTCCTTCCTTCTATTGAAGTCGGTAAAAATGCTTACACTCCAGCCGCCAATAGGCGACTTAATAAAATCTGCTTCTTAAGAAATAATAGGGGAGCCAAAGAAGGGATTTTGGAATTTATGCTAGCGTGACAGATTAACAAATGGGAGATACCTTACACTCTGTTGAGTACCTCCATCAATTATGAGGCCTCGATATATGACCGCGCGACTATGGTATTTAAATAAAATCGTTACAAGCTCGCATCACGCCCAAATCGTCAGATTATTGAACGGGTGCTTCTTTCAGATCTACTTGAAGTTTACCCTCTGAATATCTGGTGCGTTTTTTCCCCCTCTACACCAGAATTTGTGCCCTTCCATACGGCCACCCTACCATCCAAACCGGCAGATACACATACGTCCATTATCAGATACACAATTTTTTACATTGTTTGTTACCTATAGACACGTCCCCCACCGGCGGAAAGCCAATCATAATCAGGCATCGGAAATTCAGATACTTTAATACCTACAACTAACAAAATCCCGGAAAAAGCTAAGCAAGCATGGAGTCGGCTTCTTCAAATTAATATTTCTATTATTTAGTTTCCAGGATTCCAGGATTGTATAAAGCATAACGAAAAGATTTTTTTTGGTTATGACTATTTTCAGTAGATTTCAGAAACATTCGCGTTGGTAAACAGTTTTAACGACATACAGGTAGTAACAAAAAAAAATGAGGTAGTCCGTTTAAGGGCGTCATATCTATTGTGTTTTGATTACGGAATATGTATGTGTTTATGTTATCCTAATTTTCGGTATTCCAGGAAATCCCGGCTTTATTAGTAAAATTAAATTGAGTCCGCCTCCATGCTACTCAACAACAACGCGGTGTAGGTACTGAGGCCGAAGTGTAGGTATAAAAGTATCCGAATTTCCGATCCCTCATCTAATATACCTAACCTTTTTTCTTTCTACTATCCAATCTTCAATAACAAATAGGTCCCAACGGCTTTCAACCAGTTCCCTCTTATCACCCCTTAGGAAGGCTTATCCTATCGACCTAACTCTTACCTGTCCAGCTCTGAAGAATATCTTGGTAGCTCCGAACTGATATTTGTCTGGGGCCTTGAGATGCGTAGCCAGAATCCGCCGACAAGTGCCTTTGATATCCGCCCGGTCTAACTCTTTATGGGCGCAAAGCAGCCGATATCTGTGGTAAACGGGTTTTGTTAACATTTTGAACACCATCATCCACCTATTTATCTATCTTACCACGTTTGATGGTACATTGTTTAACGAGGAGCGTAAGTGGAAAATTGCGAACGAGAGTCTATCAGAAAGTCCATGGTCGCCGAGAGGAGCGCACAGCTTGAATATTGCAACCAATCACGAAGCAGTATTCTTGCGGCGCGCGGCCTACTAGATGTGTCAGCTTCAATATTTCCACACACAATTACAGAGCAGTATTCTTATGGATCGCGGCCAACTAGATTTTTTTAAACCAATCACATCACAGAGAAACTCATAACTCGGGAGTTATGAATTTTCATAACTCCCGAGGGAGAGGTAAATCGGCCATAACTACTCTATACGCCTGCGTACAATAAGACCCTTTACGTGCAAGTGTGATGAAAAAATCTTGACTAACCTATTGAAGAAGTCTTGATAGAGCCACCTTGATGGGAAGCCAGCTGCTGATATCCGTATAGTCTCCAATACCCCACACGCTCTGAAACAACGAATTAATTTGAATGGTCAGAGTTTAGCATCGCGATTAGCCTCCTTCAGTGTTTACCAGTAACATAATAGTTAACTGCAACATAAACGAATAAAGGATGATTCACAGTAGACCGTTCCGTGTCCGGGCCGGCCCGTTTTCTATGACAGCAAACGCAACGGCCGGCGTATTTCTGTAGAAGAAAACGGGCCGACCCGGACACGGAACGGCCTACTGTGAATCATCCTTAATGCTTGTGTCAACGATAACCTCTAATGTAGGTACTAGGTATAAAATAGATAGTGACTTATTAAATAAAAGTCATTATATACCACGACTCAGAATAGGCATGATGACTGATTTTGAAAAACTATTTTATTACATTCCTAAATATTAACTATATCTAAAAAATATATGTTTTTGTACAAATATAAGGTTTTTTTAAATAAAAATGCAATTTTAATGTTGAAATATAAAATTCGCACCAAAACGCTAGTCGGTGTCATGGCGTCTGCCTGTGACGTCACGCCTGTGTAAGCACGCCAACATTGTTAACAAAGATCAAGGTGTTCGTGCAACAATCCAGTTATTTTTCGTATTAAATATGAAGTCGAGAGTGTATAACGTGAATAAGTCTTGCGAGGTCCCTCTGTGTGAAAATACATCAAAAAAACACCCTGATAAACTGTTTATTTACGTGCCAAACGACAAAACAGTGCGAAACAAGTGGTTCAATCTTGCTCGACGAGATCCAACAGTTTTATCTGTAAACACTTCAATATATTTCTGTGAAGATCACTTTGACGTAAGTTATTTCTTTATTATATACATTGTGCGTGATTTTTTAATGTCTAAATCAAATATTAAACTTACTAAATTGATAAAAACAGTACCTTTTTGAGGTTAAATATTTACTTTTGATTTTATGAATCATCATTCTAATGGGTACTTTATTCATATTCCAGTTGCCAAATGATATGGAAAATTATATACAGTATCGTGTGATGGGTTCGGTATCGCAGATTCGCATGAAACCAGGGTGTTTTCCTACAAAATTTGAACGCCAACCTGACAGAAGAAAACGAACATCTAATACTACAGAACGACCATGTATTATCAAAAAACAAAGAAAAGAATTAATTGAAAAAAGTGTAAGAGATTTAGAAGAAAGAAATAATTCTTCTAAGCATTTTGAACTTGGTGAAACATCAACAGAAAATTCAGTTTTGCTTGGAAACATAGAAAATATCATAGAGGAAGAAAAAGAGGTACATAAGACCGCAAATAAATCAATTCAAGTCTACATGACACACAAGTTTAGAAGTAAAGTTACCCAAACAGGAATTATATCAGTAAATCAAATGACATCCCCTGTGAAACCAAATCTCCAATCTGTGGCAACATCACCATATACAGCTACAAGATGTACAACCACCAAGCCATCAACCTCCGCTCTACAAAAACCTTCAAGGAGACTATTTACTATTAAAGAGCAGTCTGATAGTGATATTACTTTTACACCATCACAAACAAGTACAGAATTATCACCATCGACAAGATCTCTCCAAATTAAAACATCGGACTGTAGTGAGATGATGCAAATTGACAAAAAAGAACAGGAATCTAAATTTCTGGAATGCACTCTGCAAAAAATTATGAAGAAGCCACGCTTTTACATTGGTGTTCCAAAAAGCTGTTATTATTTAATAGATTTTATTCACCAAACTACAAGTATTCCAACCAATCATATACTAATGTGTTTAAAAAAAATTAGATTAAATAATCCATTTATAGAACTTGCTGATGATTTTTCCATGAATGCATCTTATGCTAGCAAAATATTTTTAAAAAATATACCTGTGTTAGCCAGTTTAATGCATCCTTTTATTGTAGAATTAAATAAAGAATCTATAAAAAAAGAATTACCCATGGCTTTTAGGCATAAATATAATCATGTAAGTTGTATCATAGACTGTCTAGAAATTGAGGTGCAAAAGTCTTCTAAAGCTGTGAATCAATCTATCTCATGGTCGGAATACAAAAAGGCTCATACTATCAAATATCTCATAGCTTGTACACCAAATGGCTTGGTCAATTATATTTCCCCAGGTTATGGAGGAAGAATTACAGACACTTTGTTTGTAGAGATATGTGATTTTATAAAGAGTTTGCAACCAGGCATGTGTGTGATGGCAGATCGGGGGTTCAAGCATGTACAACAATGTCTACAAAAACAAGGAGTGCAACTTATCCGACCTCCAAGTGTAACATCAGGGACTAAACTTTCAAAATCTGAGGTGAGAGAAACCAAGCAAATTGCTAGTTTGAGGATACATATAGAGAGAGTTATTCGACGCTTAAGAGAATTTAATATGTTAAAGCCACATGCATGTGTAAATAATAATCTATTAAAAGTACTTGATGAAGTAATTGTAATTGGTTGCGGCTTGATAAACTTGCAAGACTCCCTAATTAAATAAAATTATATATAGGTAAAAATAAAATAAAACTTGCTGACACAACATTTCCTGTCCATAAAGCATATAGATCATTTGTAGGTCAATGCATTCCATTTTATAATAAATTACCTAACAAAGCTTTACAATTACCTTTTCCAGCACTTAAAGATTACTTGTAAAAGTCAGTGATGTAGAGAACTATCTGACAGACAAACATGCTTGGCCCAAACCAAAAACCAAATTGGTTATTATTTATAGTCTTGGGGACAAGTTCATGTACAGAAGCATGTCAAACTACCTAGGAACATATTGCTACATTTAATGCAACTTCCTATAACTTGACATGCTTTCTGTGGAACTATGTATATTAAGAAGAATTTATATTGTGAAAGTTTGTATGCCTAATGGTTAAATTAGGCATACAACTTTATTGTGTGCAACAATGTATTAGACAATGATGTACATAATATACAGATATTATATTATATAGATTCAGAATAAAATTCATTTATTTTATTTATGTCTTTTATTTACAATTTAACAAGCACCTTGGTATAATAATGGATAAATATTTTGTTTCCATGAAGAAACTATTACTTCCATTAAATCTGATATGTACTGCTCGTCAAATGTAACAGATATGACATTGACTTTTTTATTTACACTAAAGTTGTAATCGGCTACACAAAAGTATCCGGTTTGGACCCCTGTCAAATACATCTGCAGCTGAATTTGTGCATAAAACTTTTGGGTTGGCTTCCCATTTTGTACATATCTTTTATAGCTTTTAGCATTAACTGGACATTTAATCTCTATGATCCCAGCTTCACTGATCCCATCGGGTGAACCAGCTATCATAGGATAGTCTTTGCTTAGCATCAATCCACATGTTTCGATTTTTGTCCCTAGTCTGGTACTAACAGTTTGTCGGACATCATCCTCCAACATTCTTCCTCGTTTCATGGCCGGTGTGTCTGCTATTTTTCCTCCCATTATCAATGCTATCAAAGATCCATCAGTGGTTTTGCACCTACTAAATTCAAAAGCTAGTGAAGCTGTTACTCTACCGTATCTTAATTCATGCCACATTGGGTTTTGATATTGAGCTCTTGTTTCTTCCTCAACATTCACAACATCTACATCTGTTATACTAAGTTTGTGCAAAAAAGTATCACTGGACTTTTCTTTATACTTAAACACCAATTTATGCATAGACAATCGGTCTATTTCATTGGAAAAGTAATCTTCTTGATATTTTATTAACTCACAGTTGTTGAGTTTCCTTTTTTTCCCTTCTTCCAAAAACTTTTCTAACACTACTGTATTTGGAGGCAAGCTGGGCTTACCATTAGAGAGTTGTTTGCAAGACATATACTTCAGGGTAGTCCCAACTCTAGAGAGTTTGGACTTCATCCAATAACATACTACTGCTGTACAGGACGGCTCCTCACTCCTACGATGCACCCACATGAGGAATGCAATAGCGTGTTTGCAGCCTCCTTGAGAAGCAACACTTGACACTGCACAGATTTGACTTCTTCATTCTCTTCGTCCACTATTAGCGTCACTCCATATAATTTTGCATGCACCTTATGTTCCGGGCAGATTTTCGCTTTCACTATGCACAGATTCCCATCGTGTTTTAGTTGCACGTAGCTTACGGCGTCATCGCCATAGGATGGCCTGGAGGATCTAAAACAAAGAAAACAGTGTATGATAAGCATAAGGTCATACTTTTATAATAAGACATAAGTCACATAACCTCCAAAATTTAACAATCTAAAAGTTCTTTTCAAAATATTTTTTAGGGATTTTAAGGTTAAAATAATTGAATTTTTTAAAGATTTTTAAAATACTTACATGGTAGTTTTAACATTCCTGAATTCCGCTGAACATCTTTGTTTGAAGCCAGAAATTCTCCCAACATTAACAAATCTACTCTCGGCAAATTAGAGCTGTTTGCCTTTGTATAACCTTGTTCCATGGTTTGGCTTGTTTCGGGAATACAAAAGTAGGTAACTGATACTTCGAAACGACTAATTATTTCACTATAGAAGATGAAATTAATATAATTGCGGAGATCACTCGACTGCAGACTAGTAAACAAATTGATGTTGACACAGGCGTGACGTCATGCGCTCTGATTGGTGTTCAACACAACATGGCGGATTGCTGCTTTTAGTGTTTTTATTTCATTAAATAAATATACCATTCTACATCTAAAATTAAAACAAAAATTATATTCGAAATCCATGAATCCTGTTTAATCAGATAAATACATTATTTTAGTGATTCTTGTCTAGTGTCATGTACCCTACGGACACCTTTGCCCTAGGACCTCATAATCACATATAATATTGGAATAAATCTGAGCTTCCTAAATACTTGGCAATTACTTCGATCAACGGCGAGAACGTTCTGATCTCCCCTCTCATTGGGCTCCCACACTGAGGGTCGCCACGTGAGAGGGAACTGTGGCAGTACCTGAGCCGGTTGACGGCCCTCGCGGGGTGGAACTGGAAGGGCTGCTTGTTGTCGTTGGGCTAGATACAGCGCACGTAGTGGGGGGTGGTGGTGGACAGGGTCGCCATGTGAGACAACTGTGGCAGTACCTGAGCTGGTTGACGGCCCTCGCGGGGTGGAACTGGAAGGGCTGTTTCGTGTCGTTGGGCTTGATGCAGCGCACGTAGTGGGGGGTGGTTGCGGACAGGGTCGCCATGAGAGCGGAGAGCGAGGCGCGGAATTGAGCGCCGACGGTTTGTTTCTGGCCGGAGGCGCGTCGAGGGGGTTGCTGTAACAATGTTTGAACTTAGATAGTGATTATATTACACCATCACATATAATAGTATTGTCACGAAACGCACGCAAACGCATTTTGGCACTATCCTACCTTACGACATTTTAATCATTTGCCTAAAGAAATAAAATGCCTCGATGACTTTTAAAAGAAGCCTAATAAACTTTTTAATAGATAAAGTATTCTATAACTTGAAAGAATTATATAACTCTGTAAACCTGAATGTACCTATATTAAAATTTAGTTTAGGATAAAATATTAAACCTAGTTTAAGATTATACAAATTGCATGCCCGAAAAGGGGTAAACTGTGGATACTCATCAAAAAAATTACCTAGTTATACTTCTTGTACCTACCTACACACTTTACACAATAAATATTTCTGATTTACTCTACTCACTATGAGACTAGTAAGTGAAACAGTAAAAATTGAAGGACGTAGTATGTACTACAGTGGCAGTAATTTCGCTGTTGTACTACGTCACTCAACTCTATCAGAGTCGGACAATTGGCAAATTACTAACCTTGCCAATTTTAGCATTTGAAGAATAACTCACCGTGAGACTAGTGAGAGGCACGGCCGTTATAGCACTTCTTCGCAACAGCGGTCGCTGTTGTACTACTTCCCTCAACTCGATCACAATTGATTGTTCACATGGCGTGAATAAGTCGACTCTAGCTGTTCGTCGGAGAATATGTTCGGTTTCCATATTGTTCCTTAATAATTTAGGCATTTTTAGTAACTATGTCAATTTTGAAATTGCAACATTTTTAGTTGAATTTGTAATCTTCAGTGTTTTTATTTTTAGGATATTTGTCATTTTTGGCTTTTTTAGTTAAATTGATTTTTTTGTAACTGACTTTTTTGCCTATTTTTAGTCTTTCCAATTTTCATTCCTAGATATTATGCGTAATGTTTTACCGTGAGACAAGTGAGCGGTACTGCAGTCATAATAGGTCTTCGCGACGGAGGTGGTAAAGTCGCTGTAGTACTACTTTCAACTACTCCCTTCAACTCTATCCGAGTCGAACATGACGTGAATAAGACGGCAGCTAGTGGCTTTGGAGACTGTCTTGATTCTTCTCTCAAAGTCTAAGTGTTTTAATCCCATTTCATCACTTATATTTTACTTACTTACAGGAAATTATGGCTGTTGTATAATTTTTGTCAAAATGCCTTATGGCGTATTGAGTCATGTTGGCATTTTAGTAATTCATAATTTTAAGTAATATCGTAACTTTAGTAATTTTGGCATGTGTACTTGTCTTAGCATTTTCATGATACAGTTATTTTTATAAAATTATGTATTGTCGTGATATAGCGGATTTTGAGTTATATGGCAAATTAATAATGGTTTCATTTTTAATTTGTAAAATATCTTACTGTAAGACTAGTAAGTGCTAGAGCAGGCGTGGTCCGTCGTCGCGATGGCGGTGGCAGGGTCGCTGTAGTACTACTCCCTTCAACTCTATCTGAATCGAACATGGAGTGAATAAGTCGACAGCTAGTGGCTGACTTGATGCACTCTAACTGCTCTTCGGACACTGTGTCCCGGTTCTTCTATCGAACTCTAGTAGTTCGTGTTCCATTTTGGCATAAGCTTACAGGCAATTTTGTCTATTGTGTATTTTTTAGGGTTACCCAAAGGGTAAAAACGGGACCCTATTACTAAGACTTCGCTGTCCGTCCGTCTGTCCGCCTGTCAGCAGGCTGTATCTCAAGAACCGTAATAGCTAGACAGTTGAAATTTTCACAGATTGTGTATTTCTGTTTGCCGCTATAACTACAAATACTAAAAACAAAATAATAATAATAATTAAGGGGGGCTTCCATAGAAAAAGTGATATTTTAGCCCTTTTTCATGGCTACTACTCGCCGAGCTAGATCTCAAGAACCGTTATAGCTAGACAGTTGAAATGCACAGATTATGCATTTTTATTGTGGCTACAACAACAAATACTAAAATCAAAATAATAATAATAGTTAAGGGGGGCTCCCATACAACAGAGTAGTTGCCGCTAAAACAACAAATACAAAAAAACTCAATAAAACAAGTCTTTAATGGCACCAGCTTTTAGCCCTTTTTCTGGTACGGAACCCTCCTTGCGCGAGTCCGACTCGCACTTGGCCGGTTTTTTTTACAAATGCGTTATGGAGTTTTAAGTAATTATGGCATTTTAGACACAATTTTTAGTAATATGGCAATTTTAGTCATTGTCTACTTTTTTGCGATTGGCATTTTTAAGAATTTTGGTATTTTTATTAAACGTGGCATTCTTTTGTATTTTAGTTATTTAGTAATTATGGCATTCTCAGTAACTTTTACGTATGTAAAATATACTAGGAATTTATTTAGAACGTTATATAAAAACAGATTAATTACCAAAAATAAAACTAATTACAATAACATTAAAACTAATTACAAAACTGAAATGAAACTAAATTAAATCTAAAAATGGCCCCCGCGGCATTGTGCCGAAGATACTGGCAGCATTTCCTCTCTGAATAGCCAAGCTAATTCTTTGGCCGAGGTAGCTGCCAGCTCTTCGGTCACCTGTGGCATCAATAAGCCTCTTCGACAATTCGTTGAAGAGGCTTATAGCCCCAGGACCCCACGGACCGAGAGTCTCGACGCCGAAAGGGGTGACCAAGTATTCGGCGCCGAGACCGCTGTATTTGCCGATTTTAGCACGTTCGGCCGCCTCCGCTGCAGCCGCCGCCCTCGTGGAGGTTCCGTATGTAAAATAGCTTAAAAATTACAGTCATTATAGTCTGTAAAATAACTTACCGTGAGACTAGTAAGTGGTACAGCAGGCGTGGTCCGTCGTCGCGATGGCGGTGGCAGGGTCGCTGTAGTACTACTCCCTTCAACTCTATCCGAATCGAACATGGAGTGAATAAGTCGACAGCTAGTGGCTGACTTGATGCACTCTAACTGCTCTTCGGAGACTGTGTCCCGGTTCTTCTCCAAGAAGCCACCACATTGGTATTCGACGTTGTCCGCGAAATGTTTTATTATGAATGCTGGAACAAAATTAAGTGGTAAATAAGTGCTCACAAACATTTGATAGTAAACTTATTGACATGCGGTTAAAAAATATTTTCGCGCTCTTGCTTGTCACAGTAGACTTCGGCTTAAAAAGTAGACCAATAAGTGCCATTTCAATGTCCGCGTAGTTACATAACAACGCACCAAACCGGTGTTATGTATTTTTGATAATTTAGCCAATAGGGTACTAGACAATTTTTTATTGGTTTTATCTATATTAATAATTTCGTGCAGGGGTACGGTAGACCCGAACGAGACCTGTCTCAAATTGAAGAACGTATAAAAATAACGATTTTTGAGTTGAACATATGTATCAGCAAAATTCGGATTGTCGCGTATTTTGCATTTAAAAGTGTTAATTTTATGACGAAAGGTCGGCCATATTAAATTCGTTGGTTGACAGCGTCGGGTTGGGTACGTTCGGAAATTGTTACGAGTAACTATGTTTGCGTCCGGTGTGTTGGCCAGGTTGCTGGGCTGCGTTCTGGGTGATGGGCCATCATCGCCCATTGTGTGGATTCGGCTAGCCGCGTCTGCAGCGTTTTGTTTTTGTAGTTTTCAAGCGTTCTATACACCTATCCGCCTAGCTAGCACGATAACTTATACCGTCGCGTTATATGGGTGAAATGTATTAAAACATCACCTAAAACGTAACGGTATAATCTATCGTGCTAGCTAGGCTGATTGTCACAACAACCGCCTTCAAAGCGAATGTATTAGGCCTGTTACATGGTTATTAGTATCACGTGATACATTCATATCACGATAAGTATCACGTGAATATTGAAGTAGAATCCATACAAATTTGAAAACTGCTATAATATTGACACCCCAGTATTGTGATAATATTAATCGTGTAAAGGACACCACTTGAATGTTTGCTGAGTTTGTCCGCCATCTTAAAGCTGCGTCTCTATTTTGTTGTGAAAAACTACTAGGTGACTTATGGCTTTTAAACGTCCAGCAAAATTCTATCCATATCTCGCTCTATCTTATAACTTAGTGGTACTGGGGTCTACTTCGAAATTCAAAATCCGAACTTCGTATGGTGCCGTCCCTTTCACTCATATCAATGACAGGAGAGTGAAAGGGACGGCACCATACGAAGTTAGGATTTTGAATTTCGGAGTAGACCCCCAGCTCATGCCGTTCGCCGCGCTCGGACGTTAGAGGCGCCACCGCGAACCGAAAACGAAGTATCTGCCTCTCTCTCGCACATGTATATTCGAACGACAGAGAGGAAGATAGTTCGTTTTTGGTTCGCGGTAGGCCCTCAGGCGTCAACTTTAAAACGAATAGGGTATTTTACTATAAGAGAAATAAAATTCAAAATGTAATAAAAACCAGCCAAGTGCGTCGGAGTCGCACACTGAGGGTTCCGTACAACTAAAAAACAAATGTGATTTATCAATATATTGATATTTTTGGTAAAATATACTTCATAATAAACATTATCTTATCACCTAATTTCAAGTTCATAGGTCGATGGGAAGTTAAAAAATTATATGTGTGACAGACAACACACGGAATGTTCTTTGACTTTCTTCGACCGTCCGCCGCGCTCGGACTAAAGTGCTACCAACCGAAAACTAAATATATATGCCTCTCTGTCGCACTTGCATATTCGAGCGCGGAGAGGGAAATACTTCGTTTTCAGATCGCGGTAGGCCCTCTGGTCTGACGGCTCCTATTCCTGGATGGTGCGCGTATCGGAATGTGAAATACCTTTGGCAAAACGGCACAAGTTGTTAAATAGCTTCCATTAATTGGAGAAAATATTACCAACTGTTATTATTATCACGCGTAACACTGAATATTGAAGCAACATCCATAGGGGCCTGTTACATGGTTATTATTATCACGCGATATACTCATATCACGATCCGTATCACGTGCAATGAATATTGAAGAAAAATCCATACGATTTTGAAAACCACGATAATACTGACACACCAGTATTGTGATAATATTAAGCGTTTAACAGACCCCATACAATTTTAAATATCGCGATTATATTGACACATAATATTGAGTGTAAAGGACCTTCCTTAATAGAATTTGGCGGAGAATAGAGAGCTGCTACCGCGAAACGAAAACGAACGAACATCGTGTATCCCTCTATGTCGCTCGATTTTGCAAGTTCGACAGAGAGGGAGATACACGAACTTCATTTGTTTTCGTTCGTGTTAGCAGCTCTGACTTCTCACCAAAAATACTGACTGGCACATCAATATTTAACAATTGCACATCTGAACTGAATTTTAATGAACGATTAGTATTTTAGCTATACAAATCAGTACTGATTACGGTGTCAATTTTTTTATGTGCCTTTAAATACTACCCTTATAAAAATGCTTAGGATTAACTTGCAAAGATACTAGCCTTTGCCCGTGACGTCGTCAGCGTAATCTATTACTTCCTATTCCATATGTTAATCCAGACTACAGACTATATTTCTATACGAAGTTTCATCATAATCCGTTGTTGTAATGTTTTTATTTTATACATTTTTGTACACTATTTTTTCGTTTGCATAACTGTCACGAATAAATGTTTACATTATTTCTTACTTATTTATTTCACCCGAGCGAAGCCGGGCTTTCATCTAGTTATATTAATAATGTTGTATATCACTTGTTATGGTATCCATATTTTTTAATTTCATTTCAATTTTAGCCCTAAAACGCGACCCATTGGTTGTGTGACGTCACGCTGCCACAAATAAACTAACCTGTTCGCCTTCCTCTTCGAAGAATTATATGTCAACTAGTGGTTTGACGTCACTAGCAACATGGCATCGTTTCGATCATTTGACTCACAGATAAAAGTAACTTAAATTTATTAAAATAATATAAATTCATTGAATTATAACCCAAATGGCTGTTCTTGTAATTATAAGCTACATATAACAATACGTATTATAATTATAAATTACATCTGTTCAATATTTAGTACATTTATCTATTTTGGCATTTTTTCCAACCTAGTAATATCAGGCATTTAGGTTATTGAAGCATTATCCTTGCATCCATTTTTAGCATGATGGCATTATTTTACTTTCTAGATATTTTTGGATTTAACAAAACACAGCATATACTACATACCTTGGTTCCCGAACCTCGGCTTCATGAAATGCGGGTACTTCTGACAGGACTGATGTAACTTGGCCACGAAGCCCTGATCAGAGCCTTGCGGAACTCTGCATTGTTCGTCCAGTAATGCCAGAACACCCAACCGGTCTTCTATCAGGTCTATACAAGGCTGGTTGTCATAGAAGTCGATCATTTTCCATGATATTTCCTCCTGTGAAGTGCAAAGTAGATACCTGAGGCCTAAGTATTTCTCAAAAGCATTGCAACTAGTAATAAAAACGGAGGCCTCTTTTCAACTCCTTTTATTAGACAGACCTCCGCTTGTATTACAAGATTTACAAGTAACTAGCCTTTGTGTAAAAATGGGGCCCAGATCGGACTATGGCTCGTGGAATGATACGGAGAATAAAAAATCAGAGAATGAGTTAAGATCGGATACAGGAGCGGTTAAAGGGGGGCAAACAGGCATCTCTTGAAAAGTCCCCCGTCCCCCCTGAACAAAATCCTGGATCCACGCCTGATCGGATATTTTTTTAAGGTCTAAAAGAAAAAGACAAAAAGTCAAACCTATGCAAGTTACAAACCAGTAATCAATTATTGCGACCGACTCCTGAATTTTTCTTTCACATTAGTGAATTAGGTATACCTACTTTCGCAATTGGCCACTTTGGCTTATTTTCAGTTTTAGCGTTTTTGTTGCATGAACTTATTAAAATACGCTACCCACCTTAATATACTCGTCCTGCTCTAGCTTGAACACGTGCGAGTTGAACTGCTGTTGCAGTTTCTCGTTCGCGTAGTTTATGCAGAACTGCTCGAACGAGTTGATCTCGAAGGTCTCAAACCCGTAGATATCCAGTACACCTGGAAATTATTCAATAATCAATCAAAAAGAAAAGGCGACGCAAAACAAATATATCCCGTTCGGCGTTGAGACCCTCGGTCCGTAGGGTCCCGGGGCCCATATCCTCTTCAAAAGTGGTAAAGGGGTTGGTGGACACCACTGGCAGCTTCCTTGCACAACACATCAGCATTGCTATACAGCGAGGACATGCTGTTAGCATTTTTCCTTTTCACTACGCCGGGGGGGGGGAGGACCCCTTATTATAGATTATTCATTTTATTATCTTTATTCATAATTTTTAAGAAAAAAAAACCGACTTCAATGGGGGAGTCCGGTGAAAGATTATTAATCTTAGATGGTGCACTCTTAGATTCCATACAATAAAATACAAAAATGGCTATGAGTATGTTTATAATGGTAGAAGACTAAGTACCCTCAATTCCTCATGAAATCATGGAAAAACCTTGCTTGCTTGACAAACAAAACGAAGAGAACAAATCGCCAAACGTGAACTACGCGTCGATGAAGAGTTCCGTTCTGATCATCATCAGCAGTTCCACTTCATCAAATGTCACTTTTATGAATGAAAATGCTTGATTAGTT
This sequence comes from Notocelia uddmanniana, assembly GCA_905163555.1. Lineage (NCBI taxonomy): Eukaryota > Metazoa > Arthropoda > Insecta > Lepidoptera > Tortricidae > Notocelia > Notocelia uddmanniana. The sequence continues at coordinate 15,796,396 of LR991077.1, forward strand.
CATGAAAATACTAAAATCACTATTTGTGTACCTTTCACATTTGAGGAGTTTCCTGGATTCCTAATGGATCCCATCATCAGAACTCGAGCATGACAAAAATCAATCGTGAAAATAGAACTTGCTTAACAAACACCGCTAGAAGGACAAATCGCCAAACGTGAACTTTTCGTCTTTGAAGAGTTCTGTTCTGATCATCATCAGCAGTTCCACTTCATCAAATGTCACATTTTTGTATGATAATGCTCGATTTGTTGATAAAAACACAAAAATCACTATATGTTTGCCTTTAAGATTTGAGGAGTTCCCTCAACTCCTCATGGATCCCATCATCAGAACTCGAGCATGACAAAAATTAATCGTGAAAATAGAACTTGCTTAACAAACACAGCTAGGAGGACAAATCGCCAAACGTGAACTTTTCGTCGTTGAAGAGTTCTGTTCTGATCATCATCAGCAGTTCCACTTCATCTAATGTCACATTTTTGGACGCAAATGCTTGACTTGTTGATAAAAACACAAAAATCACTATATGTTTGCCTTAAAGATTTGAGGAGTTCCCTCAATTCCTCATGGATCCCATCATCAGAACTGCCTTTTGACAAAAACGGGACCAACTTGGATATATATACATACAATCAAAAAAAAAAATTTTCAAATCGGTTAAGTAATGACGGAGTTATGGAGTAACAAACATTAAAAAAAAAAAAAAACACAACCGAATTGATAACCTCCTCTTTTGAAATTTTGAAGTCGGTTAATAAAGCTTATGTTGGTGTGTTGAATAAATGTCCATTTAATCATGTTTTCCAATGTTTCACCTTTGGACATCTTGCGCCTTGTGAACAGTTTGGGCAAATTAATTTAGACCAAGTTTAGACTTCTTGTTAAATAACGATATTAAAACATCTTAGCAATAAAAGGCTCTTATCTGTATTACATATTTTTTCTTGGCTTATTTATCGTATTTGGATCATTTTGTTCTTTTTTTAGGGCTCCGTACCCAAAGGGTAAAAACGGGACCCTATTACTAAGACTTCGCTATCCGTACTTCCGTCCGTCTGTCACCAGGCTGTATCTCAAGAACCGTAATGTTGACACAGATTGTGTATTTCTGTTGCCGCTATAACAACAAATACTAAAAACAAAATAATAATAATAATTATTAATGGGAGCCTTCCCATACAAAAAACGTGATATTTTAGCCTATTTTCATGGCTACCACTACCACAGTTGAAATTTGCACAGATTATGTATTTTTATTGTGGCTACAACAACAAATACTAATATCAAAATAATAATAATAATTAACACGCACATTGTTGCGAACAACATTCAGACCCCGCTCAAAATGGATGTAGGGCTGGGTCATGTGGTACTAAAGAGCTCCTCCTCATAGACATGACCATTTGCCAACGAGTCCGGCGAAACAGAGGGACCCTCTCGGCCGCCTGGATTGACTATAAGAAGGCCTATGATTCGGTGCCTCATTCATGGCTGAGGAGGATCTTAGAACTGTATAAAGTGGATGCAGTTTTGAGATCCTTCTTAGTTGCTTGCATGGGGCAGTGGACCACAGTCCTTCGTCAACCCGGGGGAGGAGAGGGCCCCTCTGGCCCGCAGGATTCCATTAGGGTTGAGCGAGGTATTTTTCAGGGTGATAGTCTGAGTCCCTTGTGGTTTTGCCTAGCGCTGAATCCGCTCAGTACCCTGCTGAAGGATTCAGGACTAGGTTGCCAGCTGCGGAGAGAGGGTGAGGTCATTTCTCATCTGCTCTACATGGACGACCTTAAACTATTTTCTCCTAATAAACATGACCTGTTGGAGCTACTGAAAACCACAGAGGTCTTCAGTAGTGCCATCAAAATGGAATTTGGTGTCGATAAGTGTGCGGTCATGCATGTACAGCGGGGGAAAGTTGTAAATTCCACAAATTTACAAATTTCTGAGACAATGGCTCTCAGATCTCTCCCCGAAGCAGAAACCTATAAGTATCTTGGTATGTCACAGTCTTTGGGTATCGAGGGTGGGGACATCAAACGGGCGGTGAGGGAGCGCTTCTTCTGTCGCCTGACAAAAGTACTCAATAGTTTTTTGTCGGGCGGCAATAAGGTTCGCGCCTTCAACGCCTGGGTGATGCCCTTGCTCACATACTCCTTTGGCATATTAAGGTGGACTCAAACTGAGCTCGATTTCCTGGATCGAAGGGTACGTGTACTGCTCACTGCGCACCGTATGCTACACCCACGATCTTCTGTTATGAGACTGTACATCCCGCGGAAGCTTGGAGGTCGCGGCTTCTTAAATGCTAAAGACCTTCACAACCGCGAAGTGTGCAGTCTCAGGGATTACTTTCTAAACAGTGAGTGTGGGATGCATCGTGACGTAGTGGCAGCAGACGCATCTTTCACCCCGCTCTCCATGGCAAACGAGAACTTGCGCAGATTTAAAGTGCTAAGCATCGAGGACCGCAGGGCGGTATGGAAGAGTAAGGAGCTACGTGGGCGGTTCTACAAGGCCCTTACGGGGCCCGAGGTAGACCTGCTCGCATCGGTGAACTGGCTACGTTTTGGGGATCTTTTTGGGGAAACTGAAGGTTTTGTCTGTGCAATTGCGGACGAGGTTATCATGACGAACAACTACCGGAAATATATCCTGAAGGACGGTACGGTCGACATTTGTCGGGCATGCCGCCGTCCCGGAGAGTCACTCAGGCATATTATTTCTGGTTGTAGTCATCTTGCTAACGGCGAGTACTTGCACAGACATAACTTGGTGGCCAGGATTATTCACCAGCAGCTTGCTCTTTTGTACGGTCTTCTAGACTTCGAAGTGCCGTATTATAAGTACACACCTGCGCCAGTTCTCGAAAATGGTCGTGCAACGCTCTATTGGGATCGATCTGTCATCACGGACAGGACTATTGTAGCCAACAAGCCTGATATCGTGCTGACAGATCGATTGAAGCGCCAGGCAGTGCTCGTTGACATCACCATCCCCCATGACGAGAACCTCGTGAAAGCTGAGAAGGACAAAGTCAGCAAGTACCTAGACTTGGCACATGAGGTAACCGCCATGTGGGATGTTGATTCAACGATTATTGTCCCGATAGTCGTCTCTGTGAACGGTCTAATAGCGAAGAGTCTCGACCAACATCTCAAGAGACTCTCGTTAGATGGCTGGGTCAAGGGTCAAATACAGAAGGCGGTACTCCTGGACACGGCGCGGATAGTCCGGAGGTTCCTCTCTCTGTCGCCCTAACCACCGGTAGCTTAGGCTAGCCTCGCTGCCGGCGGCACCCTAGGTTAGGTTTTTTATAATGCTTTTATATTTTGTATGTATATTTTTATATTGTACTTGTATAAATTTATTGTAAAAAATCTAACTTAAGACGAAAAAATAAATAAGGTGAATAATAATTAAAGGGGGCTCCCATACAACAGAGTAGTTGTTGGCGTTTTTTGCTGTATCTCATGAACCGTAATAGCAAGGAGGTTAAAATTTTCACAGATGTTGTATTTTTATTGCCACAATAATAACAAATACTAAAAATAAAAATATTTAACTTCCATACAACAAAAGTATTTTTTTACCGTTTTTTTTTCTAGTACGGAACCTTTCGAGCGCGAGTCCGACTCGCACTTGGCCGGTTTTTATTATTATTCATATTCATTTTGGCTAATTTTGATACTATGTCAATTAATAAATTACGAGTCTTTGCTAATTCTGTAATTTTTATGATTTTGTTTAGTTATCCTTGGCATTTTTGTAGGTTTGGTATTTAGACTTTTTTGTTAATAATTACATTATTTGAAGATTTGCTATTTTTGATACATTTTAGTCTGTACTAATTTAGTTAGCTTTGGCATTATCGGTCAAATTGGCATGGCAAAAAAAACTTTTTTCAGAGATACTGTAGTACTGTTAGCTGATGTTGGTATTTTATGTAATTTTGGACATTTTTGTTAATTTTGGTAATTTTTGTTAATTGTGGTAACTTTTGTTAATTTTGGTAATTTTTGTTAAGTTTTGGTAATTTTTGTTAATTTTGGTAATTTTTGTTAATTCAGTCAGCTGAGGCGTGACCTCGCGCTCGGACGTGCATAGCGCGCTAGTGATATCAGTGTAGTACAATGACCCCGCAAGTGGTAAAATGTATAAATTGCAATATTGTGATTAACGAAGTGTTAGCCTTTATTCAAAATAAGGCGGACGTTATGAATGAAATAAGTATCGTACAAATATGCGAAAGTGCTTTCTCGGACAAGGAAGTAGATATGGCTAAGCAGTTATTGTTTGATTCTTTGTCGACGGTAAATCGCAAAGTCATCCGTCGTAAAGAAAAAGTGAAGCAAAAGAATTTAGCTGATATAGTGAGTGTGTTTAAAGAGACTCGCGCGGAAGAGCGACCGGTTTTCGTGGCTAAGGATCTGCATCGTCTACCCCCCGTTAGTTTTGATCACATTGATTGCACCCGATTACTGAAAGACATCCTGTTACTGCAACAAGAACTTAAGCAAGTTAAAGAAACCTACGTAAACCGAGAGGAACTTATTTCTTTAAAAAATGAGGTAAACATCCTAAGGGATGCATCGCTAGTGAATAATTATCATTGCAACGTTAATTTGAAAAGGGGTGCTGCATACTGTTTAGATAATTATGAGAGCGGGCCAATGGGTCTAATTACGCATAATAATGTCTCATCGTCATCAATGACATCTGGGTGCATAGAAATAGCTGACCGAAGCAAACCTGCACGTCAGTCGTCCATAAATTTAACTAATGACGCGGCAAATAATAATAACATTGCACAATGCGCAGCAAAGTCATCGACCCCAGAGCGCATAGTTACTGCTCCGTTACGCAAGCATTCCTTGTCACCCATGCGAGCTCCTACTCGTAATGAGGCTATCTCACCTCTCCAGAACGTATGGCGGGATTTGCGCATTGAGGCCCGTAACCCAAATACTGTGGTTCCGAACGAAACCGAGGTAGATGAGGCGCTTACACGTGATAGTCAACCGAGCCCGATAATAACGAGTAAGATGAGTGACTGCGCTGGCGCGCAGGTCAGTGACCCCATGCAACCGGTTCCGACTTTAGGGGGTAAAAAGACGCTAGCAGAGATTGTTCGTATGGGCGGTATATGGAAAAATGATAAGCAGGATAAAAAAGGAGTGTGGACCAAAGTTGTTTACAATACGAATAATAAAAAATATCGTTTTATGGGAAAGCAAGGTAGTGCTCCATCGAGCGCGGACGACAAGTTCAAGGCCGCAGATATTATGATTCCACTTTTTGTGCACAATGTATGCAAGAAAGCAACTAGTGAGGATGTTAAGAAGTACATATGGGATAAAACGAAAGTGACTGTGAATGCGAAGACCATTACTATGAAGCGAGATAAAGGCTACAATTCTTATAAAATATATGTACCAAGACACAAAATGGCTGTGTTCTTGGATGATAGTGCATGGCCAGAGGGTATTTTCTTTCGAAAATTTATCAATTTCCGAAAAAGAAGTGAGACAGTAATTTCATCCCCCCCAAAATGATTAATACAACTAATCACTATGCATTTGCTAGCTTTAATTGTAAGTCATTCAAGCGGTCAATTGAATGTATACGTAAGTTATGTAAAACTTGTGATATAATCCTACTGCAAGAAACTTGGCTTTTAGATTTTGATGTACCATTATTGGGAACAGTTGATAATGACTTTGGTTACACGGGAAAATCGGCGGTAGATGCTTCGTCCGGAGTGCTCCGTGGGCGGCCTTTTGGTGGAGTCAGAGGCGTATTTAAAGATTTGGCGCCCCGGGCCAGTTAGCTTTGCCGCCCCATATTAAAGTGAAAACCAGCAATGGGTATAGTCTATGTACGGCTTTGCCGCCCCTCGCAGCCTGCCGCCCCGGGCCATGGCCCCCTTGGCCCTAGGGTAAATACGCCCCTGGGTGGAGTGGCTATATTATGGAAGAAGTCTGTCTTCCATTCTGTGTCGGTGATACCGTGTGAGAGTGTTCGACTGACGGCTATTAGAGTGAGTGTTTACGATCGGGCGCTGTTGTTTTTCTCTGTATATATGCCTACAAACTCGGCGGACAACTTGGCCGAGTTTACGGAATGCTTAAGCGAGGTTTGTGCCATAATAGACTCTATGCAGGTGGAGGCAGTGTTTATATTAGGAGATTTCAACGCTCACCCCGGTGAACTCTTTTGTACTGAGCTCCTAAACTTTTGTGCGGAGCAAAAATGGCGTTGTGCGGATATGGACGTTTTAGGCAGGGACTCGAGCACGTATACTTTTGTCAGTGAAGCGCATCAGAACTGCAAACGTTGGTTAGATCACTGCCTAGTGACAGAAGCGGCATGGCTAGGAATAACGGACATTAGTGTGTTACAAGATGTGTTTTGGTCGGATCACTTACCTTTGATTATAAAATGTAATATTGACTCTGTTAAACCTAAACTTACACTGGCTAAAGGATGATTCACAGTAGACCGTTCCGAGTCCGGGCCGGCCCGTCAACGTAACGTTCCGTCTCCGAGCTTATTTGCATGTCGGTGTGCTATAAATTTCGCTTCCGGGCCGGCCCGAGTCCGCAACGGGACGTGCCGCGTCCGAGGCTCGGCCACCGGGCCGCGTACGAGTTTACCATTCATCGTTGTCGTGCCCACCGAGCCTCAACGTGACGGCCCGTTTCCGAGGCGGCCCGTGCCGAGGCTACCGTTTCGCTAATCTTCGGATATCATCGCCGTCATCGGGCCCCACTTGTCATATTTGATATTTACAAGAATATGACAGTTATGTCAATTTCTAAAAAGTCAAATTTATTTTGATCTGGGCTCGTCCTTGGTTTTATTTTATCTATTACATCGATATTTTATCCGCATTGCAACAAATAATAAGTTTTATCATTAATACGGTTCATTACGGTGCTGCCATAGCTATATAATAACTATTACTATATAATTCATAGTGTAAAAAATATCAGCTAGCCCTGATGTGCTTAAGGTAAGCAAAAGTCATTCATTAATAATCAAATAATCATAAATTATGCTATTTTCCACATTGACCGGTCTTGCGCCGCCCTCATCCAATGGCTTCCCGCGATTTTGACCAGATCGCCAGGCCACTTCGCTATTGTTGTTGTGTAAATACGCGCTTTTTTAAATTAATCTAAGCTTCCTAGCTGGAAACTGGACTACATTCTTGGATTCTGACAGCTATTCCAATAAAAGATATAATTATGTACGTATCTTGACCAGCATACAAGCGCGGCAACTACCCCTACCAACAACATCGCGTCTATGCAGTACGGGAACGACATCTAAACATAGCATGTCGTAGATCATGTTTCTTCAATATTCAACTCGTTTAGTAACGTAACTTTTTAAATGGTAATTCGTATTTTCAGGATAGGTACGGAAATAAGGTACTGAAAGTATGGAATTCTCGTAACAATGTTGATTCCTGTATCTATGACTGTCATTGTGTAAATCTGAGGTAACGGCAAATACGTTTGTAGATTGCTAGAAGATTGAATGATAGGAGCCTAATAGTATTTGAATTATTTACTTATTATAACATGAAATGTAAGATAATACGTTTTCAGTATCCGTAATTCATATCATAAGTCATTTATTCACTCAGTATGAGTATAGTGAAACTCATAAAGTTTATGTAGCTATGGACACTTTGGTACTTTCTTTCGCTTTCACCTGTTGGTCCAAATGCTCCAGAAAACCACGGAACTACACGGTCTAAACATGACTGGCCGATCTTTCTGCGGACTCTTAATACTATTAGCCAAAGCCAATATATAGTTAGACTCTAAAATATCAAACAGGCTGGAATTACAACACGATCCACAAAGTTTTTACGAGTATATATATTTTAAGCGGGGTGAAACAATGTCCATAGGAATCATCATCATCATCAGGAAAAAATGTAATTAGGAACTGTTATAGAATGAAAGATAGGATACTAGAAAGCAAGATAATAAGATATGGGCACGGTTTGGTTAAATTGAAGTGATGCATGAGTGAAATTAAGGTGATGATGGCAATTACTCTAGTCATTGCCTGAGGAAGACATCATCACCCTCCTAGCGTTTTTCCCGGTTGTGCCGTAAGGAGCCCGGGTATCCGTTTATTTAACTAGTGAGTGAGTGTATTTGTCAAGCAAAATTTGGCGTAGGCACTAATTTTACGAAAGCCACTGCCATCTGACCTTCCATCCCAGAGGGAAATCTAGACGTTGGGATTAGTCCAGATTCCTCACGATGTTTTCCTACACCGAAAAGCTACTGTTACATAACATAATATATCTAATCCAATAATATTTTGTTAAGTTTTTAAAACCCAGCTAGGATGCAGTAAAGAGTAATACATTATAAATACGTACGTAAGATAATAGAGTACATTGAAATTCACCATTCTCCCTCTCTACCCCCAAACACCCATCATATCCCCCGTCCGCACACGCACGTCATAGCCACAGGGCACGCCTCAACTCGAGCCGTCCAGTATTCTTTTTAACCGACTTCAAAAAAGGAGGAGGTTCTCAACTCAATTCGCCTGATTTTTTTTATGTATGTTCACCGATTACTCGGAGACTAGTGGACCGATTTCAAAACATATTTTTTTGTTTGAAAGGGTGTGTTTTCTAGTTGGTCCCATTGTCACCAAGTCTGGATCTGATGACGGGATCTTGGAAAAATCGAAGGAACTCCTCAAATTATATACCAAGAGGATGGGGTCTGGCAAAGTTTGGAGTCGGTGTTTTTTTGTAAATAATTTACTTGCTTACCGACTTCAATAGAAGGATGGAGGTACTTAGTTCGTCTGCATGGTTGCTCGTTTTTTTATTTTATTTTTTTATGTATGTATGTTCACCGATAACTCTTGACCACGTTAGCCGATTTTGATAATTCTTTTTTTAGTTTTAAACCAAGATATCGGGGTATCCGACATCGGTCCCATATAAATTTGGTGGGTCTGATGATGGGATCTAGGAGGACTCGAGGGAACTTCTCGAATTTGATAGGCACGCATATGCCGATTTCGATATTTTCTGTAGGTAACCAAGCATTGGCTTACGGAAACCACAAATTGGGGCATAGCAAGTACAAAAATGGAGTCGGTTTTTTTGGTATAAATTATTCAGAAATTCCATACTGTAACGCACACCTATCGGCATCGGGACAGCATCGCCTCGCCTCGGCACAATTTTCTCAATTTACAGGAAAACTATACAAGCTATGACATCTATTGTGATACGAGTAATAGTTTACAATGTTATGTTTATGTATGATACGTTAAAATTGATTGAAATTTATAATCAGCAAATAATCGCATTTTTTTCGGTTTTAAGGATTCCATAGTAAACAAGGAATCGTTCGTCCGTCCGTCCGACCGTCTGCGGCTTAGCTCAGCTACCGTCACTACTAGAAAGCTGTAATTTGGTATAACTATACATACATATCAATCAGGCCAACTTTACAAAAAAATATGGACCCAAGTTTTCTAGGGTACGTGTGGTGTGGTATTGTTAGATAACTCATTTAAGAAAAATCCGAGCTTACCTTTACCCTTTTTAGGGTTCCGTAGTCGACTAGAAACCCTTATAGATTCGCCATGTCCGTCTGTCTGTCTGTCTGTCCGTCTGTCTGTCTGAGGCTTTGCTCTGTAATTGTTAGTGCTAGAAAGCTACAATTTGGTATGGATACATAAATCAATAAAACTGACAAAGTCGTAAGATAAAATCTTGAAAAAAGATTGGCGTTCTTAAGGATGATTCACAGTAGACCGTTCCGTGTCCGGGCCGGCCCGTTTTCTTTGACAGCAAACGCAACGGTCGGCGTATTTCTCTAGAAGAAAACGGGCCGGCCCGGACACGGAACGGGCTACTGTGAATCATCCTTTACTTTTAACAAGCTTTTATTGAACTTGTTTCAAATAATGATCCGTTTTTACAAGAAACTTGTTTTATGCTGATTGATATGCATGTTTCCGTTCGCGGGCGATGAGGATAGCACAATATACTCTTCACAGTGGTGAAAAATATCTGAGCATTCACTCTGGCGCCTTGACAACGGAGTCGTATTCAGACATTTAAATAAATATTGGGGGACAATCTTACACAAATCGACCTAGTCCCAAACTAAGCAAAGCTTGTACTATGGGTACTAGACGACGATATACATACTTATATAGATAAATACATACTTAAGTACATAGAAAACATCCAAGACCCAAGAACAAATATCCGTGATAAATGCACAAATAAATGCCCTGGCCGGGATTCGAACCCGGGACCTCTAGCTTCGGAGGCAGAGTCACTACCAACTAGGCTAAACAGGTCGTCGATTTATGAGCACATTGTTTGCTCCGAATGATCCGATATATCGGAAGGCGCCTGTACATCATCATCATCATGTCAGCCGAAGGACGTCCACTGCTGGACATAGGCCTCCCCCAAAGACTTCCACAAATGACCGGTCCTGCGCCACCCGCATCCAGCGAGGGTCGCGGGTGTACCAAAATTAGGCCAACGGAACACTTAAGCGGTCAATTGGTGTTTGTACTCACAAGCAATTTTAATTAGGATCAATAAGGACATATACCCAGAATTGTTTTTTTTTTACTATAGCTTAATAATTGTCATTCGCTTTTTTTTTTCCAATTCATGAATTTTTGTGTCTTTCTTCGTTCACAGGTTTCCCTATATGTGAAATTCCCTAGACGACGCTGCCTGATGAAGAAATGACGTGTACCTACTATTATTTCTGGTGGTTCCGCGCAATGAACTTGTGATCCTACACCCTTAGACGACATGAATTCGTTTAAAAATGTGTATTTATATAAAATTAGTTGCTGCTACGTCAACGAAATCTCAGTGGAATCTGTGAAGTACTTAAACCATTCAGTAGTTCTATATGTCATCCCTCACTATAGAAAATGCTAAAATCGCCGTATGCGTGCCTATCACATTTGAGGAGTACCTCCAATTCCCTTATTTAGCTTACATCATCATTACCATTAGACAGAGATGCCTTACTTTGTCTACCGAAAAAAAAAGTAATTTTCTGTGAAACAGCTGTTAATGAGAAAAGAATACGTGTTCGTACATCACCTATAGCAAAATATATGTATGTATGTTAGATTAATACTAAACCCGATGTGTACGTTTCCCAATTTTAATGTTTCTTTTTTTGTTGGATTGCGAGTATCTTTTGGGGTTTGGCATATACTCGTATGTACTCGTATATAAATACTCGTTAGAGTTGAACAAATGTTCTTCCCTAATTGGTAGGTAATTGATCAAGACACCGACTAAATATACTATCCGTCCAAAGTAAAACCATATTAATTTTCCAGCCTTCAATGATCAGCAGTTACAAAATATTCGGCACGGTGGCAAATCGACTGTCTTCTGGTACCTAAATCAAAATAGAGGGAGACTGGAGCCATCCATCAAGTATCTTTTAAAGAATTCAGGGTACGTATTCCCATATTACATACTAGTGGCTCTGTGAGTTTTTTTTTTCAAATTTCAAAATTTCCTAAAATTACTTCGCAAAATATTTCTTTATAAGTATCAAACCTGCTCACAAATTTTCATGAGAACCGGTTGAGAAATGTGATATGTAGAGGAGAACAGCCAAAAATACGGAAATCTTAACATAAGTAAGCATTTTTGCCGAAGCTGAAACAGAGACCTTCGTTTCACTCGGTCAATTATGAGCACACACATGTTGCTACAGATTTAGATACTCTATTGAGTCACGCGTGACTATGAGTACGTAAGTAATTCACGGATCTCAATACGTGGAACTGATCTTCAAATCTCTTTTTAACCGACTTCAAGATTTCAGAAGAGGAGGTTATCAATTCAGTTGTATGTTGGTTGTTTTTTTTTTCAATGTTTGTTACTCCAGAACTCCGTAATTACTGAACCGATTTTGAAAATTCTTTTTTGATTGTAAGTATATATATCCAAGTTGGTCCCGTTTTTGTTCCCGTCCCATCAAAACGCAGTTTTGATGATGGGATCCATGAGGAATCGACGGAACTCCTCAAATCTTAAAGGCAAACATATAGTGATTTTAGTATTTTCATGAACTAATGAAGCATTTTCATACAAAAAAGTGACATTTGATGAAGTAGAACTGCTAATGATGATCAGAACGGAACTCTTCAACGACGCATAGTTCAAGTTTGGCGAATTGTCCTCTTTGCCGTGTTCGTTAAGCAAGTTAGATTTCCAAGGCAATCATTTGTCAAGCTCGAGTTCTGATGATAAGATCCATGAGGAATCCAGGGAACTCCTCATATGTAAAAGGCGTACATATAGTGATTTTAGTATTTTCATAAACAAATCAAGCATTTACATTTAAATAAGTGACATTTGATGAAATGGAACTGCTGATGATGACTAGGACAGAACTCTTCAACGACGCATAGTTGGAGACGATTTGTTCTTTCGTTATCTTTGTCAAGCAAGTAAGGTTTTTAAGACATATTTTTGTCAAGCTTGAGTTCTGATGGAGGATTCCATGAGGTATTGAGGGTACTTAGTCTTCTACCATTATAAACATACTTATAGCCATTTTGATTTCATTGTATGGAATCCAAGAGTGCACCATCTAAGTATAATAATATTAATAATCTTTCACCGGCCTCCGCCATTGAAGTCTTTTTTTTTTAATTATTCTCCCTCTGAGTTAGAGATAATGGAAGCATTGTGTAAGATTCAACAAGTGGTTAATAATGTACCTACCTTCTACGGTCATTTCCCTCAAGGTGGTTTGGGTATATGAAAGAAGCTGTATGGATGCGTCGCAAGGTGGCAACCAAGGCGAAGGTATGTTGGTTAAATTTCTGAGGTATTAAAAAGAGCAGAGTACCCGCCACAATCGAGCCTGTATAAGGATATGAATAAATAAGATCGAAATACACCATATAAAGATATTTAGGTAATATATACTTTCATTTATATAGAAATATTCAATCGAAGTGTGAATACAAAAATCTTTATTTAACACAAACAAAATATAGACCAACTAATCGAATGACCCACCCCACGTAATTCCCGGTGCAAAGGTGCCCAAAACGCTTGCTGCGTTACCGCGTTGGACTGAGTCGTATCCTGAAGGATGAACTGGCGTAGGCACTGGTTTTTACTAAACCGACTGCCATCTGAGCTTCAATCCTTTTCAATAAATTTTAGTGACTACTCACTAAACTTTAGCAATTACTGTTGGAATTAGAAGTTCTCAAGCCGCCCGTAGGCCTCTAACTTGGCTTTAGGGCTGCTGTCATGGCAGCCGGGATCAACAGTTTAATATGCCTTACAAAGCACGAGAGCGCTCAGTAACCACTCAAAGCGGGCACCCCTTGCGTCCAAGGGTTGACCCCGCAACTGACGTGTGCGGTAGCGAGGGTAAGCAACAATTCGGTACGTGAGCGCCGCTGGGCCACGATTGCTCCTCGAACCTTATTAAGTAGTGGTGTTGGGCTGCAGTCTTCAGTAAGGAGGTTCTACTTCTTCAGCAGGCTGCTGAAAACATTCATCATCCGCATATTTTAGTATATACTTATGGAATTTATGGATCCGCGGTAATTTTTCAGCTCGGGGTGTATTTGGTATCAAGTGATTTGTGTTTCGTACATATATATGGCTCATATCCAAAAGATTTAATGGATCAAAAATTATACTTACCAGAAAATGAATCTCCACATGTTTAAGGTTAACAGGGCATTACTAACATAATATTTTTATTCCATATAGACGAATGGGTATGAAGATAGAAGGACTCTGAACTACCATAGAAGTTTTCAAGAGGAACAACGTTACCTAAAGATTGAACTTAAATGGGTATCTCATCTACATCTCTTATTACGAAGTTGCACGCAGAATGGCAGTAAATTGTACCATCAGCTTAGAAAGTAGTACGCGGTCACCACATTTTTCACCGACTTCAATAGAAGGAAGGAGTTTCTCAGTTCGTCTGCCTGTTTGCTTTCTTTTTTGCGTTGTCCGAATTTGGTAATTCTTTTTTTTCCAAAGCATGTACCCCCAATTTAAACCCCCAAAGCATGTACCCGGGAGCATGACCTAGTAGCCCCTAAGTTCGCTACGTCGGGTTTGGTGTCGGAAGGATTCTTCCTTGTGACACCAAAGACGATGGAGACGAGGGAGTGGCTGCTGGGTCAAGACTTCGGGGAGCTGGACGGCCACAAGATAGTTGCGAAGAAGCTGGAGCAGACGAGGGTTCAGGTTTGGATTCCGGGTGACCTGGAAACCAAATACTTCCAGGAATTCCTGTACGTCCAAAACCTACAGGAGTTCCCTGAACTCAAGATAATGAAATGGAACTTGGTGAGCAAAGAGGCGCTGGAGCTGGGTACCCGACTGACCTTTTCGGTGCCGGAGGAGGTGGAGGAGTGTTGGGGTGAGGAGAAGACGAAGACCCTAAACTTCTCCGCCACCAGCGTAAGAGTTAGGATACTCAGATCCAGCGTCAAGCAAGATCCACAGGAGAAGACCGGGGGAGAACCCAAGCCATCGCAGGAGAGCGCTGTAGCTAATGACGTTCATACGGAGGATAAGGAGAGTATGGACGTCGGACGTGAGGAGCTCTCCGAGTGAGGGTGCGGGGACAAAAACACTATACACTAACACTATGCAAAAAATTACACATACACGAAACACACTACACAAGAACATAAATACAAACACACATACAAGCATATGTCAAGTAAACCTCCAGCATTGTAAAGATGCTATGTCCGAGCTGGGACAGTATATTGGGAGGAACAAGATTGAAATAGCTCTGCTACAAGAACCATATGCATGGAGGAATCAGGTAGCAGGCCTGGGACATCTGGGGGGAGCTCTTCACTACAATAAAAATGGTGAGCTACCTCCTAGAACATGCATATACACTAGCGCAAATGTAAGAAATATGGGATGTGTAATGACCATATGTTACAGAGATCTAATAGTGGTGGAGACGTTCTTCATTGCTAAGGATGGAAGAAGACACAAGGTGGCGCTGGCTTCGTGCTACCTGCCGAGTGACGGAGAGGTGCCTACAAGAGAACTAGAAGAGACGGTACTACGGTACAAAGGTAAGAATATACCACTTATTGTTGGATGCGATGCCAACTCACATCACGAGGTGTGGGGCAGCACCGACACCAACAGTAGGGGGGAAACACTGCTAGAATTTATCACAAGCTATGACCTAGATATTCTGAACACTGGTAATACACCGACGTTTATAACTAGGGCTAGGAGAGAGGTGCTAGATATCACTATAGCATCGAAAGAAATAAGCGACATCATCAAAAACTGGAGAGTGGATGAAGAGGATAGCATGTCTGACCATCGGAGACTACTCTACAGTATTGAACGTCGCATAGAAAAGCTGAAGATAAGAAATCCACGGAAAACGGATTGGACGAAGTATGAGGAGGAACTAAGCAAACGGATCCGAAGACACAACAAGTGTGAAGGGCCGGAAAGCTTAGAGATAGAGGCAATGACACTAAAAGAAGATATCATAGAAGCATACCACAAGGCATGCCCAGAAAGAATAGTAAGGACAGGCAAGGGGCAACCTTGGTGGAACAAGGAGCTACAGAAACAAAGAAAGAAAACACGCAAGGCAATGAGAACTGCAATAAAAAAGGGCGATACTCAGAGCTGGGACGTGTATAGAGAAGTTCGAAATAGATATACAAGGCTCAGACAGAAAGCAAGTAGGGAGGGCTGGAGAAATTTCACGGAGAATATACACAGCTACTCAGAGGGGGCACGAGTTGTGAAACTGTTAGCAGGAGAGCAGTCGTGCCAGCTGGGAAGTCTGAAAGTAGATGGAGAGCTAATCACAGATTCGGGGAAAATACTAGAAACCATGCTAAAAACACATTTCCCAGACTGTGTAGAGGAGACAGGAAAGGAGGATAATACAGCAGGAGGTATTGCTCCGGACTGGATAGCGGCAGGGGAGGTTGTGGAGGAGGAGAGGTTGGAGTGGGCGATCAAATCCTTCGCACCCTTCAAGGCTGCAGGCCCGGATGGAATACGACCTGTACTGTTACAAAGAGGATATGAGTATATTAAGGAGAAACTGATAGAACTCTACAAGGCGAGCTTAGCCACGGGCTACATACCTAAGAGCTGGAGAGAGGTGAGGGTGGCGTTCCTACCAAAGCCGGGAAAGAAAACGTACCAAGAAGCAAAATCATTTAGGAGCATAAGTCTATCATCATTTGTACTGAAAACACTTGAAAAAATGATAGATGCAGCAATAAGGAAGAAAATGCAAGCTAGTAGGGACCCTCTACATGGGAACCAACATGCTTACATGGTAGGAAAATCGACGGAAACAGCTCTACATAACCTAACGGTGAGAATAGAGAGGGCCCTCGATGCGAAGCAATATGCACTGGGATGTTTCTTCGATGTGGAGGGAGCCTTTGATAGGGCAACCTTCAGGGCTGTCGAGGAAAGCCTCAGAAGAGAAGAAATCCGGCCAGCCATATCGAACTGGATATGTAAGATGCTAGAAGGAAGAGCTATCGTGGCAGAACTAGGAGGAATCATAAAGAGAATAAACCCAAAAAGAGGGTTCCCGCAAGGGGGATGTCTCTCCCCTTTGATGTGGTGCCTTCTTCTAGACTCGCTGATAAAGAAAGTCAATGGAGGGGGCGTGTATATACAGGCCTACTCTGATGACGGAGTGCTAGTAGTGAGAGGAACCGTCCTGAACATCATAAGGGATATAATGAATAGAAGCCTTAGGCAGGTGTTGGGATGGTGCAAAGAGAGGGGCCTAGATCTAAACCCCACGAAAACCAAGTTGGTGTTATTCACCAACAAGAGGAAGGTGGGGAAGATGGACCCAATTAGAATACGAGGAGAAGAACTAGAGAGGGTAAAAGAGATAAGGTATCTAGGGGTAACGCTAGATGATACTCTTAGATACAGAACCCACATCAAAGAACAGTCAGCAAAGGCTATAAGAACGCTGTATCAATGTAAAAGAGCAGTGGGAAGAAAATGGGGGTTGAGACCGCAGATAGTGGGCTGGATATATAAAGCGGTTATACTACCCAGGATGCTATACGGAGCCATTGTGTGGTGGCACAGGGCTCAGGTTAAAGAGTATCAAAAGGAGATGAATAAAGTGCAGAGACTAGCATGCCTAATGATGACGGGGGCTATGAGGACAACCCCCACACAGGCAATGGAGGTGATGCTAGGGTTGAGGCCGCTTCAAATTGAAGTGGAGAAGAAAGCCATGGAACAGTGGTATAGGATAAAAGCGTGTAAAGAGTGGAGAGGAAGCTGCGTGGACAAGAGACACGCGCTGATACAAAAAGAAGCGCTATCAAAGCTAGAAATGCTGATGGCAAATAACGACCTTATCAAAAGGAGGGAGATGTTTGACAAAAAGTATAGAATACACTTAGGAGAAAGAGACAACTGGAAAGTAGATATCCAGCATCCTGCGACAATCTGCTTTACAGATGGCTCAAGAAGAGAGTCTACTAAGCTAGCGGGAGCAGGCATAGTGATACCCAGGCTAGGGACAAGAGAGTCCATGGCACTGGGCAGATACACAAGTGTCTTCCAAGCGGAAGTGTGTGCGATCACGCGGTGTGCACAGATAATAAAAGAAGAAGTGAAGCAGACTGGATCGATTGTCATATACACGGACAGTCAGGCATCGCTGAAAGCGCTAAAGAAACCAACGGTTACATCAGCGTTGGTAGAAGAATGTAACAAGACGCTAAATATGATAGGAGAATATCACAAAGTCACGGTAGCCTGGGTCCCGGGCCACTGTGGAGTGATAGGCAATGAGAAGGCGGACGAGCTGGCCAGGATTGGAGCGGGGAGGGAACCTATGGGCCCGGAACCAACACTTCCAATCTCGGCCGCTGTCACAAAGGGAGTAATAGCAAAGATAAAGGAGAAAGAGGCAGAAATGCTGTGGGAACAAGCAACTGGATGTAGACAGTCAAAGATGATATTAGGTAGTATAAACAATAAGAGAACTAGATACCTCATGGGTCTAGGTAAGAGCAATATGAGGTTGTTAACGGGTATAATCACGGGGCACAACACTCTAAACAGACACCTTAATATTTTAGGGATAAGTAGAGACTCCTCCTGCCCGCACTGTGGGGAGGAGGAGACAAGTAAACATGTATTAGCAGAATGTGTAATGTACGCGGCAGCGAGATATAACACATTCGGCAGAGATGAGTTAGAGGAGAATGAACTGAGGGATATCAACCTCAAAGATGTCCTTCTGTTTTGCAGGAGCATAGGAAGATTTGAAGAAGAATGCGGTGCGGGAGCGCTGCCGGAACAGTAACCCTTAGCTCCAACGAAGGGGAATTGGGCTGAATGAACGCCTGGAGTGATCGACAGCCCGCCTGACCGGCCAGGCGTCCCCCCCAACAACAACAACAACAACAACCCCCAATTTGGTCCCATAGCAATTTGGTGAAGGTCCGATGATGAGATGAGGAATCGAGGGAACTCCTCGAATTTGATAGGCACTAATATGCCGATTTCGTTATTTTCTGTAGGTAACCAAGCATTGGCTCTCGGAAACCATAAATTTGATAAAGTGGAACTGGTGATGATCACCACAGTTGTCATATGGAACTCCTCAATGATGTAGGCACTTCAGAGATTCCGATGAAATTTTGTTGACGCAGTAACTAATGCTCGTAAAAATACATATTTTGAAGTAGAACTTATGATTAGGAACTGAAGCTCTATATGGGTTCCCCGAGGAATCGACGGAACTTCTCAGATATCATCGGCCCATATAAAGTGACTTTTGGTTGGGATCTGTAGTAACCACCAGTTTTGCATCGGAAAGCTGTACAGCTGATGAAGTGGGTGGGATATGTAAAAATGTCATGTGTGTGGCATTGCGAAGTACAAAATTGGAGTCGGTTGTTTCGGGTATAAATTATTTATAAACAAGCTTACGGCCTGCCTGGCGGTAAGCAGACAGCGTAGATTAAGGACACTCTATATAGAGACAAACTTAAGTCCTTCACTATCATCCTCCACACAGCGCATTCTCGGTAGCCATGTCGGCTTTTGTCGCCACCAGGAATAAGACCCACATACCTACAGAGCACGTGGTGGTTATTATTGACTGCGGTAAGGTACGTACGTTCCCAGTTGGACTGCTTCAAATATGAGCGAGATGACAATCTGCAGTGCCTTACCTCTCAAGAAATGTATTTTTGGCGATCTGGGATGTTGTCAAAATGGGAATATGGACGAATTGAACCCAAACGACATATTCAAATGCATACTAATTAGAAATTTTATCTATTGACTTACGCTTCGTAACTTAGCGGAGTTTAAACTTTCGGATCGTAAAATTTTTCAGATTCATAAAACCACTTCTACAGGTCAAGTTTTTTTTTCAGAAATGCCTGAAAGCTACATAAATGAAGGTTTTTCTACTACATATTACGGCTGACTACGGTCTTCTTCGCAACGTTGAAATCATGACGGCCGATTCAGAACTAAACGTTATCCAAATCTATATACATTTGTTGTTTAATTATTAGAAAAACATTCCCATTTAAAGATAAATGTACTTAAATGTATGAAAGTTCAATCATTGCGCCGCGCCATAAAATAGTAACTTTATGTAATTTTGGAGCTAGCTAAAGGGGTGAAATAGTAAATTGAACAACAAGTGTATAAAACAAGCCATTTCATCCGAGACAATTTATCAATCCAAGGCACAGGCGAGGGTCGATATAAAGTAAAGGATAAAATGGGTTTTATACACGAGTTATACACTCTGCTTTTCACTTCGATTGCGAGAAAATTAAACAAATAAATAATATTATTAAAGTTATGTTATAAAATTGAATTACGCTAGAGGGCGCGCTAACGTAAACAACTCATCTAAGTCAACTGTGTTTCTAAATTCGGTAAAAATAGTAAAAACTTCCATATCAGTTTGAAAACAAGTTATTGTGATACGCAACCATGGAAATATTAAGGATCTATGTGGACAAGTGTGTAAAACGTATATAAACAGTGAAAAGTGACTAAAAGTGATTACACATTTAAAACCAAACTGACAGTTAAATCCAGTGAAATACTTTGTGCCGAGTGAGAGTGCGTGAATTAACAATACAAGACTACAATTGTAATAAAAATCACAAGAAGACTGAACAAAATCATAAAATATAACCTAAAAGTCAGAACAAAAAGTGATTTATCATATCACAAATCATCGCGAAATATTAATTATAGCGCCATCTATGGTCGAGTAGTCTAAGTACTAAGGTCAAGTGTTAAGCTTTGATAGTACGAATAGCGCCACCTGTTGTCGAATAGTAACACGAAACCACAGAAAGAAACTAGGTTTTTCAATATCAGGCGTCTAAACGAGAAAAAATAGAAAAACGACGTAAAAATAAAGATATACAATGGATAACATTCTAAAAGCCCTCGAGTCCATAGAGAGCAAACTAGCTCGGCAACAAACAGAGATGAAAAACATGGAAGAAAATATTACATTAAAAATCAACGAAAATACGAATGAGCAGTTTAAAAACATGGAAATTCGCTATTCCAACATAGAACAGACTCTGCGAGAACAAGAGCAGAGAATCGATACAATTGAAAGACAAATACGCGAAAGAAACTTGGTTTTCTTTGGCCTAGAAGAAAAGGAAAATAGCTACTTTGGATTAGAAGAGCATATATCAAGTATAGTAAACCACACAATGAAAACTTCTCTAAGTAACCTAGAAATTGAAAAAGTCAGAAGATTGGGCAAAAAAGGAGAAACCACAAGACCAGTTGTATTAACTGTCACAACAATGGGGAAGAAATTACAAATACTTAAGAATAAAAAGCTCCTGAATGGGACCGGCTGCTACATCAAGGAGGATTACCCAAAAAAAATCTTAGAAATACGCAAGCAACTGAAAATAGAGGCGGAAAACGAACGAGAACTGGGAAATAAGGTCATAATTAAATATGATAAAATCATCAAAATAAGCAAGAAAAAACACGAAACAAAACGCTACAGTAAAAGAAATCTCTCTGAGTCCCCTCCGCCGACCCAAAACTACAGAGGTACTGAAACTATCACACACACACAGGAGGTACCGTCTACAAGTGAGTCGAACCAGAAACAAGTACCTAAACGAAACAAAATAGATATTCAGTCATACATAACCCGAGAGCCCAAACAGGCAACTACGAACCTAACAGAAACACAACAAACTACGAGTTCAAGCCAATAGCAATTAGCAGCGCCCCTCCAACACGATCAACACAAGAAAAAACTAAAATTAGTCCCCAAGCCGGCTGGTCACCGTGGGGAGAGCGACCAAAACCCTCCAATTCAAAATAAAATAAATGATGAAATTATAAAAATCGCAACTTTCAACGTGAGATCTTTATCATCAACAGAAAGAATGATTGAACTTACTTATGCACTACAAAAAATAGACTTTGATATCTTGGGATTGGCAGAGGTAAGAAGAATAGGATGTTACATAAAAGAAATGGAAAAATACATTTTTTGTTACAAGGGAACCACACAAGGATCGCATGGCGTTGGATTCCTGATAAAGAAAAAACATAAAAGTAACATCTATAATTTTGTTGGACTATCGGAAAGGGTCGCGCTACTACAGATAAAACACAACAGCAGAATACTCTCTATAATACAAGTATACGCCCCTACTGAAAGTGCAACAAATGACGATATTTCTGCGTTCTATGAAACACTCGAACAAGCCCATAAAATGGCCGGAGAAAAAGTACTCGTCATCGGAGACTTTAACGCCAAGATTGGGCTGCCTAAGCCAAATGAAGACCTGATCATGGGCAAATACGGTTACGGAAAACGTAACGAAAGAGGAGAAATGTTAGTACAATATGCGAACGAACACAGACTAAGTATAATGAATACGTATTTCAAAAAGAAAAATAACAAAAAATGGACGTGGATCTCCCCCGACCAGAAAACTCGAAATGAAATCGATTATATTTTGTCAAATCAGCCGTCTAACATTACGAATGTAGAAGTACTAAACAACGTCGAGTTCTCTTCAGATCATCGTCTAGTCAGAGCTACCTACAACCTTAAAATCTCCCCTAAGAATAACAGAGCACAGTACAGACTTCCAGCAAATAAGCCGAAATCTGAAAAGGAAATAGAACAGTATCAACAAAACTTAGAAAAGAACTTGAAAGAACTATACAAGTGTCAAGAAATCGAACAATTACAGCCCTACTACAATGGAATAGAGACAGCAATCAAGAATAGCCTACGGACTATATGTAAAACTGAAAAAACGACAAAAGTAAATCGAATTTTAAGTGATAACACAAAAAAGCTTATGGAAAAGCGTAATGAACTAATAAAAACAAAAAACAAATCAAAAGAATCCAGACAAACACTTAGCCACCTATTCAAAGCTACCAGCAAAGCATTAAAAAAAGACTATCACGAATATAGAAAACATGTAATAACAAAAAATTTAAAGTGCTACAGAAGTACAAAACGAGCTTTTAAAGAGCTAGATCATCAAAAACAATGGATACAAAGCTTAAAAACCAAAAACAACGTGACAAAATCTAGACAAGACATAATAAATACAGCTACCCAATTCTATAAAGAGCTCTATGAACAAAAAAATACGAATAACTGGGAAGTAGAGCAATCTCTAGAAATACACTACCAGGATGATATTAATCCAATAGATACTACAGAGCTTTTAACGCATATTAAAAAGCTGAAAATGGACAAGAGCCCTGGTCCCGACGGTATTTCAAACGAAGCTCTGAAACTCGGTAAAGCTCAACTACTTCCTGTACTGATGAAGCTCTACAATACGGTTCTAAATACAGGTCACGCTCCAGAGCAATGGAAAACATCGGATATCATCTTATTATATAAGAAAGGAAGCTCACAAGACATTGCTAACTACCGCCCAATCAGTCTCCTGTCCAGTACATATAAGTTGTTTACATCAATATTACAAACAAGATTGGACACAAGAATTAGTAATACGCAGCCTATAGAACAAGCCGGTTTTCGCTCAGGTTTTTCTACAATAGACCACCTCCATGTAATGCAACAGTTAATAGAGAAGCATAAAGAATTTAACCATACATTATATATAGCCTTCATCGATTATGCAAAGGCATTCGATACCATATCCCACGAATCTATATGGGCGGCACTTTATCAATGCCAAATAAACGATAAATACATTAAAGTACTAAAATACTTATACAACAATAGCACTAGCAGGGTAAAGCTCGAAACAAGAGGCGAAGCTATTCCTATAAATAGAGGCGTAAGGCAGGGAGACCCTCTCTCGCCTAAACTGTTCATTGCTGTGCTAGAGGGCATATTCTCAAAACTACAATGGAAAGAAGAGGGAATAAAAATACGTGGAAAATACCTAAGTCATCTCAGATTCGCCGACGATATCGTTTTATTTGCCTCTACAAGCAAAAACATAGAGAAAATGATAAACTCGCTTAGCGAGGAGAGCGAAAAAGTCGGCTTAAAAATGAACGAGAGCAAGACTAAGGTTATGAAATGAAATGAAATGAAATGAAATGAAATTATTTATTCATAACAATTGTTACAAGTCTTTTTGTTGCTTATTAATTAAATATGAATAAGCTATGTAATTACATATTTATAAATAATAAAAAATATGGGAATTAATTGTCCAATAAATATTGTCAGAACATAATAATTATAAGAATTAATAGTATAATGATTTAAATAATTTAAACATTGTCGCCACAGACGGTTACAGTGTGTGTGGTCGGTTTTCAAATTCACTGTAGTCGTAAAACATTTGTTCGTGGAGCCATTTTTTCAGTCTTCCATTGAACATCGGGGTGGAAACTGCATCTATTATGTATTTGGGCAATCTGTTAAACACGCCAGGTCCCGAGTAGTACACACAACGTTCCGTCTTAGCGAGCTTGTGCTTGTTCACGACTAGGCGGTCTGCGTGCTCATTGCTGCGGAGCGGGTAGCTCGCGTTGGACCCTTGGCGCTTAAACAGGTGGAGGTTTTTGTGCGTGAACTGTGCCACTTGGAGAATGTATAAGCATGGCAGGGGCAGGATGTAAAAATCTTTAAAGAACTCTAGCGCTGGGGCGTCATCCGGAGCGCCGGCCATCGCCCGCAAGGCTCTCTTCTGCATTGAGAACACGCGGCGCCACTGCGAGTGACTAATAGTATGACTAATAGCATCCAATACCCTATCAGTTTGAACCAGACGCCTCTTGAGTATGTAGAGCGTTATATATACTTAGGGAAAGAAATATCATTTAATGATAACAACACTCAAGAGGAAATAGAACGACGTATAGCTATAAGCTGGAAAAAATACTGGACTCACAAAGATATTTTCAAAGGAAATTATCCAGCGCATCTCAAAAAAATAGTTTTTGATACTAACATTTTACCGACAGTTACATACGGATGCCAAACATGGAGTCACACAGTCAGAACAAAGTCCAAAATCATCACCACACAACGCGCTATGGAAAGGAGCATGCTCAGTCTAAGAAAAGTTCACAAAGTGAAAAGCGAGCATATTAGAAACAGAACCAAGATCACTGACGCGTTGCAATATGCCCTTAAACTAAAATGGCGATGGGCCGGACATTTAGCTCGACTCAAAGACAAGAGGTGGACTAGAGAGGCGACTCTATGGAACGGACCTGACGGAAAAAGAAAGCTAGGACGGCCACTAAAACGATGGAGCGATGATATAGTAGCTACGGCTGGAAGAAAATGGATCAACAACGCGGAGGATCGAGAAAAATGGAGCAAATTGGAGGAGGCCTATACCCAAACAGGGGTTCCAATCAATAGCTAAATGCAAAATGAAAGAAAATACAATTAATACTTAAACTTATTATTATTATATACCTATAGTAAAAATTAACAAACTACAAAAAAAAAAAAAAAAAAAGTACAAGTAAAATATAAAATATTCTAACATATATGATGAATAAATCAATACTAACACAAAATAAATAAATAACAAGTATATTGTAAAACATAGTTAAGTAACAAGGAAATAAAAAGGCTTATTATTATTATTATTATTATGTTATAAAATTTATACTTATGTGCTTGTCGGCCGAGGGCAGGGCGCCGAGGGTGAGTTTTACTTTATGTTCTAGAGCACAAAAAGCTACTTTATGTCTTCTGTGCAGGGAGACGAGAGCTTGAGAAGTGAAAATATTAAAACCGTTATAAACAGTGTTTGCCAGTGGGTCTACAGGTATTTTTTTCCCCATGGTCCCACCATGGTTTGTGCATGTTAGTAATTTTTACCGAAATGTTTGTTTTCACTGAATTTTTCACTGAAATTAGGAGCGACGACGAGCGGAGCAAGGAGGAGTATGAGACGAACTGCGATGTGTTTAAAAATGTTCGGTTCTGGCGCTCCGCCGGCCGCTGCCGCGGCACGCTCGCTTTTAACTAATTTTTACCCCTCCTGCCACTTGGCTCCCATGCCTATTATCACAGGATTTCAGCGTAATATTTTTGTTGCTATGTCCCCACGCTATCAAGAGGATATATTTATACTTATGCCTTTTGACTCCCAGAATATCCACGGACAAAAAGTATTTTTCTTCTTTGCTCCCAAGCCACTGCCCAATGTAATCTAGGGCTAATACTATTTCTCTTGGCTCCCAGACTGCTGCTGTCTGGTATCCAGAGATAATATTATTTCTCTTCGCTCCCAAGCCACTGCCCAATGGGATCCAGAGATAATATTTTTCCTCTGGATTTCCATACCGCTGCTGTTTGGGATCCAGTTATCTTCGTTGTTCATTCCCTTTGACTTCCATATCCCACTCAAGTCTATGTATTGGAATTTTCTGACATTGCGTCGCCTCTACCTACTCCTATAGGATACGCGCGTGATGAGGCGTTTATGTGTATGTGACTACCATATCTTACCTAAAGCCTTTAGAATCCCTTTAGAATCGCCAAGAATACCTAGAGTTTCACAATGTTGTCGTATGTTTCTACGTGTTAAGTAGTGTCTCAGAGTAAGGATTTGTATAGAGATCCTATACAAGTTCCAGCAAGAGGGACATAAAAGCTCTTACGCAGCTGAAAACTGATCTTAAACCTTTGAACGCCATCATATTTGAATGAAGTGATCACTCCGACGCCAAGGTCTCAAAAATTGATGTAACGTTTAAACCAATAAAAACAATTCATAATTGACTTTTTTTCATGATCAAAGTAAACTTTCACTTCGACCTTTTTAGTGGTTGTTGGTGTGGTGGGTACGACGACACACGGCCACTTTATAGGCTCTTAGCGTTCAAAGAGTTAAACGTCTGGCAGCTTACCATAAACAATCACTTTTATTCGGGTGGTTAATAGTTTATTTGCCTCAAACTATTTAATATTACGTGGAGATGACATAGAGGCAAATAAAGAAGTGGGAACTATGACAAGAACAACCAATGATATATCCCTCTCTGTCACTCTTATACAATTTAGTATATGACTATCTTACTCGGTAGCGATATTATTATTTGACGTCGTCTCTAGGGTACTCTGAGGTTAGCGTAGTGGCATTTTTTATTTTTATTTTAATATAAATACGAGTATCACTTACAGACTAATCCAACACGTGATACATAATAATAGCTTTCATGCTTTCAAGTAATATTTATATCCGCTCTTGTCAAGTGAAAATGCACAAAGTACAATATATAACATACTGAGATAGAGATACCAGTGAAATACTCCACATAGATCGTAACGCACGTAAGAACTAACCGCACGAACGCTGCATCTCTGTCACTTCAATATGCAAGTGCGATAGAGATAGCACCCAATGACATCTAGTACAAATAAGTTAAACTAACATTTCTATAGAAAAAATCGTACTTCGAGCTGAAAGGCCACTGTGAAAATTATATCATGTAAAGAATAAGTATAGGTACCTATCATGTACCAAGTTAATGCCAGTTTTACGACCAAACGAATTTTTCGACATACTTGATTTCTGCGTAGTCCTTACGCAATATGGCGATTTTTATCATTGAATAAAATAATAATAATACCTACTCGCACTGTTTGATTATTGTATTCCATTAGTTAACCCAATGCAACTCCTTCGAACTTATCAGTAATAACTAGCACAGATATCAGAATAAGGCCTGAATCACACTGGCGCGGCCTGCGGTGACGGTCAATAGTAAATTTGACAGCTAATGACAAGTTTACTATTAACAGCCGCGACTAGGCCTCGCCAGTCTGTGAGAGGCTTAAAGCAGATCCGCTCATTTAAGTTGAACGATTTTCGTACATCTGATCTATATTAATCACATAGGAAGTTTGAGAGAGACAGATAAGTGATATCTGACAGGTCTTCACCTGTCAGTGTCTCCGCTTTCATAACTTCAAATTGTACTAAACTGACGTTTTGGAACCATATGAGATTTGAAATTTTGGTGTGAATTAAATGAAAACAATTCGTTAACAGCTGACAATGATGGTACTATCTGTCCCGTTCTAACTCATCTTGGTAAACCATAAGGGTTCAAAGAGAAAACTACTTGAAAAATCATCATGGTTAACACTACGGATCTGTTGTTATTATGAATCTAAGGTAAGTAGGTTTAAGTAATACTTTTATAGATGACTCCAAACCCAAGTGATAGGTATTACGCTAAAAGTATTCGTAAATATATTTATTATGAGTATCCGAAATCAACAACGTCCAGGTTTTGGATATATAACATAAATTAAAAAATAAATGTATTTACAATCAATCGTACAGAACAGACCTTAAAAACATTGTCAGTACAGTATATCATCGGCCTTATAAACCTGAGTGCTTTTATGCGGTAAACACCGTGCAAACAGCTACTCTAGAAACCGACTAAATGCAAGTTTAAATAGACTCCCGTATTTCACATATTGATATATGACAGTTGACAACCTACATGTTTTTAAGGTATATGCCCGAGCCGTCCGTCGAAAGTCCGGCCGGTGGGCATCGGAGCGTTGTTGTAGGTCAACGTGCCGAGTCCGGGCCGGGCCGGGACCGAGCTGCTTCCGAGCCCCGGCCGTAACTAGACCGGCCGTCAATCGTTCGCGTCGACAGATGAGCGACCGAGGCGGCCCGTCACCGTTCCGCTTCCGAGCGACGGCCGGGCCCGGACAAGGCCCGGCCGCGCGACGGCCGATGACGTGCGTACGTAGAAAACGGGCCGGCCCGGACACGGAACGGTCTACTGTGAATCATCCTTAATGTTAGTGACACCAAGTACAAAACTAGATGGGGTGAGAGAGATAAAAGTCAAATTGATCACTATAGGGATTGCTGTAACTCTAAATTGAAAAATGTGTTTTTGCCATCGGAGTTAAGCAACTGTTGTGATAATATGTGTGTGAATGTACATCACAGAAAATACATAGATGATCTTTATGCTATAACGGTAGAAACTTTAACGTGGGCTTCAAATGTAAGTTATAATGAGCGGGTTAAGAAACGCGGTTATGTAACAGGTTGGAACAAATATGTTAAAGACGCTCACGGGGAGGCAAGGTGCGGATTTTATGAATGGGTATTGCATGGTAAGCCTACGGGGGGGCCCATTCATGAGCGTATGTGTGAAACTCGCAAAGTGTTTAAAGCGAAGCTAAAGTGGTGTCAAACCAACCAAGAGCAAATAAAAATGGACATAATTGCGTCACACCACTCAGCTAAACACTTTGCAGATTTCTGGAAGCAAACAAATCGCTTGAATGCAATGCCGAGTGTCCCAGTGAGCGTAGCGGGTAAAAGTTCCCCTGCGGATATTGCAAACTTGTTTAAAGAACATTTTAAGGTCTCGTCGCCGCTGGGTGGGTCAGTGCATGTGCCCGTTGCTGAGCCCGTAAAACTTACTGTGCGCTTCTCGGCGAATGATGTAGACCTTGCTATCAAGAGCATGAAGAGGGGAAAGTCGCCGGGCCATGACGGGCTCAGCATCGAGCATTTGCAAAACGCTGGCGTACACCTGCCGCGGGTATTGGCGCTTCTTTTTAGCCTTTGTGTGAGTCACTCATATTTACCATTGGATTTGATGAGAACCATAGTAGTGCCTATTACTAAAAATAAAACAGGTGACGCATCAGATGTTGACCATTACAGACCTATCTCGTTGGCGACTGTAGTGGCGAAGGTGCTGGACGGTATGCTCGACAAACATCTATCTAAACATATACATCTAAATGACGCACAGTTTGGGTTTCAGCCTGGACTGTCTACCGAGTCTGCTATTTTCTGTTTGAAAAGCACTGTCCAGTACTATACCACGAGGAGCACGCCAGTGTACGCCTGCTTCTTAGACCTATCTAAGGCCTTCGATCTGGTGTCATATGACATTTTGTGGAACAAGATGTCAGATGAGACCAGTGTACCGGCTGAATTGATTGAGGTCTTTAAGTTTTGGTATGGGAACCAAATCAATTCTGTAAAGTGGGCGGGCGTGCACTCAGATGAGTACATGTTGCAGTGTGGTGTCAGGCAGGGCGGGTTGACCTCTCCCAGGTTGTTCAACCTATATGTTAACCGTTTGATGGACGAGCTCAACAAAGCCTATGTCGGATGCTCTATAGATGGTAGGTCGGTGAATAACATCAGTTATGCGGATGATATGGTTTTGTTGAGTCCGTCCATCAGTGGGCTTCAGAAGTTGTTAGATGTGTGTGAGAGGTACTCGGTGGCTCATGGACTAAGGTACAACGGGAAGAAAAGTGAGGTCCTTGTCTTTAAGGCTGGTAAAAAGAGCTACAAGAAAGTGCCTCCCGTGACTTTAGGGGGTGAAATTCTGAGAGTCACGAAAAAGTTTAAGTACCTTGGTCATTGGGTCACCGAGGGGCTGTCAGACGATCTCGATATCGAGAGGGAGCGCAGGGCGTTGGCGGTTAGGGGAAACATGCTGGCCCGCAGGTTTGCGAGGTGTAATAAGGCCGTAAAAATAACACTTTTCAAGGCATTCTGTCAAACCTTTTACACATGCAGCCTGTGGACCGACTACACCCAGCGGGCGTACAATGCTCTGCGTATACAGTATAACAACGTTTTCAGGATGCTATTGAAATTGCCACGATATTGCAGTGCGTCCGCTATGTTCGCGGAGGCGCGTACGAATGATTTTTACGCGATCATACGCAATCGGTCGGCGTCACTAATGCGGAGATTGAGTGGCAGTGACAATAGCATCTTGAAAACGTTCGTTAATAAACTAAATGCGCCATTACCGAGGCACTGGAATAAACTCCATGTAGGATTAACCAGTGCTTAGGGATGATACATCGAATGTTTCTTTTTTGACTTTATCTTTTATTTTATTTTTACTCTAACCCTAGTCTTTAAGTACCTAATGTAACTAACAAATTATGGATCTATAATCTGAAATAAATATTAATTATTATTATTATTATTATATTATTAATTTTGTTAATTTTTGTTAATTTTGGTAATTTTTGTTAATTTTGGTAATTTTTGTTAATTTTGGAATGTTTTGTTAATTCTGTCATTTTCGATTATTTCGTCATGTTTGCTAAATAGACGTTTGTGTTAGTTTTGGATGATTTCATATTTTGGCATTTATTTAAATATACCATTTACACAGGGCCATCAAATTGGCATGGCATTACACTTACCAATGAAGTGGCTCTTGTGCTGCTCGGTTTCTAGCGCGCGGTTGACGCACTTAGCGAGCCGCGCTAACATCTCGCCGTATATTCGCTTGGCGAGCGCGTCCCGAATGAACGCCTGCGTGTTGCCAACTCGTTGCGTGTCCATGTGAGATACTATCTCACCAACAAATGGCTCCGTCCGTGTTACAGCAGTTTTGCCTGATGTTTCTTTGTGCTCTCGCCCATTTAGTGTTGATAATGTTTGCTAATTTTGATATTGTTTAAAATTTTGGAATTTTGTTAATAACGGCATTTTTTATCATTTTTACATGTTTTCCATTTTGCCATTTTTGTTAGTTTTGGCATTTTTGTTACGATTGTCATTTTTGCAAATATGCCAATTATGAATAAATTGGCATGGCATAATACACTTACCAATGAAGTGGCTCTTGTGCTGCTCGGTCTCTAGCGCTCGGTTGACACACTTGACGAGCCACGCGAACATCTCGCCGTACATTCGCTTGGCGAGCGCATCGCGAGCGAACGCCGCTCGGTGCGTGTCCATACGAGATACTATCACCTATTTGAAAAGAACTAATCAGTAACATATCGCAGTTCATATCGCACTCATTTGGTCGGGTACATTAAATAAAATTTGCAAGTTTGTCACCATTTACGATTATCTCCTGCTTCGTTGCGAAATCAGTTGCGATAGTGTTTTCTCCCTATGAAAACCCGCTGCGAACGCAAACACTACTATGCTAGGTTCGATCGCAAATGGTTTTGTTTGAGTAAAAAAAAAACATGTTTGTAGACCCAGAGGGGAAATAAGTAAACTCTTCTTGGAAAAATCGATCATTCCTTATTCATCGTGCAACAATCAGCACCATATCAAACCATAAACAATCGCACATAGAATATCGTAGCTGGTTACAAATATGGTTGCGTTTTCGCGGCCGAAGGCACTCATTTATGATAACAACCAATATATATATCTCGGCACCAAAAAAAGCTTCGTATACGCCACAGGGGATCGAATAGCTGGCAGCTTCCTCGCTCAATGCATTAGCGTTGCGATTCAGCGAGGAAGTGCTGCCAGCATTTTAGGAACCATGCCTAGGGGCCCAATTTTTTAAATATATTTTAAGCTTAGATATAGTTATATTTGTATGTAATTCACCGGTATATTATCATAGATTCCCCAAGAGGCCAAGATGTATGACTGACCTCATGCGCAGAGGCGATGCGTCGGTGTGTGAGCCAACGAGATAGCTCCGGCCTCGCCACACCGAGAAGCGAGCAGACGATCTGTAGGTGCTTGTCGTTCGGCTACAACAAGTATAATAACAATACATTTTAGGGGTCAATTTTTACACAAATCAAACTAGTTCCATAGTAAGCTCAATAACGCTTGTGTAATGGGTACTAGACGACGATATATTTAATAGATATATATGTACTTAATAGAAAACATCCAGGTCTCAAGAATGCTTCTGCTCACCAAAGAAACAAATGCCCGTACCGGGATTCGAACCCGGGACCTCTAGTTTCGGAGGCAGTGTCACTACCAACTAGGCTAAACAGGCCGAATATACATGCATCAGCATTGAAAGGGCTACGTCAAAGATATGTTTACCATTTAGCAACTTATTTCTTTGTAACAAGGCGAAAAATAAATGTGTGTGTGTCTCGCATGTAAACATCATATTTGAAACAATCAACTCTAAAATCGATAGTCACATACAAGTTATGTGATAATTTTAATATTGCTACAGTAATCAAATTAAAACTGTTGCTGCAACCATTCTACTTGTGATATGCTCAGGTGGGAGCAAGATACAATAGGGTAGTTTCGTCATGTTAAACTTTATAACATATTGCAGTTACATAAAACTAAGAATAATCACTGTTTTCTGATTTTTTTATGTGTGTATGTATATGAAATTTGGCATGCAGCTGTATGTGTCACACACACACAGCTGCATGCCAAATTTCACCTGTCTAGGTCACCTGGAAGTGGGTTAGGTTTTAGATTACTAGTCAGTCAGTCAGAAAGTGGTAAACATGCCGTTTTTTGGACTTTTATATCTCAATAACTATTTCACCTATTTATATTTATGATGGGGTTCTAGTTGTTCTAAAGGATCTAATACATATACCAATATTTTTTTATGTTAAATAGATTTTGACTGAATCTTATTGAGGGGTCAAAAGTGGCTCCAAACGGTTCGTGTAAAATAACACACGGCTGCTGTCCGCCAGTTCCTAGGGTGAACTTGGTTGGACACGTTGCCGCTTGAATAGATAATATATTTACCATCAAATTCGAACTGTTAACAGAGCATCAGAGCAATATCCACAGGAAAGATGGCTTAAAAAGCGCCTGCCATACATTTTAAATAGCTTTCCTGTGGATATTAGATCAGAAAAGAAAAATACCTAGGTTAGCAACGTTGTTGCATAAGCACTTATTGAGTGCCTACTGAATACTGGTATTCAGTAGGAGTTTTTGTGGTAACGCCTTAATAATTATCATTAGATCATTACATTATAGGTGCGTACATCTTTTTAGGGTTCCTTACCCAAAGGGTAAAAACAGGGCCCTATTACTTAGACTTCGCTGTCTGTCTGTCCGTCTGTCTGTCACCAGGCTTTATCTCAAGAACTGCGGCAGTTGAAATTTTCACAAATATTGTCGGTATGACAACAAATATTAAAAACCAGCCAAGTGCGAGTCGGACTTTGATGTTTTTATAGATAATGGTACGGAACCCTTCGTGCGCGATCCCGACTCGCACTTGGCCAGTTTTTTAGTCATTATTATCTATAAATTTTTAGCCAGTTGTGTTTAAAAAAGAGACTGGGATCCGCAGAGAAACTGCAGTGCAGTTTTGCGGATCTTATGGTTAACAATGTTTGGGATTATCTGTATCTAATAATTATAATAAAACAATAAATTAACACAATAAAATGAAAATTACAAAATAAAATCAGATTAAAAAAAAAATACGCGACTTGAAAGTTTCTTAAAAAATATGTAATTTTATCATCTAAAAGTTAAAATCAAGGCTACTAATAGAATTTACATAATTCAATAAAAAAGAAATAGTACAACAACTATGTAGCAGACTTAAACGTAGTATTTCACGATTAAAATTGCAATTTTCTTGTTTTTTCAACGTTAGTGCGGGGCTCGTGCGTTGTGACTTCGTAATTTTCTGTCAATTATCCAACCGGGAAATAAGACAGCTTGTAAAATAATTTATAAAAGCCAAGTTTCACTCACATCTATGTAAGCTCCGTCCTCCTCCACATCTCCAGAGTCGGGCTCGCAGGTCAGCTCAACATTACCGAGATGGAGGATACACGCCAGAACTGTGAACATGTTCTGTTGCTCCGTTTCCGTAACACCTGCGGACGGAAATAAAACTTGACATCATCATGCACCTACTTTTTTTGGACCTGCCTGTGGCTTCATAGGACGCGCTCATTAGATAGGAATAAGGGTGGTATTCCACTCGTCCAATATCTTTGTCAAATCTTTGATCAAAGTTCTTTGACGTAGGCCCATTCCACTCATCCAATATCTTAGACCAAGTTTTTTTTTTCATGCGTAGCCATATTGGTTTAACTATAATCGGAATATTTGATCAAATGTCGGGGTCCCATCCAAGTTTGATGAAATCATCCAATTTCTTTGATCAAAGATATTGGATGAGTTTAATACGGGGTCGTATTCTACTCATCCAATATCTTTGTCCAATTTCTTTGTCGAATCTCTGATCAAAGTTCTTTGACGGAGGCCCATTCCACTCATCCAATATCTTTGTCCAAGTTTTATTCTTTTTCATGCGTAGCCATATTGATTTAACTGTCATCAGAATCTTTGATCATATGTCGGGATCCCATCCAAGTTGGATGAAATCATCCAATTTTCTTTGATCAAATGTATATTGGACAAAGATATTGGATGAGTGGAATACCTCCCTAAGTAGTGGGAGAGTTGCCTGGGGAAAATCCAGGGGAAAACCTCCGACACGACCACGTCGGCGGATTAAACACTGGAATACTCTGATACTCTCTCATAATGTAGCGGACCCCAGGCATCCTTCAGGATGCAACTGTACTGGGAATAACGCTAGGATGATGATGAATACTCTAACCCCCTTATTCATAAACGTCCATCAAGCCTCTATTAGTTAACAAGCCGCTAAAGTTGGTTTGTCCTTATCTGTCACTTTGACACGTATGTTTGTGAGAAAAGGACAAAACAACTTTTAGTTAACAGAGGTTTGTTAAGTTTTATGAATAAGGGGGTAAGAGTTTGCGCTCCGGTGAGATTGGTTGAACGGCTTTCAATTAAATCAGGGTTGTGAGTGGAATCGAGCTACTTATCTACTTTGACGGCCTGTTTAGCCTAGTTGGTATTGACACTGCCTCCGAAGCTAGAGGTCCCGGGTTCGAATCCCGGCGACGGCATTATTTGTGCATTTAGCACGGATAATTGTTCTTGGGTCTTGGGTTCAGGTTCAGGTCCCCCAATATTTATTTATAAGAGTGTGCACAGGAATTACATGACTTAATGCCGCCTTCTCCGTTCCATCACCGGGCGTCCAGGCGTGGTGAGCGGTTACATCCTAACGTAGTCAGTTTACCATTTATTCGCACCAAGCGATTTTCTAATTTCCTAATGCGAGCTGCTAAGGACTGGAATTTACTGCCGTCGTCTGTATTTTCTAAT
This sequence comes from Notocelia uddmanniana, assembly GCA_905163555.1. Classification (NCBI taxonomy): domain Eukaryota; kingdom Metazoa; phylum Arthropoda; class Insecta; order Lepidoptera; family Tortricidae; genus Notocelia; species Notocelia uddmanniana. The sequence continues at coordinate 15,831,868 of LR991077.1, forward strand.
TTTTTTTTGTATTAAAAATGGGAATGCTCTTGGCCAGCATCTAGCCAGGGGGCAAAGATGAGGCCGACGATGAAGCATACAATCTGGGTTTCTTCAAGATAAGGGTGAAGAGGCTATTACTGAACGAGTGAGCAACACTTAGGCCTTGTCATCGCTTTCCATCAGGTGAGAATAAGGCCAATCGATGGTCAAACAATAATAAAAAAACCGGCCAAGAGCGTGTCGGGCCACGCTCAGTGTAGGGTTCCGTAGTTTTCCGTCCGTCACATTAAGTTGACATATTAAGTACAGAAACACAAAACCCTAAAAAGCACGTCATTTCATTGTGATTTTGTAGAAATGACAGGTACAATAAACACCTGTTTATACGGTTAAATTACAAACTTAGTTCAGAAATTATTTTTGTAATTTTTTCAAAAACTATTCAACCTATCAAGTTCAAAATAATTTTCCTACAAAGTTTTTATAAAGTTCTACTTTTGAGATTTTCTTCATATTTTTAAAACTTATGGTTCAAAAGTTAGAGGGGGGGGGGACACATTTTTTTTGACTTCTGGAGCGATTATTTCCGAAAATATTAACATTATCAAAAAATGATTTTAGTAAACCCCTATTTATTTTTAAATACCTATCTAACAATATATCACACGTTAGGGTTAAAATGAAAAAAAAAATCACTCCCCACTTTACGTATAGGGGAGGTACCCTAATAAAATATTTTTTTCCACTTTTTATTTTACCACTTTGTCGGCGTAATTGATATACATATTAGTACCAAATTTCAGCTTTCTAGTGCTAACGGTCATTGAGATTATCCGCGGACGGACGGACAGACGGACGGACAGACGGACGGACAGACATGGCGAAACTATAAGGGTTCCTAGTTGACTACGGAACCCTAAAAAACCATTTGAGAGCCTAACGCATAAAAGTTACGTTCGCAAGGACATCGCTTTAACCGGTTAATATGTCGGAGCGCAAATAGGGAACGAAATCCATTTACCGGTTAGAGATCCCTCCCTCCTTGTAAGCGGGTAAAGATTACTTGTTTTAGGCATAACACAAAATAGAATTTAATGTGCGAAAAAAAACGTTTCGTCACGTTCTTCGTACCACTACACAAAAACTCATAAAGCTAACGACACATTCGCTTGTGTTAGTAATAGACTTCCTGTAGGCAGATATACATTACCGCTCATAAGTCAGCTGAATAAAAAATGCAAAATGCACGCAAAACTGTCAAGGGACTCTGACTTGGCAGTGTATTTCTGAAAGTCATTTTTGTATACAGATGTATGGAAAAAGGTATGGGTGCCTAAATACTTGAGCGGTAGTGTACATTAGAAGAGACAGTTACAAGCTCTGGATAGTATAAGCGCAATACTCCTGAATTTGAAACGATGTCTACTAGTAGGCACGTTTATTTCGTAATGGTTATTCGATTATACACCCAAAAAGCGATGGAGAGGGCTATGCTGGGAGTATCTCTGCGTGATCGCATCAGGAATGAAGTTATCCGCAGCAGAACCAAAGTGACCGATATAGCCCATCGAATCGCTAAACTTAAGTGGCAGTGGGCAGGACACATAGCACGTAGAACCGATGGCCGTTGGGGCGGAAAGGTTCTCGAGTGGCGACCACGTACCGGAAGGCGTAGCGTGGGCAGTCCCCCCACACGGTGGACTGATGACCTGGTAAGGGTCGCGGGTGTCCGCTGGATGCGGGTGGCGCAGGACCGGTCATGGTGGAAGTCTTTAGGGGAGGCCTATGTCCAGCAGTGGACGTCTTTCGGCTGACATGATGATGATAATGATGATTCGATTATACGTTTTTGTTACATCCTCACACAGTTCAAGTACACGATACAGAATTAGAAGCACTTACCTAAGGTGGTTAATGCGTTCTTCGTCTCATTAAATGCTCTCAGGTCGTCGACGCCGTCTATGTCGGGGCTCCCGCCTTGGTTTAGATAGTGGAACGAATCTTGGTGATCTGAAACAATAAAAACCTTTTATTGGTGTATGCAAAGCCTGAAAACGTTGAAAAAGTTTCTAAACACTAACAAAACTAGGTGGATATCATCATATAAGCGTATATATATGTGAATTATATGTATATACTTACATATATATACTATATACTTACATATATATATTATATACTTATAATATAGATATTTAAGTGTATACAAGTTTATTAGTTTTACGTGTATTCATAATCAGACATTGCTTTTCTTAAATGTCCGTGTTTGTGCATAATTCGTTTATCGCCTTTGTATACGCCATACTCCTCACTGCGGTACAGAGCTGGTAGAAGACATAGTAATTCCTCTCTCTCGCACTCCACTCTTCAGCAGCAGATACGTGCTCTTAATCTATCTGTCTCTAACTGTAGCTCCGGCATACTCCTCATTGCGGTACAGAGCTGGTAGAAGACATGGTAATTCCTCTCTCCCGCACTCCACTCTTCAGCAGCAGATACGTGCTCTTAATCTATCTGTCTCTAACTGTAGCTCCGGCATACTCATGGCCGCGGCACAGAGTTGATAGAAGACATGGTAATTCCTCTCCCTCGCGCTCTCGGATACCACTATACTCACTCTACCTGTCCTTTCCTGCACTCTTACCTAACTGTACCTCCGGCACACCCCTCACCGCGACACAAAGCTGGCAGAAGTCATGGTAATTCCTCTCTCCCACACTCTACTCTTCAGCAGCAGCTACGTCTTCTTAATCTGTCCGTCTCTCCCTACAGTCTTACCTAACTGTAGCTCCGGCATACTCCTCACTGCGGCACAGAGCTCGAAGAAGACAGTAATTTCTCTCTACCGCGCTCTGGTAGACCACTCTTTTTTTTTATTACAAATCGGATTGCTCTTGGCCACCATCTAGCCGGGGGGCATAGATGAGGCCGACGACGAAGCGAGCTCACCCAGAAGACTACTACACTACACTCTTCTTTAGGTCTATCGATTTGTCTATCTCTTATTAGAGTCTTACCTAACTGTAGCTCCGGCATACTTCTCGCCGCGGCACAGAGCTGGTAGAAGATATGGTAATTCCTCTCTCCCGCACTCTGGTAGACCACTCTACTCTTCTCCAGGAGGTAAGTCCGCATACTCGCTCCGGATATCCGGTAGAGCGAGTCGAAGTGGATCTCTATGAATTTGCCGAAGCGGGAGGAGTTGTCGTTACGCGTCGTTTTCGCGTTGCCTATCGCCTGTGGATTGAAAGAGTTATAGCGAGGGAAGGAATGGGAAACAAGAGCGTAGCAATAGATTTTAAATGCACTGTTAAAACTTAATATAACTTCGTATTTTTTATTTATTAAATACGTGTTTTTTATAAAGTATGTTTTCTTTCAACTATATTGATCCAATATATTCTGATTTCCATTTTGCAAAAAAGAACTCATTGATTAGTGATGAAGTTCTAAATGAGGCTTAGAGGCGTAAGACGAGTGAAACCAAGTTGCGGTATGAATGACTTTCCTCAAAAGTATTAGTAAGTTGTCTCTGTGAAAAGCAGCACTTAGTTATGAAAGCATTTTTTATTTTAAAAATAACTAAAATATAATTTACAAGACAACTTTACCTCCATGATAGGACTGGAAGCGAGCACTTTCCTCTCCACCTGCGTTTCGCTCGCATTACCGCCCACGGCCGCGAAATAACGCATTGCGTACTTAGCTGACACCGTCTTCCCTGCCCCTGATTCACCGCTCACTGACAACAATAGTACATTACTACAGAGGCCGGGACAAAAGGGGTTGCCGGCCGAAGACATATAGACGGCTGAGCGAAGCGAGGCCGGATAGGTCTAAGGCCGGCAACCCCATATTTCCCGCCGAGGTATGTATAGTGCTTTTCTCAAACATGCAATGAAATAAACAACAATAAAAAACAAAGTTTTATTTTTAATACGCATAGTGGCAGAATGTCATGATGCCTGTGCCACAAATTTAAGTGGAATGGAATTTAAAAAAGAGGACTTTGCAGGCCTAGGCCTGCAAGATTTGTATGAAATTCCATTAACTACCTCTTGTCCTAGCCGCACCTGAAACGTCATACTTCGCAGCCTATTATAAGGAACATAACATCAATATTTCATTGCATGTATGAGAAAAATAAATAAATATTAGGGGTCATGCAATTTTTACACAAATGGAACTAGTCCCATAGTAAGCTCAAATAAGGCTTGTGTTATGGGTACTAGACGACGATATATTTAATAGATATATACTTAAATACATAGAAAACATCAAAGTCTCAGGAACAAATATCTCTGCTCACCACAGAAACAAATGCCCTTACCGGGATTCGAACCCGGGACCTCCAGCTTCGGAGGCAGTGACACTATCAACTAGGTTAACACAACAAACTAGGTTAACAAGCGGACAAAAATGATTCATAACATTGTGTAAAGACACATCAACATCACACTTGCGTTTTACAAGCGTAACCGTTCGCAAAACGCAAGTGTGTGTTATTCCGCTAGGTTTTTGTGTTCTGGGCCGTCTGTGTATTATGAAGCAAGTCTGGTGGGAATGCACATACCTATGATGCTCTGGTTGCGCCGTTCTCTTTCTAACTTGGTGTAGGCCTCTTCAGACACAGCGAATATGTGCGGGTCGAGGTCTCCCATCGACTGCCCCCGATACGCCATGATAGTTTCATCGCCTGCAAATTGAACAAACATAAAAATAAATAAAATAAAAATAAAAATCGTTTATTCAGTCACAAAGTGGTTTACAGTCAAATGATGGTACCTCTTTTTAACCGACTTCAAAAAAGCAGGAGGTTCTCTATTCGTCGGTTTTTTTAATGCATTTTCACCGATTAGTCGGCGACTAGTGGACCGATATATATATTTTTTTTGCGTGAAAGGGTGTTTTCTAGTTGGTCCCATTGTCACCAAGTCTGGATCTGATGACGGGATCTTGGAAAAATCGAAGGAACTCCTCAAATTATAAACCAAGAGGATGGGGTAAGGCAAAAAATAAGGAACTCAAATTATATAACCACGAGGATGGGGTCTGGCAAAGTTTGGAGTCGGTGTTTTTTTGTTAATAATTCACTTGTTAAGTATATAATAGGTACCTGTGCTAAGAGGCACCGCTCTTCCTTAGTTGTCACAGAACATGTGAAGAATAAGGCTGGGTTGCACTGACTTACGATCACAGACTGATCAACGTTAAATATGGCGCCGGCAGCTGTCATCCCATAGAAACTTGTCAAACTTTCCATACATTGAAATTTAACGAATACAGCTTACGATTACAGATGGTTTGGTGCAACCCAGCTTAAGTAATTTTGTTTTACATATACCGGCAGCTCTCATCCCATAGAAACTTGTCAAACTTTCCATACATTGAAATTTAACGAATACAGCTTACGATTACAGATGGTTTGGTGCAACCCAGCTTAAGTAATTTTGTTTTACATATACCGGCAGCTCTCATCCCATAGAAACTTGTCAAACTTTCCATACATTGAAATTTTAACGAATACAGCTTACGATTACAGATGGTTTGGTGCAACCCAGCTTAAGTAATTTTGTTTTACATATACCGGCAGCTCTCATCCCATAGAAACTTGTCAAACTTTCCATACATTGAAATTTAACGAATACAGCTTACGATTACAGATGGTTTGGTGCAACCCAGCTTAAGTAATTTTGTTTTACATATACCGGCAGCTCTCATCCCATAGAAACTTGTCAAACTTTCCATACATTGACATTTTAACGAACACAGCTTACGATTACAAATGGTTTGGTGCAACGCAGCCTAAGTAATTTTGTTTTACAAATAAGTACAAACGCCAACACAGTTAGCTGATCATTCGTAACCCTTATTACAATGGGCATAAAGGTCAAAATGTTCAGTTAACTGTGTTGGCGATGGGTACGACATCATCGTTGTTTTTTTATACCACGTCGGTGGCAGACAAGCGTGAGCCTGATGGTAAGCGGTAAATTATGGCCTCCTGCAACTCCAGGGGTGTCACATGCGCGTTGCCGACCCTTTAAAAATGTGTAAACTCCTTTCTTTGAAGAACCCCAAACTATAGTACTATAGTGTAAACAAGATAGATACTTTAGTGTAAACAATTGTTGGTGAACCATAATGAAAAAACAAATAAAATAAAAAATAGTCCGTCGGGAAACCCTCGGCCTCATTCCACAACCGGAGCGCCCGAGGAGGAAATTCCTCTGAAACCGTACCGTACGCGATCATTTAGGTTCTAAGGTGTGAGGATGAATGCCCTGCCTACGGCGAGCGGTGCGGTGGTAGAAAGTGGCCGTGGGTATTATGTTAAATTTAACAGATTAAATAAAGTATCTTTCGGTCAGCTCGGATCTTCAAATCCGTCCATCTTGTTGAATAGGTACGAAAAAGGTATAAGTATTGACTTTTTAGGTTTCCGTACCTCAAAAGGAAAAAAACGGAAACCTTACATGTTTGTTTGCGGAAACCTCAATTTGTTGTCCGTCTGTCTGTATGTCTGTTAAGACCCTTTATCTTGGGAAAGCGTGGAGGTATCGAGTTGAAATTAAAACTATTCAGGGTGTAACATTTAGATCGGTCAGTTTGGGAAAGTCAGAAACTATGAGACATACGAAGATCTGTTCTTAGGAACCACGACATCGATTTTAGTAACAAGGATAACTGCATTCATACATTTCAAAAAAATCATGTACTCAGAGGACTTTGAAAAATAAAACTAACACTATTTCTATTTAGATATACTTAGATTAGACCTACACGGTCTTAGTAATTTAGAACACCTACTAAATTATTATTACTTTTAGACATCATGTTTCATAGTAATATTTACTGCTAAAGACCTAGACAATCGATATCTAAATATAAATATTGTTCGTTTTATTTTTCAAAACGTCCGGGTACGATTCCCGAGCTGAGTACAAGTTTTTTTTAAATGTATGAATACCGTTTTACTTGTTACTAAAATCGATGACATGGTTCCTAAAACAGATCTTCGTATGTCTTATAGTTTCAGGCTTTCCCATACTGACCGATCTAAATGTTGCACTCGCAACCCCCGTGACCCCCTTTAGTCACCTTTTACGTCTGGCGGGGGAGACCGTAAACCTATTCTTGACAGAGTCTACGCGGTTTTTTACACGTACTGATCTGACTACGCTATTATTCGCACGTACCTACACTTAATACCTGTATGAAACCAACGCAAATAATATTAACACTGACAAAGTCCTGAACAGTCGTTTTTTATCGACTTCAATAGAAGGAAAGAGGTTCTCAGTTCGTCTGCGTGTTTGTTTTTTATGTGTGTATGTTCCCCTATAACTCTTGATCACGTTGGCCAATTTTGTTAATTCTTGTTTTGTTTCAAAGTACTGTTCCCCTACAACTCTTGATCACGTTGGCCAATTTTGTTAATTCTTGTTTTGTTTCAAAGTACTGTTCCCCTACAACTCTTGATCACGTTGGCCAATTTTGATAATTCTTGTTTTGTTTCAAAGTACTGTTCCCCTACAACTCTTGATCACGTTGGCCAATTTTGATAATTCTTGTTTTGTTTCAAAGTACGTACCCTCAAGGTGGTCCCATATAAATTTGGTGAAGGTCTGATGATGGGATCTAAGATGAATCGAGAGAACTCCTCGAATTTGATAGGCACGCATAGCCAATTTCGGTATTTTCTGTAGGTAACCAAGCATTGGCTCTCGGAAACCACAAATTTGGTGAAGCAGATCTGGTGATGATAACCACAGTTGTCATATAGAACTCCTCAATGATCTAGGCAATTCACAGATCAGTATGGGTTCCCTGAGTAATCAACGGAACTCCTCAAATATCATCGGCCCATATAAAGTAGCTTGGTTGGTATCTGTAGTTGTTTATCGGAAATCAGTACATCAGTATTAGACAAATTTCTAGCGTCGCCCTTCCGGCGTTTCTGTCCTCGGTACACAGTACGCTACCTCTAACAGGTAAAATTCTAAATCCGTCACACCGTGACTGTGAGATAGCGTGCTTGTCCGAGGCCAGAGACGCATGGAAGATGGCCTGCCCAGGCAAAGACCTTCCCGTCCGCCCGGAACTTCAGAAGCTCTGGGACCTGCCCATCTGCCGGCGGGTGCATGATCACCTTGTGGAAACCTCCACATTGGCGTCAGAAAGGGCTCGTATGTTGGCCATTTCAGAGAGAGAGTCTAGCCACTGGCTTCACGCTTACCCCTCTGCCAACTACGGGAACCTTTTAGACTCCAACAGTTTTCGACTGGCTGTTGGTCTTCGACTCGGGGCCAATATTGTGGAACAACATCGCTGCCACTGCGGCACAATGGTTGATAAGACGGGTCACCACGGCCTCGCTTGCCCAAAAAGCGCCGGCCGCATGTCCCGCCACTCCTGCCTCAACGACATCATTCGTCGGGCTCTTGTCAGCGTCAACGTGCCGGCCACACTAGAGCCTAGTGGTCTAGCACGTGATGATGGCAAGAGACCCGACGGGATGACTCTCGTGCCCTGGCAACAGGGTCGGCCCTTAGTTTGGGATGCCACATGTGTGGACACCCTAGCTCCGCCGTAGCCGAGGCTGCAAAGCGCCGCAAATATGCAACTCTCGGCGATAGTTACATATTTGCGGCTTTTGCCGTGGAGACCCTGGGTCCGTGGGGACCGGATGCAATAAAACTTTTTAAAAAATTAAGTTTCATGCTTATCCGGTCCTCAGGTGACCGTAGGGCTGGCTCGTTCCTCGCACAGCGAATTGGCATTGCCATTCAGCGAGGCAACGCGGCCAGCCTTATGGGCACCCTGCCCAGTGGCATCGATTTAGGCGAAATATGTACATATAGGTTAGGTTCAGATAATTTAAGTTAGGTTTAGTTGGTTAGTTTTGTTTGTTTGTAAATTGTATTGTGTTTGTCATGAATAAAAGTCAAACTAACATTAAATAAATCTGGTAGCACTTAACGTTTGCTCCGAAAGTTGCCCACTCAAAAAAAAAAAAAAAAAAAAAAAGTACATGTGGTGAAGTGACAGATCACAGATTGTTGACTGTGCCATGCTAAACATACCTCTAAACACAATACGTACCGTAAATAGGCAATTCGTTGTATGGATTGATGGCGACCAGGACGATACCGCAATACGTGTAGATGGCGTTGCGGTCGCAGAACCTGCAACAGGAAACAGGTCCGTGTCAAATATTAGTGAGCTCCGAGCTCCAGCTTGGGCCCTGTCGTCATTTACCATCAGATACCACAAGGATCAATCACATGTCAGTCTTTAATTTAAAAAAGTATGACTATGTAGATATCAGAATAAGAACTAGGGGCAGGAAACAGGTCCGTGTAAGTAATCTCTTATTCTACCTACCACCCACTCAATTGCTCAAAGGTTAGCTGGAAGAGATCCCTTATAGGGATAAGCTCGCCTTTGTACTTTAACGCTTTGTGACCTCTTTATATTTCTACCTGTAATTGTGTACAATAAAGTGCTTACATACATACATACATACATACTTAATATAGTGTTATGTTATTTTTGTATACTATTGGTTGTACCTCTAAACTTGAGCATTAAGAGCGGGATCTTCCGTCACAAGTATTTAATCATCGTTTCGTTTGTGACCAATAGAACTATTTTCATATTTCATTTTATGGTTCGTCCGTGCCAAATAATGGAGTAATGTGATGTTATATGACCTTATACCGGCGCCAAACATAGCTTCAAAGATGTTATATACCTCTTGACGACTTTGAAAACTTTGAAAATCCATTTGAACACATGTACAATGTCCCTTGCCACACATAGCAATCAAACAAGTGGTCTGGCGCCGACATTAGATATAAGAAGTACCTAATTGGGACAGGGAACAGGTCCTTGTAAATTAGTGGTGTAACCACCGAATCGTGGTAGTTTGTGTCAAATTATTATTTTAAAAAGGAAAATTAAGGGAAAGGTTTGTACAGTTGTATATAGACACCAGTAAAATGTTTTTAGAACCGTTTCCGACTATTAGTAAGAGTAGCTCAAAGCCGTACCTTTCTTACCGACGCATTATATTCGAGACCAACATTTAGACTTTAAACATATGTTTTTCGCTTACGTCTCAGAGAAACGGTCTCAGTTTGGACAGATACGAGTACTTACTACGAGAGTTTACATTCCATTCAAGTTTCGAAAACATATTGACACAGCTGTAATTTGTGAATGTATACAATTAAATTGTAAGTGACGTAGTAATCATCATCATCTAAATATCTCAGGAATTACTTTTGCTTTCGATTTACCAAGCAAACAGTTTGAAATTACTATACATGGTGGGCCCTGTAACAGAAGCAAATATTTAATAAGTTTCTGTCAAAAATGACATTTTTAGTACAAGCTTTTATTGCCGACTGTACTTTTTTCCACAATCATTTGAGACGGTTGGAATGAGCCCACACACGACGGGTTTATCTTGTGTAGTTTAGGAGTTGCTATGACCACCTTCTGTCTCCATCATCAGATCAGCTCGGTGGTGCCAAAATATTGTATTGTCATCGAACTTACACAAGTATACCAAATTTCAGCTCAATCAGAAACCGGGAAGTGAATCAAATTTAACTTGCAAGATTTGATTACAGACCGACAGACAACGGGACAGGTGAAACTAAATAAAAGCTTGTAAAAAGGCGCCTCCTTAGAGCTTCCGCAGTCCCTGTGTTCCATTTTTTTTTCCAATTCGGAGATTTTTTTATCTCAAGTTATGACCTCCAAGTAATGGATCTTGACACCACGAAATAACAGTGCGCCAGTTAATGCAGTTTTCGAGGTAGAATCAAGTTATGAGTCATAATAGTTTTTGAAAATTTAGATCTTGAAAACCGTGAAATAACAAAAAAGAAATTACTCTAACTTAAAAATAATTAAAAAGTTATTCTATATATATTATTAATACAACAAACATGAAAACATGATACAACCAATAAAAAATCTAAATTTGGCAGGGTTAGGCAGGGTGCCCATCATGCAGGCAGCATTCCCGCGCTGAATTGCAATAGCGATTCTTTGTGCGAGAAAGCTGCCCGCACGAGGATCGCCTGTTGCCTGGAATAGTTATAGTGGAACTGCGACCCTACAACGCGAGAGCCGAGCGAGCGAAGCGAGCGTGCCTCGGCAGCGGCCGGCGAAGCGCTAGAACCGAACATTGTGCAATCTACACATTTTGAAACATGCAAATTTTGCGACATGCACGTTTTACGTAGCCTGCACATTTTGCGACTTGCACATCCAGCGATGCATCCCTCAGAATGTGGGCAGAACATTTTGATAATTTATTAAATGTTGACCGTGCTTCAGCTATGCAGCATATTAATTTGATGCCACCACTCCCTATCGAATATAAGCTAGATGAACCTCTATTGATTAAGATTAACGTATATATACATAACAGGAACTTTTTACAAGCAGTTGTCATATATGTCTGTGTGAGACAAACCAACAACTGAATTTTAAGGTTGATTTAGACGGAGACTATTTTGAGAGCCTTAAATTACGGCGCCAGTGTCTACCGTCAGCGCATCTTCAGACCGTTTAGACAATGACTATTTGCAGCAGCAGCTAAATCTCGCCGCCAGTGACCAGCAAACTCGTTTACACGGTGCCTTTTCAGTACCAGTCATAAAGCGACGCGGGCGCAGGTCACTGGCGGCAAAAAACAGGCGTGTTCTATTCCGTGCCAGCGCTGGCATGCCGCGAAAAAATGGCACAGAAAGTATTTATATGTCTTCGTCTAAACCTACCTTTAAAGCAGTAGTCCTCAACCAAATAATTGAGCTGAAATTTAAGTTCCGTGCCAATGCAATATTATGCTACCACCGAGCTGATCTGATGTAGACAGAAGGCAGCAATTCCTAAAGTACACAAGATATATCTGTCAAGTCTGAGCTTATTGGAACTGTCTTAACGAGTAATTGATGACTGTGGAAAAAAGTACAGTCAGTAATAAAAGTTTGCACAAGAAAAGATTTTGTTTGACAAGTTATTTTTATTTAATCATTAAAGAACCTTTATAAACAAAGTTCATCCGGAACCCTTGATGCCAGAGTGAAATTCACTCTTGACCGGTTTTTTAATTTTAATACCATATGCAGCACCAGCCAGCATTTCCAACAAGTAGAAGTATGGAACGTGCGATACATACGCCCCTTTACACGTCGCTTGCGACATGTAAGTCACACATAGATATGCGCTCGAGTTCGGATGTTAGATAACTGTATCCGTGATAGTATTTAGTATGATTATGACTCAATGGATACTTGAATTGGCGTGATCTTTCTGGGAATATTTTGATGACGGGCTTTACATTTTTGAAGTAGATACTTCTCTGTTTGCAGCTTGTATGAGTTAGATGTCCTACACTCAACGTTTTCAATATTTCAAATTAAAGGGAAAAATTGAACATTGAAATATACGGAATATATATTTATTTTTGTCCGATTTTTTTTATATAAACCATCGTCATGGTGTCACCTATCGACATGCAAAATATGAGCGTGATCGGTTGAAGCGGTTTCGGCGGCTATTGACGACTTCTCGAATTGACGACTTCTCGAATTGACGACTTCTTAAAACGACGACTTCTCGAATTGACGACTTCTTAAAAAGACAACTTCTTGAAACGACGACATTCTTAAAACGACTACTTCTTGAACCGACATTCTTAAAACGGCGACTTCTTGAAAAGACGACATTCTTAAAACAACGACTTTTTAAAAATACGACGTTCTTAAAACGACAGCTTCTTAAAAAGACGACTTTCTTAAAAGGATGACTTCTTCAAACGGCGACTGCCTAAAAAAACAAATTTTAAAACAACCACTTCTTTTTATGAACTGTAAACAAAAACTTCTTAATAGGTAAATTTTTTCGACAAAATTATTTTCCGTTACAAGGTTTTATCGCCAACTGTACTTTTCTTTTAACAGTCATCTACTACCTACTCATCGAAGTGATCTTAACAAACCCAGACTCAATGAGGTTGCGTTGATTTATCAAAGAGTTCCTTTGGCCACCAGTCTCCATTCATCAGATCAGTTCGATGTCACTATAGTATTTATTGCATTCTCAATATTATCACAGGTTCTAATCGAACGTCAGAAAGTGGTTCTAATTTAGCGTCCACAATAAAATCTTGTAAAAATATGAGGTTTACGTTAAATAAGTTTGCAACCATTTTATTTTTTAGAATGCTTAATTATTTTTTTTATTAAAAATGGGATTGCTCTTGGCCAGCATCTAGCCAGGGGGCAAAGATGAGGCCGACGATGAAGCGAGCTCACCCAGAAGATGCCTATTCACTCGTGCCTAAAAAAGGTCCAGGTTATATGAACTCGGAAATACAGACGCCGGCAGAGAATTCCAAACCTTAGAAGTGCGCATTATAAAAGAAGATGCAAAGCGCTTGGTTCGAATTAGAGGAATTTCGACCAATTTCTTTGATTACTTGCAAACACCTTTACTAAAGTGCTAGCTATTTATAGTAATTCTAAAAAAAAACCGGCGAAGTGCGTGTCGGGCCACGCGCAATGAAGGTTTCCGTACCTACTACTCCCCATGTGAAACTACTACTATTTTTTTAAAATGGCTAATAAATACTAAGCCTGGAAAACTGATTCATGGTCAAGGCCCTGTATATGCCTAAAATAACTTTATGCCAGAGTCGTTTATTTAAGAAGCCGTCAATGCGAGAAGTCGTCTATTCCAGAAGTCATTAATTCAAGAAGCCGTCAATTCGAGAAATCGACAATTTGAGATGTCGTCTATTCACAAAGTCGTCAATTCTAGAAGTCATTAATTGCAGAAGTCGTCAATTTGAGAAATCGACAATTTGGGAGGTCGTCAATAGCCGCCGAAACCGTTGAAGCGTCTAGGAGGAGTACGAATTCAAACGAAATACATCTGTCGCCTAAGAACTTTATTCTGCAATGGCACTTTTACAAGTCCAAAGCTACTAACGTTTCTGAAAAAGAAGACTATTACTGCCGAGAAGAAACGCTGAGACAAACTCGAGAGTCAATCATTTTCTCCCAAAAATACGCTTATTACAATGATAATACATACTTATAATGATGTCCCTGCCTGTGTCATGAGAGGCACACAGATACAGCACCCGCCAGGGTGCACATGGACTATTGCTAGTTGATAGAATTTAAATGATTAGGTGAAGATGATGGACTAATGGTTGCGCTATTAGGTTAGACAACGGAATATTACGGAATAACTTAAAAAGTCATCAACCTGAACAAAAAATTCGACAAATATGAGGTCACGGTAATGAGGGCGTTAAAACACTCGTAGAATGGCCCAACTTTGACGTCGACTGTACTTGAGTCTAAGGTTGTGTAGAAGAGCAGATGAGTGAAAATACGAAAGCGACGTAAGGACACAACACCCTAACCCCTAACACAATAACACACAGATACAAACACACCCTAAAATTCAGACACAATGTATTATTGTTAATGAATAAATGATATGATGATGATATGACGATCTGCCTGATGAGTAGAGATGGGTTCCACAGGGACGCCACTTAGATCCAATTCCATATAATGATGCATATAAGACTAGTCATATTCTCTATTAATAACAAAGAAGACGTACATACCTGACTGTAAAGTTCTGAAGCACTGCAGGCTCGTGAAGGTAAGCGAGCGAAGTGAGGTCGTTCTGCCCGATGAGGACAAATGGGTACTGCAGGGGCGGAACTTTGGCGTTATCATTTATTTAGAGATCAGTAATTTTATTGTAGGAATATGTAACAAAAATGGCTTACCTAACTCTAAGATTCCGTATGCGTAGTACAGCAGACTCGTGAAAGTACAGTCAACAGCATAAGTAGATGATCATTTTAGTACTTTATCGCACTAACATAACAATACTACGACAAGGTAGAAAGTGACAAGGTACTAAAATGATCATCTACTTTTGCTGTTGCCTGTACGAAAGCGACGTCAGGTCGATTTACCCGATGAGAAGTGATAGGCCGCAGGGGTGGCATTTCGGTCCTATACTTTATCTAGTGAAGGCGTACCTGACTCTAAGATTGTGAAGAACTGCAGGTTCATGCAGGTACGAGAGCGACGTAAGGTCGTTCTGCCCGATGAGTAGAGATGGGTTCCGCAGGGGCGGCATTTGGGCCTCATCCTTTATCTAATTATGAAAGCAAAAATAAAAACTAGTTTAACAAGAAACATTATTAATACGTTTACATTATCAGCCTTACGGTGTAAACAAGAAAGTCCGAATCCTAATTGTAATGATTTCATTATCACTTAATATTGAGTCTGCCACGTTCAGTGTCGGTAAAATACTTGGCATTGGTCATATTTCACGCATGAAAATTTCTTTGTCTTTGTCCAACTATAACTTGATAAGAGTAGCCATGCGCTTTAATCCCTTGTCACATTCACTAAGACTAGTTCAAAGATGAATTGTACCAAAGTAAACAGTTCAAAAAGCGACTTTATCACTCAAGCTAGAAGATTAGAAATCCAATGGATTTTTCATAAAATGTTTTTTTTTTCAACCATACCAGCTATTTTAATTCAACCATAATTAATCCGACAAGGTAATATTTACCAAAAAACCAGGCAATGCGTGTGTGACTGTGTACACAGGCTACGGTAAACGCTTGCCGTTTGGCCGTAAGCTAGTTTGCAGTGGCGTCTAGGAGGGGCGGCGGAGGCGATCCGAATGACATCATTCTGGGAGTGACATTATCATCGGGACATCGACCGCCCCACCACTATCGATGCCCCGGGACGATCGACGAGAACCCCTTAATCCGCACACGATTTACGCCCCTAGCGCCATCCACGTTTTTGCCACCATTGTGCAGTTCACGAAGACTCTCTCTCTCTCTCTCTCTCTCTCTGTCGTTCGAATATGCAGGAGCGACAGAGAAGATGATATTCGAACTTTGTTCGTTTGTGTTTCGCGGTAACAGCTCAGAAAACGGTACAGTAACACTTTTGCATCTTATTCCATTTTGATAAGGTGAAAGTGTTAACTTATTTTAGCTCTTGACTGTACCAGGCGAAAAAAATTGCACATCGGTCTTTGGAAACAGATTCAGCTAATTTCGGCTTCGTAGTGTTGTCACACAACCTACGAGTATGAGACGTTTGTCAGTCGTTGTACAGGTGCAATAGAGTACGCTCGCATTTAGTTGAAAATATGTATATAATATAGAGTTGTTGAAACCCCTCAACGCTGGCATCTTTAGGAAAAAGAGAGAAATCTACATAAGATGAAGCTCGTATCTCACCAACACTTCAGTCATGGCCACCCATCTCATACAACGTATAATTAATACTTAAAAAAATCTCATAGATGGCGCTACAGGTATCACGTGAAATAATATTGCACATAATCTTGAGAAAATAATGATTTTTACACCCCAATAAATTCACATAGCATATTTTAGTCTCAAACATTATTCTACACATAAAATAGATACTAAATTTTGAATTTTACTAAATACAATAAAATTGATACCTTACGTGTGAGCTTCCAAGCTTGCCACGTATTATTGAGTTTTATCACTAGATGGTGCTATAACAGCGCTATGTCTATTTGTCTCTGTCACACGCGCACAGTAATAGTGCCCTCACGCTCGCACAGTAATCTTGATTGCCAGCTGCAGAGATTGTAAACCTTAGGTTCGCAAGCATACGGACGGGGTCTTACGCACGTGTTATTTTGCTTGCAATGTTATTGGTCCCGTGATCATAAGCCGTAATATTTTTTAAAGCGGTATTCTTATATTCTATAGTGGGATGCGTTTGTGGTCACATAGTTCTGGGACTCTTTACTTGTTAAATCGCTGTTTAAGTTACGTTTGTTGTGTTTGTTATCTTTTTTGTTACTATTCGTTGAGTTTATTTGCGTTGTTAATATTTTGTTAATAAAAGTTGGTGTTATTAAAGACATGGAACCGACTCCATCTACCCCAAGTGGCCCACGCCCCTTCAAGGTGTTTGTGTCACCACGGAAGAAACGGAAAATTTCTCATTTAAGTGAAAATTTGTATAATCCGTATAATAAGTGATAATCCAGTAATCGTAGCGTTTTATTTCTTCCACTTTATATATTTATTAAAATGTCTAGAAATCTTTAAATTGCTAATTGAAAAATTACCTACCTTTCCAATTTTTTTGACGTAAGTAGTAATTTTATTGTGTTTGGTTCTTCACCGTATATACATATTGGCTATGTGCACGTCTGAAACGTCAAACGTCAGGGGTCCCGAGACAATGTCAAACTCAGAGATGTCAAGTGGTGACACATTAATATTTTATTTATTTTAGTAAACGAGAAAGACCCCTTACTGGAAATTTTACTGAAATAAATAAGAAAATAAATAAATAAATACAAACGAAACGAATCGTAGGAAACCGTTAAGAAACCAATAGAAATCGTGAAAGTAAATTTGACAGATGTCCCAGGTAAGTACACATTTCTGCCATGGTGTGCGCTGCGATCGCCTAGCTTACCCCCACCACCTACTTCGCACATAGCCAATAGGTACCTTAATTAGTTAGAATGGCAATGAGAACAATAAAATTCAACGGAAAAAGTAAAATGCCCTCTTTAAATGTAATAGATATTATTTTAAATTAATTACACATCCTTGCCATAATTCATTGAACACAGTATAAAAATGTTGTTGACCACTGCACTGGTTGTAGATGCAACGGTCAAGGTCGGTCAGCGAACTACAGCCCTACGCGCTTCGTTTTTGAATGTTCTTATGTGATGTGTAATATGGTCTCAAATATATTACTTGTATATTATAAGTATAAAATAGAGTAATAGGTAAAATAATGTGTTGCAAAATATAAACACCGTTTTGTCTTCGTGTAAGTATTAAAATCTAAGCTCAAATAAGTAACGTAACGAACAACGTATTATCTTTAATAATGCAATGGAAGTAACAAAACTCACAGACGGTTTGTGTACAAACATTGATGCGTAGTTTTGCGTGTACTCGTAGCTTCGTTTCGTTTGATTCCAAATAAGTTATAAGCGCTCTTTTAGTTTTTTACTCGACTGCACCAGAAGGAGGGTTATGTTTTTGGAGAGTATGTATGTATAAATGTATGTATGTATGACGTATGTATGTATAATTGTTGGCACGCTCTGCAGCCTAAACGGCTTAATGGATTTTAGTTTGAAAGGTGTCGTTAGATTAGTATTTACTGTGAGAGTGTCAGATATATAAAAAAAATATGGCGGCTTTTTGGCGCCAAATTCTAAATTACACTGAAACGCAGTCGGGTTTTAGGATTTAAAATGGAATCCTTATAGATTCGTCATGTCTGTCCGTCCGTCCGTCCGTATGTCACAGCTAGGGCTTGAATAACCGGTATTTTTGGAAACCGGTATTGTGACCTTGTACCAGGAACCGGTATCAGACATGGTACCGGTACTAGCTAAAGTACCAGTATTGCTAAAACCGGTATCCTAAATGATACCGGTACCGTGAGAACCGGTAAATTGATGAAATTTACCGGTTTTTAACAGTTAAAATACCGATACTCGAAAATGCGAGTGGAGTGAGTGAGAGAGATAGACCTACTGAGGTCACAAACACTCACATCGCGAGTAATGTATGGAGAATGTATGCAATTAACATTAGTGTCCGCTGCTCTAACTTTTTAAATTTGCTTACTAAAATCAACTGTTAAAGGAAATATTACATAGAGCCAACCGCCACGATTTTGTATATATATTTTTAATTTGTTATATAAATTGTTTTTTTTTTTATTTTCCGGGGTTTTTTATTGTTCTTGAATTTTTGTAGCATTTTTTGTTTTTTGTTGGTTTTTTCCGAATTTTTCGAGTATTTATGTATTTAGTTCGTGTCTTTTGATGTTTTTGGACTGTTTAAAAGTTTTGTTGTATTTTTTGGCTTTTTATAAGTTTTTCTTATTTTTTTTGTACTTTTCGTCAGGTTTTTTGTTTTTTTGGTATTTCTTTTAGTATTTACGTGTTTCTTTTACATTTTTTCAATTCTTTCGTGTTTTTTAAATCGTGCTTGAATTTTGTAGCATTTTTCGTGTTTTTAGTTGTATTTTTCGATTTTTTTGTGTTTTTTTTTAATTTTTACTTGTTATTTTGTAGCGTTTTTCTGTTTTTTGATGTTTTTGGAATGTTAAAAAGTTTTGTTTGTACTTTTCGTCAGCTTTGTTTTGTGTTTTGGCTTTGTTTTACGTGTTTTTTTGTATTTTTTGTTCTTTAATATGTTTTTTTAAGTCGTGCTTGTATCAGTTTGTGTGCTTTTGTTGTTTCTTTCGAATTTTTCGTGAATATAGGTATTTTTTTCGTGTAATTTTGTAGCTTGTTTTTGATGTTTCTGGATTTTTTTTAGTTTTTTTGTGTTTATGGACTTTGTTCAGTTTTTTTTTGTTTATTTTAATATGATTTTTTGTAGCATTATTGCTTTTAGTTTATTTTTTTTCGATTTTTTTGTGAATTGTGGTATTTTTTTTAAGTTTTTAATTGTTATTTTATAGCGCTTTTGCTGTTTTTTGATGTTTTTGGAATGTTTAAAAGTTTTTTTTATACTTTTCGTTAGTTTTATTTAGTGTTTTGGCTTTGTTTTAGTTTTACGTGTTTTTTGGTATATATTTTTGTTCTTTTCTTTGTTTTTTTTTTTATTTCGTGCTTGTATTTTTGTATCATCTTGTGTGTTTTTTGTTTTCTTTCAAATTTTTCGTGAATATTGGTATTTTTTTAAGTTTTTACGTGTTATTTCGTAGCGCTTTTTCTGTTTCTTGATATTTTTGTAATGTTTAAAAGTTTTTTTTGTACTTTTCGTCAGTTTTGTTTTGTGTTTTGGCTTTGTTTTAGTTTTACGTGTTTTTTTTTGTTGTTTGGTTTTTTAAGTCGTGCTTATATTTTTGTATCATTTTGTGTGTTTTTTGTTATTTCTTTCGAATTTTTCGTGAATTGCGGTATTTTTTTAGTTTTTTCGTGTTATTTTGTAGCGTTTTTTTTGTTTTTTGATGTTTCTCGATTTGTTAAAGCATAATTCGTGTTCTTATGCTTTTATGTTTAATTATATTGACATTTTTGGTTTTTTTCGTGTTTTTTTGAATTTTTTGTTGCATTTTTCGTGTTTTTATTTGCTATGCTTTGCTTTTTTTGGACGTCTTGTATTTTTTAATTTTTTTACATTGCAGTTTTTTATAGTTTTTTTTTCTAACATGTTTGAGAAAAGTACTGTACAATCCTCGGCCGGAACAGGGATTGCAGGACTCGTTTTATCCGGCCTCGTCTACGACTCGTTAGTTTATCCCAAACTCGTCCAGCAATCCTTGCTTCACGGCCTCTGCAGTAATGTACTATTAGGTACCTAAGTTCCGCCGCTGCGCCGCGCATACGCACGAAATGGCAACATCGCATACAAGTGTAGGAACCTTTATAAAGAACCGGTATTTTTCGGTTCTAATACCGGTATTTTTTCTTAACCGGTTCTCTGGAACCGAAACGAAGAAAACCTATAAATATCGGTATGTTACAGGTATTTTCGGTACCGGTTTCAAGCCCTGGTCACAGCCGATTTACTCGGAGACTGACCACTACAATTATGAAATTGTGTGTGAAGGTGTATGTTATGAAGCGCTATAGAAATATGATCTGAAATTATAGAAAAGAAATATTAAACGAGGGGGGCACCCCGTGCATGTAATAGGGGAGTATTTTTTTTTCCAATGCACAATGTAGGGTGTCTAGGGATAGGCCTTCAAAAATGACATAGAGGTTTCTAGAAAACTTTTCCATTTAAGTCAACTGTTTGGTGAGATATTAGCTGTCGAAGTCGTAAAAAGTGTCCCCCCCCCCCTCTAATTTCCAAAATATGAAGTTTAAAATTCTGAAAAAAATCAAGATGATTATTATTAATGTACATACATTAATAAATCCTTTTAACGATTTTTAGTTTCAGCAAGATAGGTTTAACGCTTTTTGAGTTATTGATGAAAAACTGTCTCGCCAAAACAAAAGAGCGTAAGTGCCGTAAGTTTCCTATGAAGATACGACCTTTTTTACCCGACAGCGCCAGAAGGAGGGTTATGTTTTTCGAGAGTATGTTTGTATGCATAATTGTTTGGCACGCTCAGGGGCCTAAACGGCTCGATGGATTTTAGCTTGAGAGGTGACGTTAGATTCGTATTTACTGTGAGAGTGACACTGGGAATATATATCAAAATGAAAATAAAAACAAAACGGCGGATTTTTGGCGCCAAATTACAAAGGAGCGCAGTCAGGTTCTTTTAGTTTTTTTAAATACTTAGTCTTGTTTATTAAATGTATTGTATAGTGGTTTTAAATGTAGATTATGAGAGGTGTCGGTAAGGAACCCTTCTTTGTGCATGGTCCGACACGCACTTGGTCGGGTTTTTTTGTTTTTTATTTGATTAGTCTTGTTTCTAATAACGACGACCAGGCCTAAATACGCCGTCATCAATATATAATGAACTGTAAGGCGACCAGTGACTCAGGAGAGGCGAGCGCTCCCGAGCTTACGAATACAAGATTGGCGAACCCGGTTTCGTAACCAAAAGTTTTAGAACCTAAAAATACGCCGCCATTAATATATAACGAACTGTAAGGCAACCAGTGACTCAGGAGAGGCAAGCGCTCCCGTGCTTACGCATACAAGTATACTCAACCCGGTTTCGTATCAAAAAGTTTCAGAAACTAAAAACACGCTAACGTCAACATATAACGAACTGTAAGGCAACCAGTGACTCAGGAGAGGCGAGCGCTCCCGAGCTTACGCATACAAGTATGGCGAACCCGGTTTCGTAACCAAAAGTTTTAGAACCGAAAAATATGCCGCCATCAATATATAACGAACTGTAAGGCAACCAGTGACTCGGGAGAGGCAAGCGCTCCCGAGCTTTCGCATACAAGTATGGCGGACCCAGTTTCGTAACCAAAAGTTTTTGAACCTAAAAAATACGCCGTCATCAATATATAACTGTAAGGCGACCAGTGACTCAGGAGAGGCGAGCGCTCCCGAGCTTACGAATACAAGTATGGCAAACCCGGTTGCGTAAACAAAAGTTTTAGAACCTAATAATACGCCGCCATCAATACATTACGAACTGTAAGGCAACCAGTGACTCAGGAGAGGCAAGCGCTCCCGAACTTACGCATACAAGTATGTAAACCCGGTTTTGTATCTAAAACTTTCAGAACCTAAAAACACGCTGCCGTCAATATATAACCAACTGTAAGGCAACCAGTGACTCAGGAGAGGCGAGCGCTCCCGAGCTTTCGCATACAAGTATACTCAACCCGGTGTCGTATCAAAAAGTTTCAGAAACTAAAAACACGCTAAAGTCAACATATAACAAACTGTAAGGCAACCAGTGACTCAGGAGAGGCGAGCGCTCCCGAGCTTACGCATACAAGTATGGCGAACCCGGTTTCGTAACCAAAAGTTTTAGAACCGAAAAATATGCCGCCATCAATATATAACGAACTGTAAGGCAACCAGTGACTCGGGAGAGGCAAGCGCTCCCGAGCTTACGCATACAAGTATACTCAACCCGGTTTCGTATCAAAAAGTTTAAGAAACTAAAAACACGCTAACGTCAATTTATAACAAACTGTAAGGCAACCAGTGACTCAGGAGAGGCGAGCGCTCCCGAGCTTACGCATACAGGTATGGCAAACCCGGTTTCGTAACTAAAAGTTTTAAAACATAACTGTAAGGCAACTAGTGACTCAGGAGATGCGACCGCTCCTGAGCTTACACATACAAGTATGGTCAACCCGGTTACGTAACTGAAAGTTTTAGAACTTACACACGCATAACTATGACATACATAAAAAAATTGAGACGAACTGAGAACCTACTTTCTTCTATTGAAGTCGGTTAAAAAGTTAATATATTTATACAATTTATAAAACTATTAATAATTTATACCCAAAAAAACCTGACTCCAATTTTGTACTTCGCTACACATGACATTTTTGCATATTCTTCCCACTTCACCACCTGTACTGCTTTCCGATAGCAAAGGAGGTGGTTACTGTTACTACAGATCCCAACCAAGTCACTTTATATGGGCCGATGATATTTGAGGAGTTCCGTCGATTCCTCAGGGAACCCATACTGACGTTCAGTTACTCATCATAAGTTCCACTTTAAAATGTGTATTTTGACGAGCATTAGTGGCTACGTCAACGAAATTTTATCGTAATCTGTGAAATGCCTAGATCATTGAGCAGTTCCATAAGTCATCTGTGGTCATCATCACGATTTCCGCTTCACCAAAAATGAGGTTTCGGAGAGCCAATGCTTGATTAATTAAAGAAAATACCGAAATCGGCATAAGCATATCAAATCAATTCGAGGAGTTCCCTCGATTCCTCCTAGTTCCCATCGTCAGACCTTCACCAAATTTATATGGAACCTCGTTGAGGGTACCTACTTTGATACAAAAAAAGAATTATCAAAATCGCCTAATGTGATCAGGGAACATATCAATGTCAATACAAGAAATAAACATGTTATAGTTATAGTCTATAGGTAGGTATTAAACATTTGGAATCGCACAACGATGAAGGAATAAACTGAATGAATGCTTTAGGTATATTATTCATTTCGAATAAACACAACCTTAAAGAACCCCTGGACGTCGCGCGTCTCCACTCGCTGCCAGAGAAGTCACGCCATCTAGTGACATCTTAATACATTACTAAACTACTAGCCACGGCGACAGCGTCACAGTCGTGTTAACCCAGTTACTGCATCTAGTGTTGGAACTATGGAAATAAAAATTGCCTACCGAATAGCCTACCTTAGGAAGGCACACTTTTTCTCTATGGGATTGGGTATCTGTACTAGTATTCTTTGATCTGTGCTTCAGTACTGAAATACGAGGGCTGCTAAGCATAATGAAATGACAGATTTTGTAGTGACTTTTGTTTTGGTCGTCACACGGCGATATACATAATTTTTGGTGGCAACCCTACGTACCTTGATTTGTCGTATCTCCCCAGTTTGGTCTATCTTGGCTATGAGCACTCCGGAGCGGTAGTCCGCCGTCACTGTGGCACTCTCCCATACCTTCTCGGGGTGCTCCACCCATATCCGGGCCCCCTGGAGACAGAAACAATATTAATTCACAGAAACATTAACACTAGTGGCTCTGTGAGCTGTAGATCCAACAAACTTTCTTTTTTTCAAATTTCAAAATTTCGTATAACAACAAAAAAATCTATATATTTATCGAACCTGCTCACAAAATTTCACGAGAACAGGTTGAAAAATGCCACCTATACAGGAGAACATCCGGATATACATACGATAAAATTTTGTAATTTTTTCAAATTTCAGTTTCCAGAAACTGACTTGACAAAAAAATCTATATAATCATTTCTGATGGGAAATGCGACCTTAACAGAGGCGTATTTAAAGATTTGGCGCCCCGGGCCAGTTAGCTTTGCCGCCCCATATTAAAGTGAAATCCAGCAATGGGTATCATCTATGTACGGCTTTGCCGCCCCTCGCAGCCTGCCGCCCCGGGCCATGGCCCCTTGACCCTAGGGTAAATACGCCCCTGGCGACCTATAGAGGAGAAAATCCGGACAGACATACGAGAAAAAAAATATTTATTTCAAAATTTTCAAAAGCTGACTCGACAAAATAAATTCTATATAATTACCGAACCTGCTCACAAAATTTCACCAGAATTGGTTGAGAAATGCGACCTGTGTGGAGGAGAACATCCGGACATTCGACGGCCTGTTTAGCCTAGTTGGTAGTGACTCTGCCTCCAAAGCTAGAGGTCCCGGGTTCGAATCCCGGCCAGGGCATTTATTTGTGCATTTATCACGGATATTTGTTCTTGGGTCTTGGATGTTTTCTATGTATTTAAGTATGTATTTATCTATATAAGTATGTATATCGTCATCTAGTACCCATAGTACAAGCTTTGCTTAGTTTGGGACTAGGTCGATTTGTGTAAGATTGTCCCCAATATTTATTTATTTATTTATTTTATTTATACAGACGATAAATTTTATTTATATTTTATCAAATTTCAAATTTTCCAAAAACTGACTTGAAAAATTTTTTATATATAACATTTCTGATGAGAAGATGAGAAATGCGACCTGTAGAGGAGAACATCCGGACAGACATACGATTTTTTTTTTCGTGCCGCTAAATTTGTGCCCCAGACAGAACGACACGATTTAACTTATTTGTGCTAGAGACGCGTACGAATTGTAACACATTAAATACGAGTTCTATATATACATTTGTTTCATTCACCAATAACACATATTTTGTTGATGAATCAGTGAATAACTATAAATACAGCAACAGCAGCGATTCCCACGCCATTTTGACCATTTTGTGCGACGAACATGTCGCTTCGGTCCACCAAGACCAGCTCTTAAATTTTTGATGATGTGAATTGATAATAGCTTTCATTAAATAAAGGTCATCCTTCATGTGGTCACGTAACGGGCTTAACGACCCTACATAGAGGCCTTTAACTTAATTAATATCAGTAATCACAAAACATTTCAGTCCTACTCCTCATCTTACTTTGATAACTGGTTTAGCCTAAAAGTTAATGACCACGTTAACTGGGTTCGAATCGCTGTCCAGGGAAATATTTTTGTGATGATCAGGAATATTCGTTTCCGAGTCTCAGGGTTCAATTTTCGATTCACTGTCAGTGGAAATGTTTATGTGATGAAGAGGAATCAGTGGGGCTAGTATGATCGCTTATATGTCGGACATATAGCATTCGTCCCTCTCGCACTTACACACTTGACAGTACGGGACGAATGCTATATGTCCGACATATAAGCGATCATACTAGCCCCTCAGATATATGTATTCGTCATCGCATGCAGTGTGGTTGCACTTCTATAGGGTCCAGCTCTTGTTCAACTTCATGTTTGACATTCCATGGTCATGGCGTTGTGTTTTGTATTTGACAGAACATTGAACAGGTTAAATATGTCATCGTCTAGTACTCATAAAACAAGCCTTATTGATTAATTGATTATTGAGCTTACTATGTGGCTAGTTTGATTTGTGTAAGATTATCTCTATAGAATTAACCTGGTACCATGCTGCAGGAGCACGGAACCCGCTCCACTGCCTAATCCCATTGCCAAGAATAGTATTTGACCATGAGTTGGCCCAAATGGTATATTTGATTTGTTGATAAGGTCAAATATGTAAGTATATTTTAGGATAAGGTGGTATTTCATTAGTAGTCCAATTTCTTTGATCAAAGATATTGGATGAGTTTAATATGGGGTGGTATTCTACTCATCCAATATCTTTGTCCAATTTCTTTGTCAAATCTTTGATCAAATTTCTTTGACGGAGGCCCAATCCACTTATACAATATCTAGGTCAAAGTATTTTTTTTCATGAGTAACCATATTAGTTTAAATGTCATCAGAATCTTTGTTCAAATGTCGGGATCCCATCCAAGTTGGATGAAATCATCCAATTTCTTTGATCAAATGTATATTGGACAAAAATATTGGATGAGTGGAATACTCCCTTAAGTAAACCCAATCTTAAACTGAATGCCCCTTCAGTGTGTTTCCGGTGAATTTCAATAAAATAGGGTATTTCACAGCACTAAAAAATATTTTTTTACATTACCAACTACCAATAAACGAATCATACGAATATACTGTGAAAAAATCAAACTTCAGCTTAATTATGCAATTTTAAAGATTTTGAAATAAACATGAAAAAAACCGGGCAAGTGCGTGTCGGACCACGCACAATAAGGGTTCCGTACCGACACCTCCTAATCTACATTTAAAACCACTATAAAATACATTTAATCACAAAAGGTCGATCTTAATAGGACACTTACGTCCTTTTGTTTTGGCAAGACAGTTTTTCAGCAATAACTCAAAGACCGTTAAACCTATCGTGTTCAAACCAAAAATCGTTGAAAGGATTTATTAATGTACATTATCATGATTTTTTTTTCAGAATTTTAAACTTCATAGCTTGGAAATTAGAGAGGGGCACACTTTTTACGACTTCGACAGCTAATATCTCACCAACGGTTGACTTAAATGAAAAAGTTTTTAGAAACCTCTATATCATTTTTGAAGGCCTATCCACCACGCCTATGTACATTGAAAAAAAATATTTGACCCCCCTGTTACATGTATGGGGTGCCCCCCCAGTCAAATATTTTTTTCGTAATTTTACATCATATTTCTATAGTGGTTCATAATATACACCTTCGTACCAAATTTCACAATTGTAGTGGTCATATTCTCCGAGTAAATCGGCTGTGAGATACGGACGGATAGACAGACAGACATGACGAATCCATAAGGGTTCCGTTTCTTGCCATTTGGCTACGGAACCCTAAAAAAATGACGCAATTTGACCATAGAAAATTGTGACGTCATTAGCCACATTAGCCTACAAACTTCATACTAACCAGCTTTTTTGAGTGTCATAAAAATTTGCTGATTTGACTATCAGTGAAATACCGTATTGGGGCATTCCAATATTTTCTCACAATAAGGACTTTTTGGGCTCATTACACTCAGAATCAATAACACTATTGATTCTAGAAGAAAAAACTGTCCCCCAATTTTCATTGTAATAATTTTCGTTATTGGTTGTGTTACCGCTATACATAAATGTATGCAAAATAACAAAACTGTTCTGAAGACACTTTTTTTTCTTCTAGAATCAATAACAATATGGATTTTCGAGTCGAATGAGCTAAAATAATTTAATTTTTTTTAAATTACGCTTCCGCTCACATCAGTCACATGCATATAATCAGAAACACATAAAGTCACACATTGAAACAATATCTAATAATAGAGCGTATTCATTTTGAGATTGATTTTACTGTAACAACAATGCAACATCTTTCTTTTGTGACAACCACTTCGACTTAGTTGGTAGTGATAGTGACCCCGCCTAGGAAGCTTGGGTTTGAATCCCGATCAGGGCATTATTTGAGTAATTAGCACGAATATTTGTCTTGGATGTTATCTATGTATAAGTATGTATATTGTTGTCTAGTACCATAGTGTGTATGTATATTGTCGTCTAGTGTCATAGTGTCATAGTGTCATAGTGTATTGTCGTAGTAGTAGTAGTAGTGTAGTAGTGTTGTAGTAGTCGTTGTTGTAGTAGTAGTAGTAGTAGTTGTAGTAGTACAAGTTGCATAGTTTGGGACTAGGTCAATTTGTGTAAGATTGTCCCCCAATATTTATTTATTCATGATCCTGTATTTTTTTTTATAGCAAGGGAGTAATTGTTAGGACTTGAAATATAATATATTCCAAGTCATATTATGAGGCCTCCATTGGCAAGACACATGCTTATTTCATAGTATTGTTACATATGGTAAGAAACAATGTCTAAAAAGATTTGTATTCAAAAATTGTAAACTCTTCATTACCAACGGAGGCCTAAGATAATCAGTTATGAAGTTTATATTCATTTGTCTTGCAAGAGAGTGGTGCTACTGTGTACTTAATTTTTATCAGTAGTAGTTATAAACAAAATTATCATAATGATTATCAATGGCTTAGCATTATCCAAGCTGAAAATGTAACACTAAAAAAACTAGATAAAATCTCATCTCAACATAGAAATCCAATGTTATGTGAGGATGATATAATTTAATGTAAGCGGTGATCTTCACCGTGAAAACATACATGTGATAATTTACAACAAAATGAATAAAACATGAGGCAACATGATCTCAAGAATAGTGGAATAGATAGTAAAAGTGATTTAATCTTTGCTTAGTTTAAATATCATGGTCTTTGTAAACGCCATATTATAACCATTAAAAATATAAATTAAGAAAAAACAATTCCAAATTCAAAATACTTAATACCAAATTAAAAATAAATTTTACCTTTGTGTAAAGCTCTTTCGTAGTCATTATGATTTTTAATTACAGGCTTTGTTGATTAAATAATTGTCTATATCATTATTTCACCACTAAATCAGAACTTTGATAATTCATTTTAGAAACAAGGTAGATTCGAATTCGCTAATTTTTACAATGCGAAACGTCACTGCATTGTATTGTTATTGACAGATGTCAAATTAGAGGCAATGTTTTTATCAATAAATGCAATAATCACAGCATTCACAGCTGATATTCTAATGGAAAAAGATTTTCTCCAAACAAGAAAACTTCATGCCGGTTCAATGAGAATGCATAATTCCCTATAAGAAACTAGTTGGAATGCAAAAAACTGAAAACAATTGCGAAGAAAGTCATTTTTATCTTAATTTTCCCACGAGAGTTGCCAGCGCACAATATTAAAATCTAGGTCAAACCAACTATCGGCATAAAATGACCTAAATTATTAAAACACCAAAATAATACATCATATTTTTATTTCCATATTAAACTTACACAAAAACATCCCAGCCTTAACAAGTACTTCCATAGTTTATATTATAATATTTAAGGAAAACATTTGATAAGATAAGCATTTCAGTGTTGCTAGTTAACATTAAATATTTCCAATAATGGGTAATAATATTGCATCATAATCCATGACCAAATGTTTTATCGTTACGTTAAAAGTCGATTAATTATCTTTTTTCATTTGTTTTCTTGAGATGGGAACCAAGCTTGACATGCTTCTGTGGCGATTTCACAAAGCGCGGTGAAGGTTTTCCCTCTGGAATCGTATTCTGAAACAGTTAGAACCAGGTTATTAAGATCATCATCATCATCCTAGGGTTTTCCTGGTGGTATCCGACGGGAACCCGGAGTCCGCTTTAGTACCAAATACCAAGATTTAGCGTAGGTACTAGTTTTCCGAAAGCGAATGCCATTTGACCGTCCAACCTTTGGTTCCCGGGAGAGAACTTAGGTTCGTACCCCACACCTGACATCATGAAGTACTACTTAGAAAGGCGAGCAAGTACCACCACCACCATATCAGTCGAAGATATGTCAAGCAGTGGACGCACTGCTTGACATAGGCCTCCCCCAATTTCATAGAGGGTAAATGCCATAATCGCCACGCTTATCATACGGGTTGGTGATCGCAGTATCTCCACCGCACTCCAGGGATGCTGCTGTAGGTACATCCAGCGGACTCTCGCGTCACCACGAGGTGAACCAATAAGCGAAATTTGTACAATATTATCCTTCCTAGGGTTAGGAAAACGAAGTAACGTGGGTGAAAATAACCGTTTAAATACTAATCTTTAAAAAAAACCGGCCAAGTGCGCGTCGGACCACGCAAAAGAGTGAAGAGTTCAATACCGACACCTCCTAATCTACATTTAAAACCACTATTCAATACATTTAATCAAAAAAGGTCATATCTTCATAGTAAACTTACGGCACTTACGCCCCTTTGTTTTGGCAAAACAGTTTTTCAGCAATAACTTAAAAACTGTTAAACCTATCTTGTTCAAACTAAAAATCGTTGCAAGGATTTATTAATGTATATCATCTTGATTTTTTTCAGAATTTTAAACTTTATAGTTTGGAAACTAGAAGGGAGGGGACACACGTTTTACGAATTTGACGTCCAATATCTCACCAAAAGTTGACTTGAATGGAAAAGTTTTTTAAAAACCTCTATGTCATTTTTGAAGGCCTATCCATAGATACGCCACATACCTATGTGCATTGAAAAAAAAATTACCGCCCTGTTACATGTATGGGGTGCCCTGCTCCCCCCACCACCAATTTTATATATTTTTTTCGTAATTTCTCAACATATTTCTATAGCGGTTCATAAAGTACACCTTCACACCAAATTTCATAATTATAGTGGTTATAGTCTCCGAGTAAATCGGCTGTGACATACGGACGGACAGACAGACAGACATGACGAATCCATAAGGGTTCCGTTTTTTGTCATTTGGCTACGGAACCCTAAAAAAGAGGTATAATTGACCGAGTGAGCGAAGCGTCTCTGTTTCAGCCTCCCACAAAAATTCTTTCAAATGTCTGTTTGTCCGGATGTTCTCCTCTACAGGTCGCATCTCTCAACCGATTCTCGTAAAATTTTGTGAGCAGGTTCGATAATTAGGTATATAGAATTTTATTGTACAAGTTAAAATTTAAAATCGGCGTAGCGTGTGTCGGGCCACGCGCAATGTAGGGTTCCGTAGTTTCCCACACATTACGAGTACATAATAAGGTATAGGTATTAAAAGATCACTTAAACATAATTGGCTATACTCGTACCTAAATTTGACACAACTAACAACGTTATCTAAGTAATCTAAGTAATCAATGGAAAAAAAAAAACAAATTGTTTATAAACGAGCTATCCAACGATAACCCATGCAATGGATTTTGCAAGAAAGATCTTCTCTTTACTTGTCTCCTACAGGTACCCTATTTTTTGCAAAATTTTATTCTACCGTTTTATATGAGTAATTGACATGTATTAATTATTACAGTTTTCTAATAATGACAGTTATTAAAGCTACGCCGCGGACAGTACCTACCTGAAGGTCCCCTCTTGCCAAACATTATTCCGTTCATAGGTGCGTTTTTATAGTTGGCCTCACTCAGCTCCGCTAAGGATAGAAGCACAACGGCAACGCAGACCACGCCGATAGTATACCTCATCATGTCACCAGCCATCTATGGAATACAATTACGAATACTTATTTGAAAAACACATAAAATTTATAAAAAGTGTCGAAGAACAAGAAAACTTTTGTGACTATGTTTGACTTTGATATGATATAACTAAGTAATCAAATTAACAAAAAAAATATTTTTAATTTTTGGACAGCCTTCACTCTCAGTAAGTATAGCGTCTAATGAGCGTCTGTCAAGATTATGATATGGTGAGTGTGATTTATTATTCTATGTTTTTCCCTTCACTTAAAGATTTCATAAATAACAGTACTTCTTGTGTCATGTTCTCATGTTATAAAGTGAAAAAACAATTCACATTTATATGGAGGCATATTTTAAGAAATACACTGAAATCGTTGAGAATTTTGAGAAATACAGTCAGCATCAATATCTGCATCAACAAAGCGCGCGTAAATATCTAAATGGACGTTTCCGGGTAAGTATTCAGCACTTTTACTGCGTTTTTTCGTCATTGTTGTCTCATTAAATATTTTTAAAATGGGTAGATAACCAAAGTTAACTGTTATTAAAAACGTGAAACAATATCAGTTTCGAGTTTTAATTTTCCCGCGGTGTGTGTACAATCGCTATGTAGAAACGAGCATTTTAAAACGCTGGAGACTCACCCTGAGATATTTATAAGTGCTTTGTTGAGGCTGATATTAATACTGGTGACTGTACAAATTGTTTGGATTTTAATAACTCCATTTTTTCAAAAATTACGAGTATATAAAACGTTGATCGACAACAGCCCTCAAGCTCATTCCTTGCGGCCCGCGAGCCCCCTGGCTGATTTGTATGTAACGAAAATATGGTACCTTTTGTTTGATACAGTCACAAATTAGCGCTAAATAACTAATCTAATAACCCGTGGACAATGTTGTTGGTCACACATCTATGAATTGTTTATTTCCTATACTTTAAGTCTGAAACTTTGTGTGTTACTGTTTTTTGTCACTAAAAAATTAAAAAATATATAGATATATATTAACAAATGCGGCCTACCTACGTCAATTCTTTTAGCTACTATATGGCCCTTGGCCGCTAAAAGGTTGCCAACCCTCGAGTAGAATAACATAAAATTGGCTCTTGCTGCTGAAATATACTTGCAAAATAAAATAATTACAATGTTTTAAAAGTATCTATTGGCACTAAGTGAAATATACAAAAAATACCTTTTGCTCAGATTGTTTTCCTCACTGGTAACTCTTGAAGCGACAAATGACAACTGATGCTGCGACTAAAATTTCCCGCCATTTTATAGCTCATATCCTGAAGATGGCGGCCACCCGATCAATTATTGGATTAGCGCGCTGACCGCGTATTGACACTGATAGGGGAATCTTCAGGGATTAGAACTTAGTTAGTTAGTGCATATTGCTCGGACACGGGCTATTACTAAACCCTTAATGTAGTTTCACGCAAATCCGTTTACGTGGGTATGGAGTATTGCTTTTAACGGTTTAACAGTTTAACATAATTTCCTAACGTGTAATTACTTAATTGATATTCGGGCTTGTTTTCCCTTAACATAATTTCAAATCATCAGCATATATTCGTCGCACTGCTGGGCACAAGCCTCCTCTTATAAATAGACTGAAAACCTGAAATCGCTGGTAGAATGCGGGTTGGGGACTTTAATTGCGTTTGAACTTTGCAAATATGAGTTTCCTTGCGATGTTTTCTTCCACTGAAAAGTGAATGATTGGTAAGTAGTAAATGATAGCCTTACATAATGTAAAGTAAGCCTTTACTAACAAGAAGTGGATCCCAGTTGTCTGATAATAAATACATGAATGAAAAAATAAAAGCCCGAAAAAATATATGGTGCAAGCACCTCCGCACGATGTCATTGAGAGCGTGGAGGCGCGGAAATCTTCCAGAACACCGACAACAACTCAACGCGTGATGGCCATTTGCCTCCACCATGGAGCCGCAGATGCATTTATGAGGCACACAAACATCGCAGCCCAGGCGGAGAGCTACTGCCACCCGCAATGAGTCGTTGTACAGGAGTGTTCCAAAATGAGGAGCAGGCAAAGCCTGTAACCACGCTCCCGCTTCGACTTTTGACACCGACTTTAGCCGTGGAATCCGTTCCAGTGGAAATCCGCTCCAGTGGCTACACCCATTAGCCGTGCAAGAGCGTCCCTGGTCCCCACCTCGTCCCACCCCCGCTGTATCTGCGGAGCCTCGGGCAGCGACGCAGTTGAGTAACGGGCCGTCCACCTCGCCAGTGCATCATCCACAAACGGAATGGTAACCCTGTCTCCATGAGAGTTTAAAATTTTAGAGACTAGGGCACCAACCCCATGTGCCGACGCGAGGAAGGCTGGCAAGCCCACATCCCCCGCCAGCCGCAAACCGAGGCCATCGTGACGTATGGGCAAGGACGCCTGGACCCATTGCTCATCCGAAAGAGACACGTTTAATATAGTCTCTGTGGTGTCTCTCAACGTGGCGTCAAAAGAAGAAATGTCACCCGGACACAACCACGTTGGAGTGGTTCTTAAAAGATAGGTTATCTTGGGAACCGAGAAACATTCGCAACAGAGTCAGGGCGACATGGGCATTAATACCCTTCAGACGTTCCCGGGCGAGCAAAAGTAAACGCCTCCTGGTCTCTATTGCGCTAGGAATGGCGTCTTGGAAAATAGGAGACCCCGAAAAGTTTTCCACTTCACCCAGCAGAACGTCTCTCTCCACAGTATTGAAAGCGTTCTTGAGATCTAATTTCAAGACGACGCAGTCTGCATTTCCGGGTTTCGTGACAAAAGTGCGTGTGGCATGAATCGTGACCTCACACCCCCCTTGTGTACCAAAACCCAGCTGATGTGGCTGAAGATACCCAGCCATCAACCGGCGAAAAGTGCTACCCACCGCAATTGGCCTTATGCCCCCCTCTTTTTTTGTCAAGGCGCACAAAGACGCTCCGTATAAGTATGGACACATTTCTCGGTATGGACAAATCTATATAAGTATGTATACATATCATCGTCTAGTACCCATAGTACAAGCTTTGCTTAGTTAGGGACTAGGTAGATTTGTGTAAAGAAAAACTTGGCACCCATTTTCACATTTGTGTTTTTGATGGGATACAAAATTACATAGATGGAACTATCGCTATGTGCTGATTTGAATAGTTTTAAAGATAATTAATGTAATGCCGACCGAGTTAGCCACTATAGCCAGGGTTGGGCAGACCCCTAGCATTGAGTACGAGTTATCTTGGAGTGCTTCTAACCGAGTTCTAACCAAAATAACTAGTTTGTTTCTCGCCTACCCCCGAAGTCCTGGTTAGTATAATATTATTAAACTCTTTGTCCTGCTCCCTGGGAACATTGCCACCTGCAACATTGTCGGGAAATAGGATCTGTAGTTCTATACTGTAATAATGTAGATTAAAATATTGAAAATGGTACCGTAAGTTACTGTAAAATTTTGCCAGTTCCTTATTAAATTAATCGTAAAGAACTTTACGTACTTTTTTTCTTGAACCAAAGTATATATTAAAAATATATTGACAAAAGCTGTCAGTCCAAAGAAATGTCCAGAGCTATTTTTAGGGTACCAGTGGTTTTTTTTTTTGCTTGTCCATTGATACAAAGTCCTTAGTCGGATTAATAGAAATTATATATTCGAGTAGGTACCGGATGCATGCCGGTTGAATGCATTGCAGGCTGTATTGCCAAATAAAATAAAAATGTACCCTGTAATCTATCTAAATAGGCGTAGGTAGAGTTATGCAAAAACGATCCAATCCACGTGATTTAAATTTTGGAATTGGAACTTGGTACCTAAATAATTTTTAAGAAAAAAAAAACGACTTCAATGGGGGAGGCCGGTAAAAGATTACTATCCTTAGATGGTGCACTCTTAGATAGATATACAATAAAATAAAAATTGTTATAATGTATGTTTATAATGGTAGAAGACTAAGTACCCTCAATTCCTCATGGAATCATGAATAAATCTTGCTTGCTTGACAAACAAAACGAAGAGAACAAATCGCCAAACGTGAACTACGCTTCGTTGAAGAGTTCCGTTCTGATCATCATCGGCAGTTCCACTTCATCAAATGTCACTTTTATGAATGAAAATGCTTGATTACTTCATGAAAATACTAAAATCACTATTTGTGTGCTTTTCACATTTGAGGAGCTCCCTCGATTCCTAATGGATCCCATCATCAGAACTCGAGCATGACAAAAATCAATCGTGAAAATAGAACTTGCTTAACAAACACAGCTAGGAGGACAAATCGCCAAACGTGAACTTTTCGTCGTTGAAGAGTTCTGTTCTGATCATCATCAGCAGTTCCACTTCATCAAATGTCACATTTTTGTATGATAATGCTCGATATGTTGATAAAAACACTAAAATCACTATATGTTTGCCTTTAAGATTTGAGGAGTTCCCTCAATTCCTCATGGATCCCATCATCAAAAATTGAGCATGACAAAAATTATCGTGAAAATAGAACTTGCTTAACAAACGCAGCTAGGAGGACCAATCGCCAAACGTGAACTTTTCGTCGTTGAAGAGTTCTGTTCTGATCATCATCAGCAGTTCCACTTCATCAAATGTCACATTTTTGTATGAAAATGCTCGATTTGTTGATAAAAACACAAAAATCACTATATGTTTGCCTTTAAGATTTGAGGATTTCCCTCAATTCCTAATGGATCCCATCATCAAAAATTGAGCATGACAAAAATTAATCGTGAAAATAGAACTTGCTTAACAAACACTGCTAGGAGGACAAATCGCCAAACGTGAACTTTTTGTCGTTGAAGAGTTCTGTTCTGATCATCATCAGCAGTTCCACTTCATCCAATGTCACATTTTTGGATGAAAATGCTTGATTTGTTGATAAAAACACAAAAATTACTATATGTTTACCTTGAAGATTTGAGGAGTTCCCTCAATTCCTCATTGATCCCATCATCAGAACTGCGTTTTGACAAAAACGGGACCAACTTGGATATATATACTTACTTTAAAAAAAAGAATTTTTCAAATCGGTTAAGAAATGACGGAGTTATGGACTAACAAACATTAAAAAAAAAAAAAAAACATACAACCGAATTGATCCTCCTCTTTTGAAATTTTGAAGTCGGTTAAAAAGTCAAGCATTTCAATAGTGATATCTTATGTTACGTTGGATCGTTTTTGGGAAACTACCAATATGCCCATATCATAATTGTCAAATTTCTGGAAACTAAGAGCATGTTTACATTAAATTGGTATCGGATCCGATACCGATAAATCATAAAAATGTATGGAAATGTGAACGATATCGGATCGGTCAATATAAACAGTGAGCATGTTTTTTATACATAGGTATTGGTTGCTCCGATATCGGTATTGGATCCTATGATGGGCACAGGCTCTAACTCTCACGTTTAACTTCATAATAGGACTTCGTATTATGGCATACGGCATCGGCATACCGTATGAGAACACCATCAAGCAAGTCTGACGATGGAGCTGGAAGGTGACCATAATAAATAGGTAACCTACGTAATTAAATCACATGCGATGAATACGATTTGCTAGAAGTAATCTATCAATGTGTCAATAGCAACAGGCGGCAATATTTAAGATTCTGAAATACCGAATGAACAATTTTACTGAACTTTGTGGAATAAATCTTAAAATATTTCACATTTTAAACTGCTTCAAACTTTATATTATTTTTAGGGTTCCGTAGTCAAAATTGCAAAAACGGGACCATTATACTTTTGTATGTCCGTATGTTTGTATGTCTGCCTGTCCGTACTTTACAGGCATTTTACGCAAAAACTATAAGGTACTTGAAAAGAATTTGGAATATAGGAGTATTCTGCAAGTCCCCTCCCTCCGACCCCTGTAACTTTCAAACAGTGGAATGTGCTGTAAATTTCATATGAAAACACACGATAGTAAGTTTAAATGTTCGCCCTCATTGTGCGCGGTCCGACACTCTCTTGACTGGTTTTTAATTTAGGTACCTATAGCTACACAGAATAATATAATTCCTATTTATAATAGCTATTATTCCATTCGACCCATTTCTGCACTGTTTACACCTGAGTTAGTGTAACAAAGATTTTATTAGACAGCCTTAGGATCTATTTTCGTGTAGCAAAGTCTTCCTGGTAACTTGAACTAAATAGACGTCCAATCTTCGTCCATAATCAGATCATGCAAGGGAAAACAGAACAATTAGTGATAATAAATAGGGAGAAAACGGGCTTTAGCTGCAGTATAAAATGAGCGACAGGCTGGTATCCCACATCAGTCTACTACTGAGCCTTTTAGATTACAGTATAATACAATAGTAAGTATTATACAATAATAATTTTAAAAATATCTGTAATTAATCAAATTTACAAATAGGTCTAAGCTACATAAATTGCCTAAAAGAATTTCTCAATGTAATTTTTTTTTTAATTAAATATATGAGTATATACAGTATTTACAAGAATAATAACAACAAAAGAAATATTTAAAGATATAAAATTAAGACAAGAAAAAAAAACAATTAATAAAAAACTTGACCCAAATCGGCGTCAGGTGGTAAGGTGTCCAGGAGGCTGTCGGCGTTGCCACGTTTTATAACAATGCTAATACGTTGGGCTCTAAATTAACCGATCAAAATTGGTGTAGACCAATCCCACCAACCTCCAACTAAGGGATCCGCAATGCGTTTGCGACTCCTTTGGAGGCACAACATTACATTCCTCCCTTTCACCTTTGTCCATATTACATGGTGTAAATATATTTTTCTCATAATTTCCAGATTCACGATGCATGCCTTCATCATCCTTTGCTTACTGATTGCTGTCATGTGTGCTCTTCATGTCACTGAAGGAGCTTACAAGAAGCCGCCGTTTAACGGTTCCATTTTCGGAAAAAGGGGCAATATTGGTAAGTTGGCTGCTGATAAGGTTCAAATTCAAGCCCTTGCAAAACCCTGTATCGAGATGTTAGCACAACGAATTCTCAAATCGGTAAAGAGTCGGTAACGGGGGCTTGTGTTCCCTAGAAAGTTTCAAGCAGTCAGAGGCTGTGGTTACCTGCTTCCAATTTCAATAAATCAGATTTAGATTACAAATTTCATGATATTTCGAAACACTGAAATGTATGTTTTATTATTATTTTTCAGAATATGACTCAACAGGTAGAGCATTGTCCGCCCTCTGTGAAATTGCCTCCGAAACCTGTCAGGCGTGGTATCAAGCTTTGGAAAACAATTAGAAACAAAGGATAAAACCACAATAATATTGTTTAAGCAAGGAAGATTTATAAGATGCAAAGTATTACCTGTAATCAATGTAAAATTGACAATTAATCATTATTGCATACGCGCCTCGTGCAAAAACTTTCATGACAGTTATTGTTTCGTTAGTTATCGCAAGACACTAATTAATCTAATTACTCCAGTAGTAACTGGTGGAGCCTAAGTTGTATGGCTTTATTACATTTGCGCCAAAGATACAAGTAATTTGGTAAATTTGTCTTATTCGTTTACCCGTTGTATTAAAAAGTAAGATCAAAAGACTCGATACCTAAATGATTAAAAAATCGAATTAAAAATTACTTTAAAACTTACTTTTACATTTACATGGCTTTTCATTATCATGGACAATATTTTTATGTCCCTTAAAGAATAACCCTAACTGTATATTATTCAAATTTTAATAATAAAAAAATTAATGCTTGGATCAGTTGTAACTATTATGCTGACTCTTGACAATAGAGTTAATGTTTTCCTTAATATATTCGTAAGTTATGCAATGTATTGGATCACTTTAAATTAAAAAGGTAATTTACAAAATCTGTCTTCATTTTTTTACTCAACCTACACCCAAATAGGTACATACTTATCTACAAAATATTATATTTCGTTTATTAGTGATGAGATATTCATAGCATAAATTTGTGTAGGCCGGAGAGATGGGTAACTCTGAAGTTCATTAATTGCTTTGAGGGCTTGTGTGTCTTAGAATGTTCTTAATGGACTGTTAATTTTCGGTTTAACATGTAAAGTTGGTTTCTAAAACCATCATTAGATAAATAAATAAAATAAATAAATAAATATTGGGGGACAATCTTACACAAATCGATCTAGTCCCAAACTAAGCAAAGCTTGTACTATGGGTACTAGACGACGATATACATACTTATATAGATAAATACATACTTAAATACATAGAAAACATCCAAGACCCAAGAACAAATATCCGTGAAAAATGCACAAATAAATGCCCTGGCCGGGGTTCGAACCCGGGACCTCTAGCTTCGGAGGCAGAGTCACTACCAACTAGGCTAAACAGGTCGTCAAAGATACACGCCTATTTGTAGATATAGGTATATATAAAATATTGAACTAAATGTGTCTCGGTGTGCCTAGAATCTTTATCTTTACCTGAATAAATTCCTTAAAGGGATAAGCTTGCCTATGTACATGAGTTACATTGCCTACCTATATTTAATTTTTGTTGTTTGGTTTCAATTTTCTGTTTACAATAAAGTGCAACATAAACAAAACAAACGCCTATTACTACATACAACAGCGCGGCTAGTATGATAGCTTATACCATCACGTTATATGGCCAAAATATACTGAAACGTCACATAAAACGTGACGGTATAAGCTATCATACTAGCCGCGCAGAGGGGCTAGTATGATCGCTTATATGTCGGACATATAGCATTCGTCCCGTACTGTCAAGTATGTAAGTGCGAGAGGGACGAATGCTATATGTCCGACATATAAGCTATCATACTAGCCGGGCAGGTCTACATAACACGCTACAACTACATACAACCGGTCATCTTCTTAAGTTTTTTACCTATACAAGGAACGCAGCTGCGGGATAAGAAATAATTCTGTAAGTCTAATCTATATACTGGTTAAAGGTTAAATAATTGCTAAAGATGAGTAAGTTCTATTCTACATACATAACTTAGCTATTTTAATTGAATATAAGTAATGAAAATAAGTAACGAAAACACCCTTAGATCATGAATTGGCGTGTATTATGCCGCTTAAACACAGGCATTTATTAAATCATAGCGAAATTGTTCATAAAAACAATCACATCTATTTATCGATTAAAAAGGGAATAGAGGCCTGGTATTTACATAGATACATTTTATAATAATTATAACGGAAACGTTTTGTGTGACTGTTACCCCTTCGACATGTACTAACTAATAAGTAAATTTCCTGATTTATTGGGAGAGTTATTTACTCTGGTAACA